>VYXD01005576.1:1268189-1346123 GCA_013397195.1 Hylia prasina | reverse complement strand
TAACTTTGGGAAGGAAGCCTCCATTGAAATGACTTGTGAGACGGGGCGATGGCGTGCGGGCGCGGTTAAAGCGCTGCTTCCTTCCCGGAGCTTCTCCCGGGCGGGCAGGGGGGGCAGGCAGGCGGCCGGAGCGCCGTGGGCCGCTCCCCCAGCGCTCAGGAGCGGGCTGGGGCGGGAGTGATGTCAGCGCCGGGCGGGCGGCGAAGCGTCCTCGCCGCCTGCCTTCGCCAGCCCCCCGCACGGCAGNAGCTGCGGCTTGTAGTCGGGACCTGCCGAATGTAAACCTGCCGTGCCTTCGGGGAACGCGCCACGCTGGCTCGGCTCTGCAGCTGCCTTAAAGAGCTCTCCAGGATGGCATCGGGGGATTCGGGCTGAAGCGTTCGTCTTCCGACGGTCTGCTCGAAGGACGCGCTGGTTTGGCTGCTGGAAAGTGATGTTTTCCTGTGGGACTTGTGGAAGCACCACGAACAAGCCTGTTACAAGAGGAGGATAAGCTGCCTTTCAGATCAAGGTTATTTATAGCTACTGCCAAAAAAGTAAAGGGCTGTTTTATTATTCTTACTGTTCTGGATTTAACTTATTTCCCCCCACCCCCCAGGATTTTCTCCGTGCCTTGGTCAGGACCATACAAGCAGCTGTGGATTCTGTCTTTTTAAGCTGCCACACCGTGTTTTATTTATAAAGGAGATGGGACCTTGCAAGCCAGCTAAATGGATTACAGTTAAGCAGTCGTGTACAGAAGATAATGTACTGCCTTCTGTAACACTTGTTCATTTGAAGGCTTATTTGGGAGATTTCAGATACGGATTCTGACCTGGAAAAATAAATGAAGCCTTCCACTGAATGTTTGATATATTTGGCTATTGCTGGTTTCGGCTATAGTTTGTTTTTCTGTGACACTGGGACTTTTTTGTTACTTTCTTACTGAAGCACTTTATATTTTGGGGGGGGTGGGAAACCTCATATCCAGGTAAAGTCAAATTTAAACGGATGCACTGATTATGAATGACCTCAGCCACTTCATATCTTGTGATGTATATTTTTGTACCTATGCATCTTACGCTAAGGGCAAGTTTACTGTTTCTTCAGATTGCTAGTGTTTTTTAAATGTTTGCCCTGAATCTGTGAAAACGGAGGTATACTTGTGTGAATACTTTCAACATGGGGAAGCCACTTAGCAGGCCAGACTGTCTACGTCAGAATCCTCCATGTGTTGGCAAAGGGGAAGAAGATGAAGATCTAAATATTGAAGACTGCTACGTTCCCCAGAGGTCTATCTATGACACTGTGCGGCTGAATGAACAGATTGATTCAGGCTCCAAGGGCAGCCTCTCTTCGAGGCATTTCACAGACCGGACCTTACCCTACAGTCACAGAACACTGGACATCAGTACTTTGTGCTCCAATGGTGCTCTTACTTCCTCCAGTGTTTTTGAGCTCCGAAGCCGTGAAGCTACCAAGTTAGATGAAAAAATGATCTTTGACGCTCTTAAACTGAACAGCGATATAATTCGGACAGCTGGGTTGCCCAAAGCCAAGTCTCACACCGAAAAGAAGGAGCACAGACGATCGTGGAGAGTGCTCGTTCCACCCAGCTTTCCAGATTACACTAATAGAAGTGAAAGCTCCTTTAATGAAACTGCTGATCTGTCAGAGGCAGCTAGACTAGGCAAGTGCAAATGGGGTACGAATTCTCTTACCTCGGAAGAGGATGATTCTGGTTTATGCAGCCCTCCAACAGAAAGGGAAGAGAAACAAGATACACTGTTAGCAGGGGAGCAAACTCAAGCACAAAGTCTGTCTTCTGCAGAAGATATCCATGCAGTAGGTCAGTTCAGACCATATATCCCAACAATTTGCAGAGAGCAGCAGACCCCACTGCTTGCAAGCATGAGTGTCCCTGTCAAAGAAAACTGCAGACTGGCTTTGCATGACATTTTACCCTCTGGAAAAGTAAAAGAAAACAATGCTGAGAGTGATCAGGAAGAGATGGAGGGGAAATGTTCTCACTTACAAGGTTTCAAAGAGAAAATTCTGTCACGTGAAGATCCTCTTCAAGGTGACGGAAGAAGTATTACCCCTGACAAAAATGAAGTGGAAAATGGATATGAAGCTCATGAAAAACCTAAAATACGAGTCACAACAGTAGAGGAGGATTATGTGGATGATGTATCTCCTCATGTAGATGTTTATTACACTAATGCTGCTGTAAATACTAGTGACTTGGATTTTGCAAAATATGAAATTTTATCTGATACGGAGGAATGCAGTGTAGCATGTACGGGCTCAAATGAAATGGCATTTTCTGTTCAACAGCTTGAATTAGATAGTAGTGTAAACTGCCCAAAAGTTTTCCCAGAGAGAAATAAAGGCAATATCTGGACTACTGGCATCCAAGACACCTTGGATACAGTCTGCAATGGCCTCTTGTCCAACAAGGTAATTAGAAAAAAAAAAATCCATAGATTTGTGAAATAGTTGTAATATAACCGTAAAGATATTTGTTTAAAACTCCTAAGTTTTGCCATCATTGCAAAAACGTAACTTTAAAAAAAATTATTAATCAGGCAGATGCAGTGATGAGTGTCATTTGCATAACACGTTTGGACACGGGGTGTCCAAAAATAGGTGAAATAGCGTGGGAAATGAATTGGGGGCACAGTCTGAGGGGGTGATTATTGCTCCAGCTGTTTCGAGCAGGGTTGTTATTGCCCAGCTGGTGCCTGTTACTCCCGACGTGGAGCGGGAATGTCTCCTCCGTGCTCTGCGTTGGTGCTCGGTGTCTGCGCTGAGCGCGGTCGCGGGCAATGCCATCCAAGGGCAGCTACGGCCCATGTGTTCATGAGCAGCCTTACTCATCAAGGTATAAGCAACAGTATCAGATGGTTGTGGTTTCCAAAGCAGGCAGATTAAAGGCTCGCCGCCTCTTCTGAAAGCTGCCTTTTGCATTTGCGTGCCAGAAAGCAGATCTGACCTTACGGTAGTATTTTACAAGCACAGGATCTTGCAGTGCTTTGTGAGTGGTGGATGAGGTAAGAGAGTAAGGGAAGCTTTGTAATAAGGAAAGGGTGTTTGTCGGGTCTGTAATTTTTTTCTTCCCACTATGGTTGAAATCTGAGATACTTCAAGCTTTGTTGCTAAGTTGTTCTGGTAAACTTTGGCCTCAGCAATAATTGTAATTTATTTTAAGCTTGTCTCCACAAAGAATGTGTGCATTTTTAAAGGGCAGATTATGGAGATCAGTCCTCTCTGTGGTAGGACATTGTTCTCAAAAGATGAGACTTTATGGCACATAAAAGAAGAATTTGTTATTGATTCTGTGTTGAAATATTATTCTGCCTCCTCCTTACCCTACAGTCAAGAAACACACAAGCATTTTCCTTCTTCTAGGAGCTGCCAACTCATTGCACACTCTCTCAGTTTTCATGTAACCACAGTCTTAGAGATTTTAGGGGTTTTTTTTGTCTGTAGGAACAAATCTCTTAGGGACGCTTAATTTATTTTACCCCTCATATTTAGTGTATTTGCTGTAGCTTCTCGATTAACTTGTCAAGCTGG
Source organism: Hylia prasina (assembly GCA_013397195.1). Lineage (NCBI taxonomy): Eukaryota > Metazoa > Chordata > Aves > Passeriformes > Sylviidae > Hylia > Hylia prasina. The sequence goes on along the minus strand of VYXD01005576.1, from coordinate 1,342,565 downwards.
TGGAAGTGTGCTCAGCCACCTGAGGTCTGCAGCTTTAAAAGCAATCACTTGCCACAGCGTGTTTGGTGCAAAATAGGAGAGTTGCTGATACATTCAGAGTGATCTCTGCTTTTCAGGATGCTGAGAAAGGTTGCTTTGAATGCACTAAGTGTACACCAAAACTGTTACTGAATGCTGCTATAGAAATTGAAGGATTTAGGGTCAAAAGTTGAGCATTCTTTAGCATTGTTTATTCATTGGTTATTTTTCACTGGCCTGTGTAATTAATTCAGGGGCTTCAGGCCATTTTCTGATCTCATTGACACTTGTGTCAGTGCAGCTTAATGCTGCTGAATACAAATGGAGATTTACATTGCTGTTGCTAATGGTAATAATCTGGCTCTGAAAAAGCCTAAATACCTGCAAGAGTAAAATGAAGCAAACACAAAACTGCTCAAATTGCTGCTGGGCACGGTCAAAGCCTTGGCAATTTGCAAGAGTATCCTTTGAATGAAAGCGCATTTTCCTGGGTGTCTGCTGGGATACTGTTTCAGGAGCATCTGTAGTGCCTCCTCCTCACTTGCTACGATTATAATCTCCTAAACCGATTTTAAAATACCTCTTCCTTCACTGTTTCTTTGACTTAAACCTTTGGCTTTGGTCCTAATTTAGAAAAAAATGCTTGTCTCTCTTGGCTTGTCTCTCATTTTTTTGTTAGATTTTATAGACAGATAAGTAAACAGGTGAGTTTCTCCACGTTTTTTGTTGGTTTTTTTTTCTCTATCAGTTTTCTTTTTTCACCCTCCCCAAAACTTCACCGCCTCTCTTTTTCTCTGTCCTTTTCCTTCCTATCTAGAACTGCTCATGGAAATGTATGCCATTTCCCCTTCTCTGATGTATTGAATTTACTCTGTTTAGATTGAGTCTGTGCTGTTTAGATTTATTAATGCTTTTTTAGGAAGGTCCTGACTAGGAATGACTTCCTTTCTTCTAGACACCAGTTTTAAGCAATGTTTTTGTTGTATGCTGATAAACATCAGATGCATTTTATAACAAAAATTTCACATCTGTCATGGGTTTCAACTGCAGGTATTCCAGAAAGAAGAAATTGAACCCTTACAAGTAAAACAACAGGAAGTAAATTGGTTGGGTCAGGGCCTTATTCAGAGTGCTGCTAAAAGTACCAACACAGAAAACCTTGAACACGACCTTGAAGATGTCAACACCCGATGGAAGACTCTTAATAAGAAGGTTATATTCTTGTATACTATCCTGCTTTTATTGTGTTCTGCCTTTTGATTATTTGCTTGCATGTCTTTCCAAATACAGGAAATTAAATATTCACTAAGAATATGAATTGTATTTGCTTTACACATGCACTTTGTAATTCTAAGATAAGATTTATATTGCTAATAGCCAGAGATGTTGCTGTCATTTATAAGGTTTTGCCAAACTTTCTCCAGGTCCATCCTGGATTTTTATTCAGGAACGATTCACAGAATCATGAAATGGTTGGGGTTGGAAGAGGTCCCTGGAGATCCAGTCCCACTTTCAGTCATTGTTTGCATGTTTTTTCACTCTGTACACTCTGGTACCTGCACTGTGCACAGAGCAATGATACAGCCCAGCTTTGTGTGACTGTTGGAATGTTTCCTTTAAAGCACCTTAAGTATTGTATTGCTTGAAGCATCAAAAAGTACCACTGTTTTAAAAAACTGGCTTTAGATGGTTTTTTTGTACTTTTCAAAAGTCTTCCTTCAGCAGTAGCTGCTGTTGGAAAATGGAAAGTGTGGGGAGTAAAAATGGTGCTCATCTTTTTCTGCTCTCTTCCTGAGAGAGTGATGCAGCAGAACCAGAGACACCTGTGCTTCACATATTTGCCTTCTCTTTTCCTATTTTTATTTCTCATTGATGGCATTATTCAGCCTTATTAAGACCCGCTACTTTGATATCCTGGCTCATTCTTTCTATAAGGAAAATAAAGACCATCTGAAATGCAAACATCCTGTCAGTATAGTTCATAATACTGTAGCTGTATCAAGTAGGAGTAACTTGTAAGGAATTACTAAAGCAGGCTGATTTGCTGGGAGTCAGTCTGTTCTTTTCATTGGATGTCTGCAGCCTCAAGAGATTCATGCTGAATTGTGACATAGTGCTGTTATGAGTAGTTATAACCAAGAGTATGTATTAGTGATATTGACAGATGTTCTACAGATTTTGACTAATAGTTTCACAGAAATAAAATGAATCTCTGAGATCCTGTACTGTTTTCTCAGGTTGCCCAGCGTGCTGCACAATTGCAGGAAGCCCTCCTCCACTGCGGGAGGTTTCAGGATGCCCTTGAATCTCTGCTTAGCTGGCTCATTGATACAGAAGATCTTGTGGCTAATCAGAAACCACCATCTGCTGAATTCAAAGTTGTCAAGGCCCAAATACAAGAACAGAAGGTAAGTGAAATGGTTTCAGAATCTCTCTCCTTCCACTGGATCAATGAGAATGAATTCCCAGTCTTTGGCAAAGCATAATGTCTGTTCAAGTGTATTATATTACACTGGGATGTGCTGAGGTGTTTAAAGAAGCCACCTGTTCAAAACTCATGACTTTGTCCATGGGTTGGGAGAAGTGTTCATCTTCTTGGGTATAAGACAGACTGATACTGTGCAATATGGGCTCTGGTTAGAATTTTTAACATTATCTGGAAAGGATGTTAAAGATTCATTGGAAAAATAGGAAGCATAAAATCCAGTATTTGGCCATTTGAAAGGCAGAAAATAAAACCTAATAAATTTTCACTCTAGTACTACCAAGATAAGACTGCAGATTACAGACTTAAATACTTGCCTTTTGATTTTCATGTGATCATTGTTGGTAATTAGTTGGAATCACATTGGGAAATGGCCTGTGCTAATGTAGAAACTCAGTGTTATCAACTTTAGCGTATTTAATAGTGGTTATAGAAAAAAGAATAATAATGTTGGTGATAAAACATACAGTTCATGCAGTTGGACTGTGTGGCCCACTTCCACTCGAGGATTTAATACAAGGTTATGGCCAGGGCTGATTTTCTTCTTGGGATACCTGCGATGGCAAAATATTAATGTTACCAAAGGCACCTAGGGAATGGAGGAAGGGAGGGTTGTAGACAGAGGCACATTTTATTTTTCACAGAGAAGTTCATGTACTACACTAGATTGGTGAACTCAGTTGTGTCTCATTTAAGTCATGAATTCATTAGACTATAGTTTTACTCTCTATTTTCCCATCTCTGTGTATCCAAATTACCAGTTGTGATGCTAAATCTGGAAGGGCGTGCAGTTTTCCAGTAAATGTTCCTATAAAATGTAACTAATTCTAAATAACTGGGTTCCCTCAACGGTGTTATGTGGAACTTTTTTCTCTGTGTGTTCACTTTTTGGGCCGCCACACCTTACCTTCTCTGCTTACCTCAGAGAAACCAAGGCTGCTGTTTGGGCTTCATGAAACACCGGTGTTCGTAGGAAAACAATTGAGAAACTAAAACAAGGCTTTGTTGGTCGGGGAAGGGGTTGATGTGTGTGTTATGTGCATCTCTTTGGTTAGCTTTGTTCACATTTTTATCACAATACAGGCATTGTGGTTTAGTTCTTGTTCGGTTTTGTTTGTTTGTTTGAACGGCTTTTCAAGAAAACTACTATTGTTACATTTGCATTATTGCAATATTTCCTTAATAACCTGGTGCTTGGTTGCTTTCTCTCCAGCTTCTCCAGAGGCTGCTGGATGACCGCAAGCCTACTGTTGAGGCAATCAAGCGCGAAGGGGAGAAAATTGCGGAGTCAGCAGAGCCTGCGGATAGAGTGAAAATCTTGAAACAGCTGAGCTTCCTGGATAGTCGATGGGATGCCTTGCTCAGTAAAGCTGAAACCAGGTACTTGAAATCCTTCCACGGATTTGAGTAATGTAGGCACAGCTTGTGATAGATGTTTAGAAGCAGCATGTGGAACTCTATACTGTGAAGTACTATCATGCTTTTGACTGCATTATGTCTTGGTTGTCTTGATGTTGATGTAATGTGTCCTCTGAGGGAAAAGTGGAGAAAAGTGATCTGAAGAGACCAAAAGCTCTTTAAAAATGTTTAGTCTAAGATGTGATAATCTGCTAGGATTATCTTCTGAATATTTTATCTCTGTTAATTAAGTAGAATGCAAGTGTTTTGAGGCAAGCACCTGTTTTGCAATACAATAAAGTGCAAATTTTGCACCTAATAATGATATTCTGTTGGAACTTCAAAGTCCTGAATTGCTGCTACAAAGAAGCAATTCTTTCCTTCTTTTTTATATCATCTACATAATTAGTTTCTGCAACTTAGAGGTCATCATAATGTCAATTGCAGGTGCTGAGTTCCCTTAGTTTTCAAGAAAAAAAAAGACCTTTAAAGTATATGGATATAACCATACTATAGCAACACAGAAAACCCTCTCTTAAAAGACAGTGAGATCCACTTCAAGTTCCAATTGAGAAAAAAATCAAACAAAATCCATGCATACAGTATCTGTGTAAACACAGACTTATATTTATGAGTTGTTAATGTATAAAATACCTATTATGAGCTGTATGTAAAGTGTCTTTGAAGAAATCTCTTTTGAAAGGGTTACTGAACATGTTTTCTGGGTGGGGGTTTGAAAAGGACAGCCTTTTTCAGAGTAGAGGGAAGAGTCCATGAGACATAGCTTGGAAAAAGGCCTATGATTGAGAGTAAGAGAGGACTTGGAAAGTTGAAGAAAAATTTGAAGTGTGTAATGAAACTTTATAGTGAAGAACAAATGGTTGTGTTGGTACTTAAAGTAGCATTGAACTCACCTCATTTCTGCTGTCTTCTATTCCTTCTGGTAGCCTCTCTTTAGCTGAACCTGTTTTGTTACCTCATACTAATAATAGGATTATTTAATTAGTCAACCACTAATAGACCATTATTTCCTTTTTTTTTTCTTTTTTATTGAAGGAATCTGACTCATTAGCTAGGGTAAATGTTAATGTCATGTTTAATTTAATAATATGCTCCCAGTCTGGTGATATCTAATTACAAATGAAATTGCAGCTTTTTCCAAGCCATCCATTAGCTGCAAGCTTGTCTCCATTGTTCTTTGGCTGGTCTCTAGAAATGAAGAAGGAATTTGAGGATGATTTTGAAAACTATGTAGAGTATACCCCACAGAGTGTTCCATGGCTAAGTATGTCAAGTCTACCTCCTTTACAAGCCTTGGAAAGCACATATAAATGTAGCTATTATCTGGAACGAGATCCTCATTTGAAAGGCGTTTTTGTGATGTTTTCATGTAGAACAAATCTCTCCTAAAAGTCTGCTTGAATGACATTTGTTCAGCATTGCTTGTAGAGAAGACTTGGCTGTAATCAAGAGTCTTCTCTGACATGTAATGATCTGAACCAGAAATGTTTTAGACACTGCTTTTCTGTTCTGGTGGTCAAGTCTCTGTGCTTTATTAATGTTGTCTCACTAACTTCATTGAGAGCTTTAATCCAGGACAAGAGATGCAAATTTAGAACCAAGTAATTTTGTTGTCATTGATGAAACAATGTTTAAAGATATTGTACAACATTGAGGAAGCATGATAGCTCAGTATGTTCTGGTTCAGTAAAGCCTTTGCCTAACTTTAAAACATGTATAATAGTCAAGGGAATGTAACTTCATGTTTTAAGACACCTGGAAACTTGAGAACTATCTTAGCTGGGTATAAAACAATGATTTGCCAAATTAAATGCTAGATTATTATTAGCAGAAAGTATTGATAAAGTGATACTATTTTTATTTTCAAAACTGCTATATTAGCCAAATGCTTTGGGGGTCTTTGTTTTTAATTTTATTTGATTTTTACTTTACCTTGCTTTTCATCAAGTATCGTGGATATATATCTGTTTCATTTGGTGACGGGCTCCTATAGTGAGATTTAATTATTTCTGGGGTGCTTTTCAAAGGATTCAGGGGACTTTTTTCTTTATTAAAACTGTTTGACACTTACTTCATCACAAAAGATGACCATTCCCGGGGTGTGTTGATAGGAACCGTCAGCTGGAAGGCATCTCGGTGGTAGCACAGCAGTTCCACGAGGCTCTGGAGCCACTGGTGGAGTGGCTGACAACCACAGAGAAGAGGCTTGCAAATGCAGAACCTATTGGAACTCAGGCCTCCAAACTGCAGCAGCAAATTTCTCAGCATAAAGTAAGATACAAACCACTCACTTGCTTTGGTCATTCTTTTTAGATGCTTCTGTAAAGCACAACACAACTGGCAAAGCTGTTGCACTGTACTCATTTTACCATACTGTTTCATTTTTTCCCCCTGTAATTTAAGTTTTATATATTTATGTTGGCAATATGTCCTTTTTTGTTCAATTTTTATTTCATTCCATTTAAATTTATTTTATGTTTTTCTGATTTTCTTTTTCATTATTCTTCATTATTCAAAATAAAATATAGGCCCTAGAAGATGATGTCCTAGCTCACAATAAGAGTTTACATCAGGCCATTAGTGCTGGTCAGTCTCTAAAGACTATGAGCTCCAGGGAAGATAAAGATGTGGTGCAGGAAAAGCTAGATTCTGCTCAGGCACGATACATTGAAATTCAAGAGAAGAGCAACAGCAGGTCTGAACTTCTCCAGCAAGCTTACAGCAATGCTCAGATTTTTGGGGAGGATGAAGTTGAATTGATGAACTGGCTGAATGAAATCCATGATAAACTGAACAAATTGTCAGTCCAAGATTGCAACACAGAATTGCTTGAGAAACAGCACTCTGAACTACTGGTATTTTGATTTCTGTTCATTTCTTATTTAATTCATGTTTTTAATTTGATTTATATTCCCATACATCATTTATTTTCATTAATATGTTTTGTTTAAAATGTCAATATACTTATTCTAAATAAAAATAATATATTTCTTAGGTCTATGCTAACATAAATGACCTTTATTCATAGGATCTTCAGGAAGAGATTCTTCTTAGAAAACAAAATGTTGATTTGGCTATACAAAATGGCTTAGAGCTTCTCAAGCAAACAACAGGTGAGAACTTGCATAAAACTATAATTTGTCATGCTTTTTTTTCTTGTACTTGTAGATGCCTAAGAAAATTAAAGTGGAACTTGTAAATATGGTTCATATTTACTGGTTAAAGCAATCATAGTTGTTTATTTTAATAAGGTTTGAGGTCAAGCTAGGTTATGTTTTGGGGCCAATTTTACTTTTAATGTAAGTGAGCAAAAGGTCTTTTTTGCGTGTAGAGAATTTAGCCCTTGAATCCTTTTATTATTTTTAGTGGAAAATTATTTTAGTGAACCTGCATTCCATTCCTAATAGCAAGTTATGGACATTACTCATAATGGAGGGCTCTTTGGCAGTGGACACAGTAAATTCCCTGCAAGCATCCACAAATGAACAAGATATTAGACTACCTCTTACTGCAAGGGGAAAACTTCTGCCATGGGAACTAATGCTATGGGAAAAGTTGCCTTTCAGTTCTGTACAATGAGTCTATTCTGTAGATCAGCATCTGTCCAGATTTTCCAGTACTCGTAAAGTTCTTGAACCCCTTGAGACATGTTTGTGCAGGTATTATCCTTTTCTGTTCCAAACTCTGACATTACACATATTCTATGATGAAATCTGAACATTTCTAATATTATGGCCAATAAATTTCAATGCGTTGTTTTTCTTTTAGCCTTTTGAGCTGTGTTTCAAATGGACAGCAATGAGAGTGAACTGTGATGTCAAAATCTACTGTAATTGAAAGTCTAGTTAGTAATACGTAGATTTTTTTTGTTCTTTACATTTTCGGTAACACTTCTGTATCTTTCATTTTGCCTCGATAAGTATTATAATTTAAGTGTGGTTTTTTTGGTTTTTTTAAGAACATTTCTGTTTAAAATGGGAATTAGCTCCTTACTTTGTAAGTAAGTTTAGTAAAGGAGAAAAAAGACAGAAGGATCAATCCTGAAATGAGGTAAACTTTGTAGATCTGTGGGCTTTAGTGATGGTAGGATAATTTACAACAGTTGAGGCTTGGCCTTGTCACCTTGTTTGGATTATTTTATAAATCAAATACTGAGGTTTCTGTAAAATGTGGAGTTTGGGATTTTAGGTTTTTTGTTGTTGTTTTGTTTTTTTTCTTTTCTTTTTAATATTTGTGATCATGGGAAATAACATTCCTTTAATATTTTAGGTGATGAAGTTGTAATTGTTCAAGATAAACTGGAAGGCATTAAAGCAAGATACAAAGACATTACAAAATTAAGTTCTGATGTATCCAAGACTTTAGAGCAGGCTCTGCAGCTTGCAGGCCAACTGCACTCAACTCATGAGGAGCTCTGCAAGTGGCTTGACGAAGCAGAGATGGAGCTACTCTCATATGAAACTCAAATACCAAAGGGTGAAGAATTAAGCCAAGTGCAAGAAAGACAAAAAGTAGGTTTTAGAACCTGTGAATTATTTACTGTTCTGTGATGTGGTGAGGTTTTGTGTTAATTTATGCTTGATATGAAATAATTTTTGAATAATTAATTTTGACATCAGATCATTTGAATAAACATAACAGTAGTTAAGAATCAAACTCTTTTTCCAAAGTCATCTGTTAGAATCACGTATGAAATTGGGCTGAGGTTTATTTTTAGCACAAGAAAAGCACAACGTTTTCTTTTTATTCAAGGAGCTACCTAAGACTGGGAAGCTTCATAAGCTGTCAAACAAAGTTATTTTAGTTCTTTAGTTGTGGCATGGATAAAATCCTGTAAAGCGTCAGCATTTTAAACAGATATTACTAATTTTTTTTAACAAGATTTATTTCAAAAGAAAAAAGTGTCATGTAAGCTGCATGGTATAGAAAATGTTGAGGGTGGAAGCTTAAAAAAATTCTATTAAATTTCTTTAATAGATGGGGAGTTCTCTACAGGTAAAAACTCATTCCTTTGTGCAAATATGTGCTTGAAATTTAATTCATTCATTGCAGAAATCATTTGAATTAATCATATTTTGCTATATTGAGTGCTGATTGCATTTGCTGATGACTTAGTTCCTTATGGACTTGCATTACACAATCCATTGGTTTTATTTTCTTTGGATGCTTCATGAAGTACTAACAAATCTTAGAAAATTTTCAGACAGTCATACTGAATGGAGAAATGTGTTTAGGTTAGATTCTGTGGAAAATTCTCTTAAGAATCACCCACCTTTCTGCCAAACAACTACAGTATCAAAAAGCTAATATAATTTAGCTGAAAATAAGTATTCTAATTTAGCCCTTTGGTTTGTGTGGAAAACATTTCAGTGTTGGACTCATGAAGTAGTTGAGAGAATGAAAAAGCTGCAAACTGTGTATGTTCTGTTCATATACTGCCGTGTGTAAATGGTTTAATTGTTTTAAATGGCCTTTTACAGGAGCTGAAAAAAGAAGCAAAGAACAACAGAGGTTTAGTGGACACACTGAATGAAGTTGGCAGTGCCTTCCTGGAGCTGGTGCCATGGAGGGCCAGAGAGGGGCTGGACAAGATGATAACAGAGGACAACGAACGTTACAGATTAGTGAGTGACACGATCTCTCAGAAGGTGGATGAGATTGATGCTGCCATCCTGAGATCTCAGCAGGTACTGAAAACTGTTCTTTGGACAGTAACAGTCTCTGGCCATGTGTACTTGAGCAAAAGCTGTCCTTTAAAAATGTTGCCAAAAGTTTGTTATGCTTAAATAGCAACAGGCCCATTTGAATGAAATGGAACTCCAGTGTTAAAATATGAATACCAGAAATGTGTTAATATGTACTCTGTTGTAGTTGTCTCCCTTTTTGTTGATGCAAACAACAATATTTTAGCTAAAATTGTTGTTACTGTCCTGTGGCTCCTTAAGTCAGAATTTGCTTAAGGACTGGATGGCCCACATCTTTGGTAGATCATGGTGTGCTAAGTAAAATGTGGTCCAAGATCCTGAGCCACCTTTTAACACAACTAAAATATGGATGACCTTGTTCAAGCTAGTGGAGGATTTAAATAACGCTTGTTTTTATTAATATCTACAGTGCTTTTCTTCTTGGGGCCCAAAACCTGAATTATTTAATATGTGGAGGTTTCTATAGATGCACAGAAGTATATATGGATACAATTCATGAACTGGGCTCTAATTTTGTCGCTAAGTAGTCTCATATTTAAGCTAGCTTATAAATGTGTTGTGGAAACACAGTTTTCCAATGCAGGCATAAAAATATTGGTGGAAATTTCTCCTTTTGCTGTGTTATTCACATAAACAGTTGTAACAGGACAAGGCAAAAGCATGTGTGATATCTTCTAAGTTTGCTATAAGCTGACTAAAACAGACTGGCAGTAATTCAGATTTTTTTCTAAGTGAGCCTAAAAATAACTACAGGTATCTTTTTAAGGGGTTTGCTAATTAATATTTTCTTGTCTCATTAACCTAATCCCCAAAAATGAAGGGTGAATTTTATTTTTTTAATGAATGGTAAGGTGAGATAGGAGATTATATATTGGCTCTCCTTCATATTTTCTGAATTCCATGAGTGTGTTGCATCCTCTAGCATGAGTTGAGCACTTTTAGGTCCAGACATGAAAAGTCCAGAGCTGCTATTCCACTAGCTGATGTTGCAAGGGCACGTTGCACTCTCATCCTGTATACCCCAAAACTCCACTTCAGCCAACCCACATCATCACAATAAACTCCTATACACTATATCCTGTGATACGTTTCAGGTGGCTTAATGTTCCTCCAGTAAAGGATAAGATACTTCCCATTGAGCTATGCAAATTAAAAAGCATTTTTGGGGAAGGTAGTGCTCTTTAAGTTTGCCCTGTGTGGCAACTTGTTGAAGTGACTATACTATTACGAAGTTCTGGGTGAAGGACAAAGCTGCAGAGAGTACAAGGCTTTGGTAGGAGTAAGCGCAGGTTTCGTGTGAGATGTTCCTGGACCAAGGTGAGGAATGCAGCAAGAAACACAGATGATTAGGCAGAATAGCTTCATGTTGTGAATGGAAGCTGGAAGAATAACTGACAAATGCTATGCCCAGGGTTTTTAACTACCTGGGCAAAATGATCCCAGACCGATAATAGAGACAAATTCAGCTGCATGGTTCAGTCTTCATTTCTCTGTAGGCCTTAGTGGGGTCCCTTAGTGAAGGAAAACACAAGGTCATATTCTACTTTGGGCTTACTTATTCTTCACTTTAAAGCAGCCATAGAGAGTGCTTTAGAAAGCATTCATGGAGAAAATCACAGCATCATCATATTCAGAAGTCAATCATCCCTGATCAGAAGAAAATGTACCACAGTGAACTATGCTTGGTTGAACTGGATGGGGATTAAGTAGACAATTTTATAGTGACTCAAAAGTGGAGCTCAGGGCTCATAAGTAACTGCCATGTATAATGGGAAGAAAACGTTTCAAATTTTGGATGCACAGTGCCAATTTTATGCCTTTTATTCCCTAATGTTGTTTTTAAGCATTTCAAATTGGAAACCTTATTCCTTCAGCAAATTGAGTTCTTTCCTTCCTCAATGCTATTTGTTAGAAGTTTCAGTGCCATGCCTTGATTTTGTTATTTCCATTAAATACTTCCTGAATGTTACTTACATACCTTTGAATATTTGGTATCAGGAAGTCAACATTGCAGTTAGTTAGTACATCTAACACATTTGAAATCATCTTCTCCATTTCTGTTGTAAACAGATGGACTTCTGAAAACCTGGATTGTGAGCTGTAGCTTCTAAAGCCAGGATTTATCTACCACTGGTGCATGTGCTTCATGCTAATGTTTACAGTACTGATTATTTCAGAACATACCTTTCTAGTAGGATGTCACAATATTTAGGACAAGTCTTACTTTCTGTTACTTTAAATGAGAAATGACATATAGTGAAAAAGAATGTTCTGCTCTTTCATGTAACAAGTGGATTATAATGGCTGAAAATATTGACTCATAAAGAACGAAATCTCAGAACTGTTTCTTTCATTTTGTGGGACTCATGATTAACCACTAAGAAAAGTCTGAGTTAGTGACTGAACTGAATTCCAGTTATATTAAGGAGCAGGGCTACTATGGACTACAGCCATAAAGGCAGAGACCAGCATATTTTAAAGACAAGTGGGACTGAGAGTGTTCAGAAGAAGATTTCTGAAGAAAGTGTGGGCATCAACAATACAAATAGCAGGTTCTGATGTAAAACATCCTGAGAGACTTCCACAATAAATCAGGGCTATATTAAGCTTCAGTTAATTTTGGAGAGGGGGCAGAGTTTTAACAAATTCAGTAAATAAATTCTTAGTAGTTTCTACAATGTGCATCTGATACATCCCATGAAATATTTCTCTGTGGCTTAGGCTCAAAGCTGCCCCGGATGTGTACTGCAACATGTGTGTGTTAAGATGCATGAACTATGATGCATGCCTATGAACTTGATCTGAAGAGAGAAAGTATTTTTTTTTTAAATTTGGTCTCACATTTCAGAAGACTTAGATCCTCACATTCTTCTTTTCACGCTTTTCTTTGCAAATTAGTAAGAAACAGGTCCTCTCAATACATTAGTGTTTTTAGGAAATTTCTGAAACACTTAATGTTTACTAATTATAGTCAGAAGTTAATCTTCTAGGAAAAGGACTGGCTGTCTCCAAATGCTCAAAAAAAAACCCTTCTGCATTTAATCTGAGGCCTAGATTTGGATGAAATCCTGTTTTCTCTAAATTCGTTGAGGGTTTTGCACTAAATTAGCTGAACTGTGATAGTTTTGCCTTGATTATTTAATACCAAAGCAGTTCTTCAGATTAATAGGGTAATATCAGACAAGTGTGTCTTAGGATAATTGCAACACTAACAGTACTAATAAACAGAGATGAAAAAGGCATGTAAAAGTAGCATAAAATAAAAACAAGCAGTCTAATTAAAACTCTGAGATTATAACACCTTTTTATTCTCTTACAACTGTTAGAGCACTGTAAGATTTGGAAAAAAGTATTTGCTTCTGTTGCTTTGTCATGCTTATGAATTAAGTTGCTTATATTACAATCCCTCAGAACCATTTTGGCTGTTGTATTTCATTTATATAAAAACTTGAAATGGAAATTGAGCTGCTATCTTTCTAAAAATTCAAAAATATGCTGTTTAATCTTCTTTAAAATTTTTGAAACTGTTATTCTAATTTCATGTCTGTAGAACTGCTGAACTAATTCTTGCCTCCCTCATTTAGTTTGATCAAGCAGCTGATGCTGAATTTGCCTGGATTGCAGAAACAGAAAAGAAACTGATGTCTCTGGGTGATATTAGGCTTGAGCAAGACCAGACCACTGCTCAGCTGCAAGTTCAAAAGGTAAAAGAAATGCATTTCCAACTGTCATGTTAATTATTGGCCGGCACACTCTCCATCTAGAAAGTGTACTGGCATGATTTAATTTTCAGTCCATCATAATTAATGCACTTCAAAACCAGTTTTTGCTCCAAATACTTTTTTATAAAGTTATTATTCTAACCAATTTTTATTGTGTTTCAAGGCTTTTACCATGGAGATTTTAAGGCACAAAGATACTATAGATGAACTTGTTAAATCTGGGGATAAGATTATGAAAACATGCACTGAAGAAGAGAAACAGATGATGAAGGTAAAGTTCCTGAAATTGCAGCTGCTGTGGTAGATTTGCAGACAGTGTATGGGTAGAAGGATTCCTATAGTGTCTTTTTAAAAATACTAATGAAAAAGCATTAATTACAGTCACTTCCTGTCTGAGGATTATAATGGTAGAGGAAATGCTGTTGTGTATCGCCCTCCTTCCTTCAGGATGTTAAAAGAACAAACGCTGTGTACTTGCTGCTTTGCCTGACACTAATTTGGAGCCCCATTTATCATCCTCATCCATAGTAAATAGTATTTTAGCCTATAGATGATTGAGGGAAGAGGTGTGAGTCATCTGGGTTGATGTGTGGAATCTGGCAGTTTATCTTCCAAGTTCTTTTGGGTCAGTGATGCTCTGGACCATGAGCATTTCTGTGCCGAATTGAAGGGCTCTGCACCTCAGTGTGAATGTTTACTTTCTTTTCTGCTGATTTCCATGTTGACCTTGCTTGCCAAGATCATTCCATCCTGTCACAGCCCATGAAAGGCATTCTCATGACTTTGTTTATTACATACAGACACAGAGAGCCCAAAGTCAGGGCTGCAGACATGTAGAGATGGATTTTTCATGTTGGCATTTAGGAAGGATTAATTTTGGGGTTGGGTTTTTTTGCTAAATTACGGTGAGGCTGGATATATTGTGTAGATTCAGTCCTTCCAATCCATGAAAAACAGTGCTTCAGTAATTGTGTTCTGCTGCAGGATCTCTGAATAAATTTGATTTGTTCTTAAGTGAATTTAAAATAGATGAGATGTTCTGTCTATGAAACTGTAGTCATAAGGCAGAGCGGTTTTGTGTGAGTCTCTACGAAATATTTTTATTTGTCAAAAATACTCTATATCTGTGTGTTAAGATTGCGTTCTGTCCTCTGGATAGCATCTCTATACTTAATTTACATACAAGACATAACAAATGAAAGGATAGCTTGTTCTGCCAAAAAAAAAAACAAAACCAAACTTCTTCATATTCAATGTCTTGCTTATGTGTAGTTTTTCTAAGGCTAGGATTTATGTGCATTGTCACATATAATATTTCATAAACATGATAACATGGGCAGCTTTCCACAGGAAAAATATAGCTAGTACAGCTGGTTGATCCTTTAATTTATTATCACATGCCCAAAAATATTAAATATGTAATGTATATGCCTTATAGTTCTATCACTATTATCTGTGTTATTAATGGTAATACATTTGCATTAAGTAATGTATGCTGACCTGGAAAATAATGTTTTGTGGTTTCTGTTGTGAGTTTGTAAATGACAGTCACAACAGTATGTCCTATTATCTTGCCAGAGTGGAAAAGAAAACCCCACCAAAAAAATCACCAAACCAAACTAATCATCCCAACAGATTTTGTGTGTTGTTCATCTTGCTTTGATTCAGAAGTGCTGTGGAAAACTTAGTTTCAGCCAAGTGTCACTGAAGATAAGTGTCTGCAGTAAGGAAGCTGGGCTAAGATCTGCAGTCAGATCATATGCAGCTTGGCTAGAAGCTCTATGAACAAAGTGTTATTTGTAAATATTAGTATTGTTAAATGTATTCTAATGATTTTCAAGTACTCTGCCAATTTCTGATCTCCCTCATTGTTGGTTCTGTCCACCTTAAACAATGGTACTGTAGAAACGTCAGAACTGTAATTTTACTCACTGTGAATTGGTGCTATAATTGTCAAAGAATGTTTGGAAATGAAGGTAAGAGACACATGGAAAAACATACTTTTTAAAAATTAATACTATTTTACAGAAAAAAATCGAGAGCCTCTTACAGAAATATGATGCAGTCTGTCAAATGAACTCAGAGAGAAACCTCCAGCTGGAACGGGCTCAGTCCCTGGTTAACCAGTTCTGGGAGACTTATGAAGAGCTTTGGCCGTGGCTAACTGAAACAGAAATGGTCATCTCTCAGCTTCCTGCACCAGCCCTTGAATATGAAACATTAAAGCAGCAACAAGAAGAACATAGGGTAAGTGTTTTGCCAATTTTGAAAAAGAAAGTTAAAAACCAGGAAGTAGTTTGCTTAGAACTTTGGAGTACTCTGCAAAATTCTTAAAACTGAAGGAGATCCTCTTCTGTTGGAAAAAAAAAATTAAAATAATAATACAGAGTATATACATTTTCAGTCATGTCTCTATTGTTTACCAAACTGTGCATGTAAGCAAGAGTCTCTGGGGAAGTCAGCAAATGATGCGCAAGCATTAAAGAGGTCTAAAGGGTAATAACTGCCATTGTACTGAGAGAACTGAACACATAAAAGTTACTAGTTGAGAAGTATATTTAAAAGTACACATTAATATTGGAACAAACCGAAACAGAAACAGAAAGAACAGATGTGGGATACTGGAGCAAGAAACAAAAGGGAGGTACAGTCTGTATACAGATATGGGCATATGCTGATCTTATGTATGTTGTACAGAATTATGTATGTCTACAATTTTGTAGACTGGCCACTGTATGCATTCTCTTACATGGATATATAATCAGTTTGGATAAAAATTGAGGTGTTTCATCAGTGACTGCTAGTATCACATGGAATCAGATGCATCCCACTGAGGTTAAAAACTTGCATGTTTTGGCGGATGCAAAGCCTGCATGGCCACTGGAGATACCTGTTTCTCCCTGCTAAGCATGGAGTAACAAGTGGGTTTTTTTTTATTTTAGCTGCCTCAATTAAGTGACTCAAGTTAGATAGCATGAACCCTGGCTTCAAAGTCTTGTTTACTTTGAGACCAGATGATGAAATGTGCCACTCTTATGTACTGGTAAACACCAGGTTCACTCGTTTGTCTTCCTATTATGTCCAGGATGAACAAACATGTTCTATTAAGACTAGCCATATAACATAAGCTTTACAAGCTACCTTGATTAGTCACCGTGAACCATATCATGCTTGCTTTACTTGCATGATTGTTCCTCATGTACTTTAATCATGCTGCTTCTATGAGAAGCCTTTCAGATGAGCCTCTATTTTTGCATTTTCCCTGGGCTATGCCATTAGCTGAGATTTGTTTGTCAAATAGAAGATTAATGTTAGGCACCTTTAACACATAATCTGCTCTGAAATGCTTGTTTGCTAGAATTGTTTACCAAATAGTAGTTCATGGAGAGGACCAAATCATTTGTTGTTCTATTAAAAAGAAGAAGAAATAAAAAAAAAGAGTTCTCAACGTGAATGCGAACCTAATGTTTCTGTTCTGATGGATTTACTGATGACTATCTTTGTTCCAAGTTGTGGAATTCATAGAGTTGATTCTTTGTGAGTAACATGCAGTTAGTTTAGTTTGAAATGAGCTGTTGGCAGAGTATTAGCATAAGGTTTAGACCCAGAAATGTACACTCTTGTGGCCTTGTGTCAAGTCATCTCTTTGTGCTCAAAAGTAAACCACACAAAATTATTTTCTAAAGATTTTCAAACTGTTCTTATAATCTCCTTTTCCTCCTCTAAGCTAATCAACATTATTTTTTCTGTGGCAAGGTGTACAAATTGAGTTACATTCAAAGTAAGTAGTTAGAGTTGTGGGGGTTATTTTAATTTCTGTTTTGTCATTGGAGGACTGAAGAGTTGTGTCACTGTCTTCCCAGTCTCCTCAACTTCTCCCCTTCTGGGGAGGAGCAAGGAAGAAAACCAGCATCTGGATTTCTTATTAAGGGAAGGAACTTAGTTGAAGAGGAGAACTTATTTACACTGAGACTGATACAGGTTCTTTTCTAGGTCTTCATTAATTTAAACAAACTCTCAGCTGGGAGGAGCAGTGCATGTCCCTCTCATGTTCCTGTACTGGAGCTGTTGGATAGAAACGCATGAAGTTCACAGCACTGAGAGGGATGAGATGAGAAAGTAAATAAAATGAGGGAAGGAAGGGGCTGCTTGCAGAAAGAAAACCCTTTCCCTTTTGTCAGTTCCATGGGCGCAAGCAGGAAAATCTGAAATCCTTAAACAACTTGAAAGACACCTTGCAATGTTTCACTTCCACAAGCCCCTGCATGGTCTTCAGCAGAGTTTTTGCTGCCTGGGGTGGATGATGAGAAAGAATAGACAGCTCAGACCAAATATAATTTACTTACTAAATACTTGTTAAACATCTTGTAAGTTGAATAATAGTGCTGTTATAAAGACAGAGGGGTCTTATGGCTAGAAGGGGAGACAGATAAACAAGATTAATAGGTCTCTACTGATCACCCTTACTTGTCCTTTTGCCCTTTTCACTGATTTCTTTGACCCTCCCTTGTGCTGGTTTCCTGTTCTTAAATCAAGGATAATTTGAATTAATTTTCTTGCAATGCTGGTGCCTCTTTCTGTGATGTTCTTCAATGAAAGGCTTTGCAGCAACTGACCAATATCAACATGAAAAGTATATATGTGGTGCTGTTACACCCACGTCTGGAATATTGGTGCCCTTTCTGTCATTATAGGTACTAAATATGATGGGCAATGTCTGTTGTTAGCATCATATGCATAATTAGCATCTTATATTTTGCCTGTAATCATATGTCCTACCAGAGTGTTTCCAGTGTGTCTCTAGTTCTGGTGTTTTATGCCTGGATAGTTGTCTTGGAATGGGAATGATCACTGGCAAAGCAGTCATTAACTTTATTTCTGCTTTACAT
This sequence comes from Hylia prasina, assembly GCA_013397195.1. Taxonomy (NCBI): domain Eukaryota; kingdom Metazoa; phylum Chordata; class Aves; order Passeriformes; family Sylviidae; genus Hylia; species Hylia prasina. The sequence goes on along the minus strand of VYXD01005576.1, from coordinate 1,324,327 downwards.
TAAGACGAAAGGTATTTGTTTGGACTTTCTTGCCAGCTGGATGTGTTGGAAGTGTGGACAGTTGTAATGTGGTGGTGCAAGCGTAAGAAACTGATAAGTTGTTTCATTTGTTATAGCAACTGCGTGAGCTGATTGCTGAGCACAAGCCTCATATAGATAAGATGAACAAAACTGGGCCTCAGTTGCTGGAGCTGAGCCCAGGAGAAGGCTTTTCTATCCAAGAGAAATATGTGGCAGCTGACACCCTTTACAGTAAAATTAAGGAAGATGTCAAAAAGCAAGCACTGGCACTGGATGAAGCCATTTCTCAGTGTACCCAGGTATCAATTAAGGTTTAAAGTTATAATTGGGTTCATTCAATGGAAAAATATACATTGTCATCTTACATGAATATATCAAGACTAACCTACTGTTTCATCTGGATTTTTCAACCTAATGGTCTGTGAATGTTCATATCACTGCTAATGGTATTGATTTTTCTTTATGTCGAGGGGTTATAATTTTATATATTGGTCAGTATTATGACTTTGCAGCCATTGAAAAATGTTACAGCTGCTTAATTTTGAAGTAAAAAATCTAGTGGTCTAAAAATGTGGCGTTTGATTTTCACTTTTGTTTTCTCTTACTGGTCTCTTACTAGCTGATGCTTCATTTGTAAACAAATGTCACTTTTGATCAGCTAACTTGGATACAGATATTTTTAGGAATTAGCAGCTGTAGTTAACAGAGTTAGCAGTGAAAATAGTGGGTAGTTTAGCAGGGGTAGTGGCATTGGCTCTTCGCTGCAAAGAATTTAACATAACATGCTGAAACTGTTACAGGAAAGTACTACCAGGAAACTTAGACTCCACAAAATGTCATCAGCATAAAATTCAGGTCAAATCCACAAAAGCTGCATATTCTGGCTTCATCAGCCTATGAAATGAACTTCGTAGAGTATTGTCAAATGTCATGTTCTAGTGACTGTTAAATATTGGGTTAATTGTCATTAAATTCACACAGAAATTCTTTTCCTCAACCCCAGATTCAGAAAAGGACTCAATAAAACTTTATGCATNTATATATATATATGTATATATTTTCAATGTATAAACTTTCAGTCATTCTAAACACTTTCCTTGTTCATACCTCTGAAATATGCCTAGTTATTTAGATCCTCTCTTTTTCTTTGTCATAAATGCTTTGTCCTCCCCATGTGTGGAGCTGCTAATTTGAAAGTCAAAATATTTACTTTGTATTAGAGTCCCTATTTTGTATGTGATAAACAACTTGTTGTACTAGCTAAGTACAGAAAGCAAGAATTAGAANCACAAAATGTCATCAGCATAAAATTCAGGTCAAATCCACAAAAGCTGCATATTCTGGCTTCATCAGCCTATGAAATGAACTTCGTAGAGTATTGTCAAATGTCATGTTCTAGTGACTGTTAAATATTGGGTTAATTGTCATTAAATTCACACAGAAATTCTTTTCCTCAACCCCAGATTCAGAAAAGGACTCAATAAAACTTTATGCATAAACCTACACAAAAACCTGAAGGAAAATATTTTGTTCTATTTGGCTGTTTTTATAGGAAATTCCCCTTTTTCACCTGTTCACTGGAAATTATCTGCTGTATTCTGCTTAGCTCTTAAGTACTAAATAATGAAATACACCTTGAAGACCTTACCAATTCTACATTCTAAGTAACTTTTTGTCAGATTATTATAATTAATGTCATATTCCTAGCCCCTGCAGCTGAGTTTAAGAATGTGAGACAAAACTAAATGACATCAGATATCATGCTGCTTTTGAAATGGTTATAGGCATTATATGTTTATATATATATATATATATATATTCAATGTATAAACTTTCAGTCATTCTAAACACTTTCCTTGTTCATACCTCTGAAATATGCCTAGTTATTTAGATCCTCTCTTTTTCTTTGTCATAAATGCTTTGTCCTCCCCATGTGTGGAGCTGCTAATTTGATAGTCAAAATATTTACTTTGTATTAGAGTCCCTATTTTGTATGTGATAAACATCAACTTGTTGTACTAGCTAAGTACAGAAAGCAAGAATTAGAAATGCATTCTTTGCTAACACCTAGAATATAATCAGATGTTGAGAAATTACTGATTTATCTATGCCATACTTTATGGTTCATTTTATATACCTGAATGTATATGCAGATGGCAAAGTGAAGTATTCTAATGCCCACAGAATGTAATTTTGTATAATCTTTTTTTATGAAGATATGTGAATATATATTATCAGATCTCTGTACTATGATGTCTATGTCAGTGTTTGTCTAGACAGTCCTTGAAGAGTAATTATTTAACTCTTCAGGTTTGAAATTATATTAAATTGCACTGTGTATCAAAGGAAGGGCATAATGTATGAAGCTGGAATGAGAGGTTGTAATGACTTGCATTTTCTTCCTTTTAAGTTCAAAAAGATTTATTCTTATTTGTTGAAGTTGAGTACAAGGAGGCCCACTGAATGTATTGACAACTTAAAAATGTAATATATGTCCTAAAATTAGACCCAAATATTGCCAAATTAATTTCAGTTTTTATCGCTTTTGTAAGGTTTTGTTGCCACAATCAGTTTCTCAGAAGTCTTGAATGTGGGAAGGCTTCTTTTCTTTCATAGCATTTGTTGGCTTGTATGATATTCACACTTCTAACAAAAACACTGAGACCCATGATGTTAGTCATGAGCTGTGGGGTGGGAAAAAGTAATTATGCTTATATTGCCTGTGTATATTCCTTTGAATAGAAGTGCTGTAGCTATTTGTTCATGTAAGGTAATCTTGTTTTGCTGTTCTCTTTCTGGCATCTTTTCCAAGTGTGATCAGGAGTACTTTTTGTAGATCCTGGAGAGTCATTAAACGCACCCACTGATTTAACAACTTCTTTAATTTGAAAGGGGCATGGTGGTGAGAGGTGTTTAGGAATCTCTATGAATCCAAAAGCATATAACAGAGGATAACTTTGGACCTATTCCAAAAGCTGAACCACTTTAACACAGCTGTAATTGAGTTTCTGAGCACCTACGTGGGCTCAGTCAAACATGGAAGGATGTAGTATGTACACTGTTGCAGAAAGCAACATACCCTTATGGCACTAGTGAGTACCACCTGGCCACTAACAAATGTCTTTTTACATGTAATCTGAGGTTGTATATCAGTATGTTGGTCCTAACAGGAAAATGTATGGTTTTAATAGTAAAGTACTTCTCTTTCTAAAATGATGAAGTCAGAAAGCCATGGTTCTCTAAAGCTACAAACTACATGAGTTTCGCAGGACTAAATGTAAGTGGATTCTGCCATATGTATAGTACCCTCAGAGAGGGAATGTCTCAGGACTGAACTTAATAGAAAAGTTCTTGAATTTGAGAGAGCCTACCATTTTGTAGGATTATTTGTAATTTAGACTTTAAAAGAGCCTAGAGGGAGGTATTGCAATTTGCATATATATATTGGATAGAGATGTAAAGTACCTTTTTTCCAAGATAATTTCAGATGCCACTTTTTAGCTCGTTGTTTTGGTTTAATTCTCATTTGTCTGCCATTTCCTTCTGTCCTGTACCACCCTCCTAGTTTCATGACAAGATAGATCCAACTCTTGAGAGTCTGAAACGCATAGTTGAACGTCTGAGGCAGCCACCTTCGATCTCGGCAGAGGTTGAGAAGATAAAAGAGCAGATCAGTGAAAATAAGAATGTGTCAGTGGATCTGGAAAAGCTTCAGCCCGTGTATGAGACACTGAAACAGAGAGGGGAGGAAATGATTGCTCGCTCAGAAGGCGCTGATAAGGATATGTCTGCTAAAGGTAATAGACTGAGAAAACTTTCATGTAGTGGAAATGCAGTAAGCTGCAGCATATAAAATTCTTCATTTCTGGTGACCTCTAATCTGGGGAATGTTCTCCTGGAGAAGCTGCTTAAGATTTATAAAAACAAAGCATTCGTTTAAAATAATTCATTGTGGATATGACCTTTATTTTATTTTTAAAAACCATTGTGTTTGTTCCCACTTAACATTATAAGGACTGCTGCAAAGAAATATTTTAGAGTCTAAATTTTAAAATGTACACATATGTTTCTGCCGTAGAACTTTAGAGAGATTTATGACCAAGAATTGTTTGCCAAGGTAGTAATCTAGTTCCTTTGTTGTTTAGCTGTTCAAGATAAACTAGACCAAATGGTCCTAATTTGGGAAGACATCCAGACCTTGACTGAGGAAAGAGAGGCCAAACTGCTGGATGTAATGGAACTAGCTGAGAAGTTTTGGTGTGATCATATGGCTCTTGTAGCTACTATCAAAGATACTCAGGACTTCATTCGAGAGCTAGAGGGACCCGGAGTTGACCCATCCATAGTTAAGCAACAGCAAGAAGCTGCAGAGGTCAGTAGGAAGTATTTTCTTGACTTGAAGTACTTTATTTATGGTATGCAGAGGAGAATATATTATTTTGCAAAGACTAAGAGGGATAATTGTGTAGAAATTTACAATAATGGTATCTCAAGAGTCTACAGTTAATAACATGTATCAGTGCTTAATTGCAATGAGCATGCAACGTGCTTGTCATTACATTTCCTTATTTGTTTGTAGATATGCACGTAATAACCATCTCACTGAGACTTTTAAAAGTTATACATGCTTGAGATTCCTCGAGTAGTACGTAACATCTAAATGAAAGGTGGACAAATGTATTATACTCCATGTATTATCCCCTAAGCCTGTAATTATTTATACTGATAGTTAAATGTTTGAAGGTTGAATGATAACCTCTGACAAAGAAGACACTCTGATTAAAGAAATCTAATTTAAAACTTCCTGTTTATGTTTTCCCTCTCCTCCAAAATGGTATCATAATCCATTGTTACAATTTAGACTGATGTCAGCTGATTTCATCTGACGCTGCAAAGGGATGCTTATTTTTTAAGCATCCAGTTGTAAGTCCAAGTGACTTGAAAGAAAACAAAGGTGGAATCCTGCTGTGTTCTATCTTGAAAGCAAGTTGTACGTAGGCTATTAAATTTAGTATTAGCATTGTTGACGTTTTTTCTCTTTGTAGGCTGCTAAAGAAGAAATTGATGGACTACAAGAAGAACTAGAAGCAGTTGTGAGCCTTGGCTCTGAGCTGAGAGCTGCTTGTGGAGAGCCTGACAAACCTATTGTCAACAAGAGTATAGATGAGGTATGGGAAATGCAGATGCTTAGGTCTGCTATGTGATAACTTGTTCAACTGAAATTGGTATATTTCCCACAACCCCAACAAATTTTGAAAATAAAAATTTTGTGGCAAAAATGAGACACCACTGAAGACTTTGTGGTAAAGTAAGATTTGACTTTTGAGTGAATGAATCTTAGATTCGATTAGAATGTGCACACTGATTTATTTCATTGGTTTATGCTTTAGAATTTTTGTAAAAGACAGATTTATTTTAAATACTCACTGATTAATATTTTATGTGACTATTTCTTCCAAAAGTAATGCTAGGATAAATTTTGGATATGTATTGTTCATGCCAAGTGAGACATCTTAACTGAGACTGTCCTGTTTGGATGACTATAAAGTACTTTTTACTTCTCTGGTGTTTAGCAATGTACGATTCTTTTAAGCTATTTTTATTATGGTGATACACCTCCAAATGATTTAGTAGTATTTCCTCTATTAACTGTAATATCTCTGTTAATAAAAAATATTCAATCAGTATTGAAGTTTACAGCTTTTGTAATCCAGAACCTCTACTGAATTCTGAAGGATACTAATTATGCAGTGATAGGGAGGACAAGAGTCTTAATATGGAATAAATGTGAACCCGTCATGCTTAGTTTGTATTATTGATCAGTGAAGAGTTAGTAAATGCACATTATATAACAGCAAAATTCTTTTGTCTATTGGAGTAAATTGTGCTTACTTGCAGCTGAATTCTGCCTGGGATGCATTAAATAAAACATGGAAAGAACGTGTGGATAAGCTTGGGGAAGCTATGCAGGCAGCTGTTCAATACCAAGATGGTCTACAGGTAAGAGGATGTGATATACCTAACCCAACCTTGAGTCAATGGGATATAATGTGGTAAAAAGTGTCATGTGATGAGGTAGGTGACAAGTAATGCACTCTGGTTGTAGTGACTATTTTCTTCAGTAGGCAGTTTGTTTTTTTATTTCTCAAGATTGGTTGGGGTTGGTTCATTGGGATTGTTTTGCACTAAAGAATATGTATGTTGGGTTGTTTTCTTCATGTCCATATATTGCACTGTGTTTAGATTCAAAATTAATGTCCCCTTGTTTGTTGATAAGAGGAGAAGTTTTTTGGCAGCACACAGTCATAGTAGTTCTGCTCACATTTTCTTGTGATAGTCAAGGCAGGTTAAAGTTGTGACACATCTTTGTGGTCTGAAAAGAACAGTGTACAGGTCTCTATACTAACTTGCTGCTATTTTCTTTGAGTGGAAGACAGTTAAAGCACTTGAATTTTATTCCACCTTATTTATAAGTAAAATCTTTGAGTATTTTAAGCAAAAATATTATTAACATAATGGTGCTAAACTGTTATACGTCGTATGACTTATCCTATCACAAGACTATAGAAGATGATTCCCTTTTTAAATCTGTAGGCAGATATTCCAGTAGTTTTAAGATATTGTACATTGTGCCTCCTAGAACTGATGAAGTTTAAAAAAAGGGAGGTGATGTACTTCAGATGATCTTTAAAGGTCTCTTCCAACACAACCTATCCTTTGAAACTATGATCTTTTCTTGTATGTGCTGTTGGGATTTTTGTAGTTGTTTGGTTTTGTTTGTTTTTTCCTTGGTGGAACTGCTGTCTTCCCTGGTTCATTAAACCTTTAAAACTGGAATTTCACATGACGCTAAGGGCCGTTACTTCTGTGTTTGGTGCAGATCAAGCAGCAGACCACTCCTTAATATTAATGCAACATGCCTGTTTTGCAGTGCACCGTCACTATGGATTTTTCTCTGGATTCTTCTGTGTTCCTACTGTGTATAGATTGATTAGATAGTTAAAATCATCACCATTTGGTTTAAGTGCTTTCTATTTCCTGTAGCTGTACATGGCACATCCTACGAGCTTGGTACTTTGTGAAAGAACTGTATTTAAGTGCTGTCTTACACTCATTTGAATAGACAATATGAAAAATATTATGGACAGATTGTTAACTGCAGCTGCTTCACTCTCTTGAGCACATTTGGCATAGTTCTCCTTTTCTCAGGGAGCCATGAAGCAGTGGTAAACTCCAAAAAGTTGTCCTAAGCATTTCTCCTTAATAATATCTCCACATATAACAGGCAGGTGGAAAAGGGCCTATTTGGAGGTGTTTTTCCCTTGTGCAATTACTCAGATTGATGCAGGTGTTCTTAATCCATACAGAGTATTCTTGAGGTTCTGCATTGTATCAGGACCAAAAGGAATACCCACAAAGCGTCAGAACTGGAGAGACATAATTTATTTTTTATTTTTTATTTTTTTAAAGTCACTCTGCATTATCCTATAGAGATTCATTCTACCTCAGTTGTGGTCCTTCATTGCCTAATATGTACTGAATGAGAAGTTCCATGTTCCTTGCACAAATAGCTTTCTTCAAAAGAAGTTTGTTTGTGATCCTCATTTATGGTGTGTTATCCACCACCTTCCATTTTCACTCCAAACTGTAGAACAGAGTATGTCTTGCATTTGCCTTTCAGGGGATTCATAAAAATTGCAGATTTTACACAAGAAGTAGATTGCTACTCAGCATGAAGAATTCTGGCAGAATCTTGCAGAATTTACACTCCTATAACTGTTACATGGATATTTGGTATATTGTATTACAAAGAAACAGGTTTTGCTGGGAAAGTTATTTTCTTGGAAAGAGCACAGCAATGCCTTCTCTGGAAAAAAGAAAAGTTCTGATATTTTACTTAATACAACTTACAAAAATAACAGCATTTCTCTGCTCACACTTAAATATTGTACTGTGATTTTCAGGCATTATTTGACTGGGTAGACATTGCTGGCAGCAAGCTGGCATCTATGTCCCCAGTTGGAACAGATCTGGAGACAGTGAAGCAGCAAACAGAAGAACTTAAGGTATGGACCAGCAATTGATTTCCTTTATGTTTCCATTTGTCTGTATTCTTCTGTTGTTTTGTATTTTTAAAAGTCAAATGCAATTTTCATTTTTAATTTTTAGTAAAGAGGAATCTGCGTGAAAATTTTAAAATATTTCATTGCAAACTTTTCATTTTAAAATGCACTTACTTTAAAGATCTATTCCAAATTTTGGCAAGGCTACATTTTATTTTTTCTGATAGCCCAAAAATAGTTGTAGTATCATTCATTCTCTTTCAAAAGTGATGAAGTTACTATGTGCAGGATTCTTCTGCTATGACCTTCATGTTTTCTGATTTCTAACATGAACAGTTTCCTTGAGGCTCTGAGAGAATGCTCTCAAGGGCTTTGCTTCTGCCACTAGAGCCTTTATGTAAATGCTCACACAGGTCATGACACTCCCAATACATGAGTAAGGTGAAAATCAAAATTCAAATCTAACTTAGAGACCTGTCTGCAGGGATCTGTACTTGTGACTTAACATGCTCCTGATGTTGGGATGCTGTTATGCCACGTTTAAAAAGCAGAGATATGTGATGATCAGAGAAGGTTCTTGGTTTTGTTGCTCACTTGTAGATTTTGTTAGCTGTGGGCAGGTTGTTTTATGTATTTTATGATGTAACTTCAAATGAATCATGATGTTACATAGTTCAGAACATGTACACAAGATGCATTCAGACTGTTGTGTCAATTGTGTGGTAAAGAGGGTGTTCTACTAAAGAAAATTTGCTTTCACTTCCTCTCAAGAATTATTCCATTTGAAGTTTAAAGCATTATCACCATCACAACCACAAGAGCTAGAACACAAAATCATTCTGTGATTCTAATAATGATTACTTGTGTTTCATTTATTTTTCTTTTTCTATTTACCACAGCAATTTAAGACAGAGGCTTATCAGCAGCAGATAGAAATGGAAAGACTGAACCATCAGGCAGAACTATTGCTAAAGAAGGCAACACAAGAGAGTGACAAGCACACTGTTCAAGACCCTCTCTCAGAGCTCAGACTACTGTGGGACAGCCTAGAAGACAAAATTATAAGTAGACAGGTAAATAAGCTTGGCTTTATTCATAACTTAGATTTTTGTGGAAAAACTCTTTGTTATGTATAATGCTTATATTAATTTACACATTCCTTTTAGTTTGGAAGCTAAAAAACCTATATCCAATAGGATTTGAATTGTATAATATGTTGAATTTTTAAAACAATTTTAAACCTTTTAAAATTTTCTGTCAGTAATGCTATGTTGAATGATTATTATTTCATTTTGGTTATTTGATGATGTCTTAAATGGCAGTTGAAAACATGTTTATATGTGCAAAAGTAATAGTAGCTGCTGAACTGAACTATTGAATAAAACCCCATTAACTTAATGTTAAACTGTTTCAGTATTATTTGCTTAAATTATCAAGCTGAGAGATGTGAAAAAATCCTTTAAAGTGCATTATTTTTTCTAAACGGAATCATTTCATGATAAAGAAAAGGTTTAAATGCACGAAATTGCATTTATATTGAAAATACGTTTTAAGTGATAAAAAGCTACTGATAAATCTGGTGAAAGAACCTCCAATCTTAACTCTGTTCTGGCTGTATGGCTTCGTCCAAGGCCAGGAATTTGAGCCTGGAATGCAAGGCTTTGCAAGGGAATTGCTAACTCAGCTGTAGTTACAAAGCATTGCCTGTGCTGGGTAACTGTTTCTCCCTGGTTTTTAGTCTGTCTTATGCGTGGACTCTGCTCTGGATTATGGTGACTAATGGTAATGTAAGACAATTCAATTGCGTTGTGAAACGATTTTATTGTTAATTTTATTTTTACTGTAGCACAAGCTGGAAGGTGCCTTGTTAGCCTTGGGGCAGTTCCAGCATGCCCTGGATGAGTTACTGGCATGGCTGACGCATACAGAAGATTTGCTGAATGAACAGAAACCCGTGGGTGGAGACCCCAAGGCTATTGAAATTGAACTTGCCAAACATCATGTATGTAATTATAATCAATATTGACTGAAGTGCTCTCTTGATATTTATCTTAGGGATGAGTCTTTTATTAGTAAAACTTCCCATTTGGTAAATAATTCTCTACATATATTTTCAAGATGCAGATTATAGCTGAAATGAAGTGTTGGAATAAATAATATCTTTTCTCTTACTCCTCCACATTCCTTCCTTTCTTGCATATGCCATGCAAGTGGCATAGATTTTAGCCAAAAATAAACAGCTTACCCTAGTCTTCACCTCTAATCACCTTTCTTTGACCTAGGGAACTCAAAAGTTACTGAACCTGCTACTCTCCCTGAAGAAACAAATTCCTTGATTAGTTCTGTTTAAGCCTGGTCTCACAAACTGCAGACTCTTGCATATCTTTGGTTATTTCTTCCCTTTTAGAAAATAGTGATTTGTTCTGAATTCTGCAAAATGGTATGTCAGTTGGGCACAGCTAAGATGGAAAATGCTTCTCCAAAAGTCTGTGCAAGCCCCCATCTTTTTCTCTGTGTTACTTGCAATGTAGGGTTAGGGTTTTTTGTTTGTTTGTTTTAGTATTTTTACTGATCATTGTTATTTTGGAGCCCATGGAGGAATGCTTCTGATATGCCTTTATTTTTAGAATATCTCCTAGGGGTAAGAGATTTTCCCTGCCTCTGTGTGTAACCCTGTGCTCTTCATAACAATGTGTTCTTTCTAGGCTTGAAGATTTCAATCTAACCTTGTAATTCCTCTCCCTTTAAATCTGCCATTTAATTTTTGGCCTGCATATGATGTAAAATGTACTCAGGGTCCATTCTGGATTTTGAGAGAATTGATTGAAATTGACAGTACACAGATAATTAAGGTATTTTCATTGTCTGTGTTAATGCAGCTATGCAGCTTCTGAAGGCTTTTGGGTGGTCAGTTGGAACTTGAACAGAACACAGTATCTACATACCCTATGTGACTATTGTTATAAACAGGCCCTTTTAAAACAAAGTAACTGAAATTACAAAAACAGGTTCTGCTCCATGAACCCTTTATATTCTTATGGAACGGAAGTGTTTTACTAGTGAAGGAGCATCGAGACATCATTTGTGTCTGTGCTGAAGGAGTTCAGCAAACACATGAATGAATCTACTTCCTTTTCATAATACAGAGTTTATAGGTTAGAAAGTTCACACAGTAGTGCATCCTGTGGTAGCCTGTAAAAACATCCACTTCTTGAATAACTTTGGAAAAAATAGACCCTGTTCTTAGTGATTTTCAGCAGGAAGGAAGGGATAAGATGCATCTGCTTCTGTGAATACCTTTTTTCACCCTGTTAGGAAAATAAAATAATCTGGTTCTTAGCTTAGAAGAATTAAAGTAAATGTGATGTGTATTTTGTATTAACGGTCTGCTTGTGACTTGCTATTTCATATTGTGCTCCATTTAGTTTATTTTTAAGCTCCTTTTTATTTAGCCTTATTATTTTTCTATCTGGTAGCACTTTGATGGAGGTGAGTTTGAGTCAGACCCCATGGAAGACAGCAATCATAAACTTGAATTTCTTAGATAGGGTTTACCATTCTCTTCCCAACCATTTTGTGTATTTCTTTTTCTGTTCTATATTAAAGCTTTTCTTACCCTGTCCCCCATCCTTCTGAAGGTGGCATTTTTTTCCCAAATGTACATTTTGCCTTTTATGGTTTTTACTGTGGTTGGTAATAAAAGGTTTTCCAGCAGATGGAGGAGGTCGTTTGGTGTTAGTACACAACCATCCCCCAGGTTTTAGCACAGGTCAAGTGTCCTGGTAGCCTGACATAATGTGAAAGGAGTTGTAGCCTTGGAATGCACAAGAAGACATTGTGGCAGCTGGGTTGTTGTGCAGCACAGCAGGCACATAGTATTCAAAGAAAAATCTTGTTAAAGGAAAGTATATAATAAATTTTAAAAGTGAAGAAATAATTATTTTGTAGCACTACTAGAAACCTTTAATAATTTCAGAAATGTATACTTTCGGAAGGAATATATTATTTTTTCAAAGATACAAAAATAAACCAGTATTTTGTCAGAATGATCTGTTACTGCTTTTGATGGAAGAAGTCTTAGTTAGCTTTAATTTCTGATACCTGTGCTGATGTTAAACTGTTGTCTTGTCCTTGAACTACAACTGGCTCAATCACTGTGAGTGCCTTCATTCAGTAACTTACTGATTGGCCATGCTGTGTTACAATTGTAGGTGCTACAAAATGATGTTTTCGCTCATCAGTCTACGGTGGAAGCTGTTAAAAAAGCAGGAAATGACCTGATTGAATCAAGTGCTGTTGAAGAAGCAAGTAATTTACGGAGCAAGCTGGAACTCCTGAATCAGCGCTGGCAAAAGTTGTTGGAAAAAACAGAACAAAGGAAGCAGCAGCTGGATAGTGCCTTGATCCAGGTGAACAGGAAATGATCAAATGTAGAGATAACTCAGAAAAAGTGTCTTTTTACATGAAATACACAGATACATGTATTAGAAGTTGGCCTAAATCAAAACCACAATGCAGACGCTCCTGAATTTGGAGAAAGTTTGAGCCCAGCTGTATTTTCCACAGCTGGACACTGTCCCTTACAGTGCTGATGTAAAACTTCTGCTTTTCGTCTACATGTCTGTAAAGGGTGAAATTTCTTATAGGTGTGTTATTCAGGAAGAACATTGGTCTCACAGTATTTTTGACTGCTTTCATGATTTCTATGGTTTTTGTCCTTATCCTTTAGATTGAATTGAGCTAGTTTGTTTGCTTTTTCCTTTTTGCTTTCTTCTTCTTTAATTTCCTTTGATTATTGCAAATACCTGATTAAACTAGTTGCCAATGTGCTTATGCATCTGAGCTGGTATTGGAATGGAGAACATTTAAGTTATCTCTAAAATGATATGGTATAATTTAGGCTCAAGGTTTCCATGGTGAAGTTGAGGATCTGCAGCAATGGCTGACAGACACTGAACGTCAGCTGTTGGCATCCAAACCTGTTGGAGGCTTACCAGAAACAGCAAGAGAGCAGCTTAATGCACATATGGTAAGTATCAGTATTAGAATGCTTTGCAATTGCATTTCAGGACCAACTATCTTTTAAGAGTGTTTTTGGTAAATACAGAATGTCTTCTGTATATCACAATGTCTGTAAAATGTCTTAAAGAAATTTAATAGCCTTCAAAACTACTCTGTTATTTACAGTGTAGTTTAGTAGCCTGTTGGGGCCTGCCCAAAGCTGAACCATTTTTAGTGTTGAGACAAATAAAACAACTTCTGCATCTTTACAAAAGGTGTTGGCAGATTTTTCAGTGATTCTTCTTCTTTTCCTTTCTGACCCCATAACCAAATTTATGATTTTTCTGAAGTTTGAAGATGAACCTAAAAATGGCCCACATTCACTGAATCTTGACCCTTTATTCCTTATCTAACCAAAGCTGACAGTAAAATCATCATTAGCATAGAAGTAAGAAGGACTACTGGCTCGTAGAGGCTGCGCTTTAATTAGAAATGGCAAGTTGGCCAGGATGCCTGAATTATTCCCTTTCTTTCTCTTTAAGAAACATTCTGTGGATTTCTCTGCTCCCATAGAACCATAGAGTTTAAAAAAAGACACTTAAACTTGATCTCTTACCTCTAAGGAAGGTGGTTCTTACTGCTCCATTTGTAAAATCATGATGTGCTGTTAGGCCAGGATATAAACCCCAACCTGATGATCTGAACCTCTGAATTCATGGCTCAGATGTAACAGATACTTACTGAGCTGTCCTTGAATGGGAATATGCCTGACCTGACACTTCCAATTAGAATGCTGCGTTGTCATAATGTTAAAAAATCAGGGGTGTTTTTTGAATGATGCTAAAGATCATTGCTTACCAACATGGGGCAATTTTTATTCCTTCTTTTTTGTCCTCAAAAATATACCAGTATCTATAATCGATATGGAAACTAATTTACAGTTTCAAAATCATTTAAGACAGAAAACTAGATCCAAATACAATTAATCCTGTGGTTTTGAATCCCTATAATTCTTTTACTTTTGTCATAAAGAAAAAACAAAAAAGGGAAAAAATAAGTGGTGGGATTTTTACCCCCCTGTGAGAGTGGACTGTAATCATGATTGCCTGAAAGTCAGTGGTGGTCTTTCCTTTTTTCATCCTGCACTTGCATCAAGATGCAAAGATTTTCCATGGAAAGCTTCAGGATTTCTTTTAGTACATTCTATGCAAATTTTCTACACTTACAATGTTTAGAGATTGATTAGTTAAAGGGCCATTAAATTCAATATTATAGTCAGAACAAGTCTGTCCCCAGTGATATGCACTCTAGATAGCCAATCCCTCCCTAACTGTACATGTACATTTTAACAGGATGTTGCTACCCTGGTGGCCATCTGCAGGTATTGACTTAATATCAACTCTTAAAACATAGAACTTGACTTCCTTTTGGTTAAACCATACTGCATATGTGCAGATATGTGTTAATTATCTCTATGTTTTGCTTTGTTGTTTTTTTTTCTGAAATGTTGAGGCCATTTGGCCTGTTGTCAACTACATTCCAAATTCAAACTTGGCTCTAAGTGATACCAATTGTATTAATTACTAATGTGAAACTGAAGAAGAAAGTTTTGCACTACATTTTGATCTGTTCCTCTTTGGAAATAGTGTTACGAACCATGTTCTCAAGTATAAGGCCTGTTTCTACAGATAGGAATAAAAGATATCAATAAATGGACCTCAGCCATAACTGGTTCACAAATGGAGTTGAGATTGGGCTGCATTTCCCATTAAAGCTGCTCCAGGAAAACAAAAGAAATTCAGAGAGATTACAGGATACCAATAGGAAAGGGGCTTAAAAAGGCACCTTTTTAGCTGTCCCAGTGCTGCTCAGACCATCCCTCTCCTTCAAACAATCATTGTTTTCAGTTTCTTCCTGAAGTAGTAGGATGAAGCAGGTGACACCACTTTCCACAGTCCTTAGAAAGAAAACAAAGCGTTCTGTTGTGTCAAAATCTTAAGCTCATGAATGAACCTGCTTCTTGCTTTGCCCTCCTATGTGGTCAGGTACAGCCCTGTATACAGTACCTCTTAACCCCCCAAAAATGTTTGGTTTGAGCTCTTGTCCTGAGAATCAGAGGTAAAAGTTCTTTTCTTCTTATTTGCCACTTATTCCTCATGTCCTTTTGAAGATGTTCCTCATTTGTGAGTCTGCAGCAGCTTTGTTGGTGCATTTTGATTTGTCTGTTGGCAATACTGAACTTGTCTTTTTGAGTCAGAGGGATGCATGGGAGCTCCCAGACTTTTGCCAGCTTACCTTTGACATGTTTTAAAAAGCATCCTTATTAGAATAGTTAACAGCAAAACGTTGTTACCATCATTATTACAGCTTTCTTTAAATGTCTGAAATGTCTTCAGTGCTCATGCCTAGCAAGTGAAGGAAGATACAGATAATGTACAATAACCAGCCCTCCCAAGCTGTTCCAACCACTTTTGAAGGGTATTGGATAGGTCTGGGCTTTCAGCACCCTGTGTAATGCTGACAATTTTTGTGGTTTGGCTACTGATGGACTTTAAACCAACCAAGTTGTTGCAACTCTTCTTCAATAAGTGCATAGTACTTACTTTGCCAATCTCTGAATCTCAGAGAAGATATTGACAGACATTACAAGTTTTCATTTCCCGAGGAACTAGGTCACTCATTTTCTCATTTGACTTTTTATGAATTACATGTGTTTCCTTTATTGGTCTTAGTCATACCTGCTAAATGTTGGGGGAGGGATAAATATTATACTGGTATTTATAAAGAGTATTGAATTTCTACCTTATTATTTCTGGTCCTTTCTTTATTTAGGAACTCTGTGCTGCCTTTGAGGCCAAAGAAGAGACATACAAGTGTCTAATGCAGAAAGGCCAGCAGATGCTTGCAAGATGCCCAGAGTCTACTGAAACAAACGTTGAGCAGGACATAAATAACTTAAAAGAAAAATGGGAATCCGTACAAACAAAACTCAGTGAAAGAAAAGTATGTGTTTTTACATAAAAATAGAAGCGTAAATCATGCATTTGAGTGTGTTAATGATCAGTGCTTTTATGGATGCAAACTTGCCTGATTTTTTTACATTTAAAATCAGTTGTAGAGACTGGCATAATTCAGTAATACTTTTAGAAAGTACTGGGGAAAACAAGATTTAAGAAGTTAATTATCCATAATTGGGGAGTATTATGGTGAGAATGGCACAAGTCTGTTCTATAGAAATATATTAAGTGACACTCTTAATGCTCATTTGGTAGGACTAGGGGTTTTCTGGGTTTTATTGCAGTAATCATAGACACGAGAGACTGAATGATCCTTCAAGTTTATCTCTTCCTCAGTACAGAATTGCTGTGTTAATTTTCCTAGTTTTTAGCCATTTTTTCTTAAAATTCCCAAACGCTTGGCCTTTTGCTATTTACTTCAAGTGACTACCTTCTGTTCTAACAGATCAATAGCATGATTTCACTGATTTGCAACAGACATTTTCTTGTTATTAATTTCATGTGGCTTTCATTCCTTCACGAAGTATCGTCCACTTGTTCTAAGTCAATCAAACAAAAATAATACCCGTGATTGCAAACAGAGAAACTTTCTGTACAGTCCTGATAAGTATAAAGCACAAATCTTTAACTGACAACTTAGCTGTATTTTAAAGCTATAATGCTGATATCTCTTCAGGTAATAATAAAGTAAAAATGACAAACTAATTAATACCCAATACAAGAACCTTCTTGCAGGAAGCTGTAAGGTTGGAGTGCTCAGTGAGGTCAGCAGTGTAAATGTTTGAAAATCTCTGACTGGTGTCTCATGATCAACAAAATTCTGTATCCCAAATTAGCTTCTGTTCAGGCAACCAAAATGGCAATAGGGCTTTATTAAAAGGAGGTGCTCTAGGAAAACTTATTCTTCATTAAGTGCAAGGGAATAAATTTGATGACCTACCTGAGGCTCTTTCAAGTGCACTACCACCTTAGATTTCTGAAATCCTACCGGTTTTGCATTGAACTTGATAAATCCAAATGTCCCATTTGGATTAAGAAGTAGGAAATATGTTCTAATAGGGAAAAATTTATCTTGATACTAGGTGCTGTATTTTCTATTAATTTATTATACATAATTTTGCTGTATCACCGGTATCCATCTCCTTGAATATGCTCAAATATAGGCTGTTATTTTAAAACTCAGTAAATCTGAGTTGAAAAAGTGTTTTGAAATGGTAAATTAAAATGGTTTATTCCAAAGTGCTGAACTAAAATGGTTTCCTTGGCTGAAACCTCTGCACAATATCAGCTTCTAATGAAGTATGACCTGTCTTTGCAGACCAAACTGGAAGAAGCCCTCAATTTAGCAATGGAGTTCCACAACTCACTTCAAGATTTCATCAACTGGCTTACTCAGGCTGAGCAGACTCTAACTGCAGCTTCTCGGCCAAGTCTTATCTTGGACACTGTCTTATTTCAAATTGATGAACACAAGGTATGTAAAGAAACAGATGTGTAATGTTTTTCTCCCACTCTGTGGAGATACCATAACAACGTCCAAATGAACCCTATAATGCTGGCACTCAGAGAAACATTTCATTTGTTTTAAAATTGCATTTTATAGTCTTTCTCACTACATCATTCTTTATCATACTGGGTTTTTCAGTGTTTACCCAACACAGTATTCAGTAATTTTTACCCTTTTTTTCCAAGGTTTTTGCCACAGAAGTGAACTCTCATCGAGATCAGATCATAGAGCTAGACAAAACTGGAACCCATCTGAAATACTTCAGCCAGAAACAGGACGTTGTCCTTATTAAGAACCTGCTGATTAGTGTACAGAGTCGATGGGAAAAAGTAGTCCAACGCTTAGTTGAAAGGGGAAGAGCTTTGGATGATGCAAGGAAAAGAGCCAAACAGGTAATGGGACAACAGCTGTTCTACAGCTCTTTGAACTTAGTTGTAATTGCATCCAGATTGTTGAAGAATATGGCACTTTAAAGCACTTACAGAGCAAGCCTGGGTTTAGTGTAACAAACAGTGTTGAGTTAGTGGAGCGATTTCTGTGATTCAATCCCAGAGCACTTCATTTGGGAGGTGAAAGGATCATTTTCAACCCAAGCAGTGACTTCTGTCTGCAGTACAGGATAGTCGGTAAAAAGAAAGTTACAGTATGGATTCCAGATGTGTATTAGTGCCATCTGTCTTCAAAAAGAAGTTTCATAATCAACCCTGTATATTTTAAAGAATGTGATGAACCCTTTTCACTAATTTGTGGGAGTATTCCTTGGTATTTTCTTCTTGGGTCTATGTTGTGTCCTAATTATACTCAACACTTATCACTCAATCTCTTCAGTTAGTTACTAGACCAATACTTCTGTGTGGTAAGATATCTCCATTTATTTCCTTATAAACTGGGAGAGGTTGCTTTTTGGGGGAGGGGGCTGTTTGCACAGTTTTCTTTAGTTGGAAGCATCTGTGTTTTTTTCCTTAGGTACACGTTTCCCTTGCTGAGGAAGATAAATTATAAGATGCAAGATGTATAAGAGAAGTATAACCTGTTTAAATATCAATAGGAAGTTCTAGCTCCTTTCTATTCAAGGGAACATGATCATTCAAGATTTGGTGATGTTCACAGCTAAACCACATTCCAATGTTCACCGCTACCACCACTCAATTCAAGAAGTTCTCAATTCACGAAGTTGAATTACCCCATAAGCCAATCCCATGTTTCTTATTTTCCAGCAGTTTCTCTTGTGCATTCACACGCACAGCACTTGTGCAATGAGATGGGTTTCATCTCAATATGCATTTACAAAGCTGAATACCCTGTTACTACAATGACAACTGTGTGTGCAGAGTGTGGAAGGAGTACTGAAGGCTCCTGGTGTCAAGGCCTAATCAACAGTCCTGAACAACAGTGTCTTAGGTGCCTTGAAAAGTTTCTGAAGTAGTTTCTTGTGCTTCCATGTGTAGGTAGCCCAGGCAAGAAGAATTTTCAAGAGAGAGAGAGAAATGACTATCTTAGAAAAATCAAAACCCAAACAGATGGCACTTCGTGAAAGCTGGTTGAATCTTGACTTTTTTCCCTGCTTCCTTCCCTGAAGTGCTCTTTTCTTTGAAACAGGAAGGAAGATCAAAAATCTGCTCCTTGACCATCAAGATAGCGTTTGATATAACGAGAGCTTTTATGAGTGTTACAGGGAACATCTTGGGCAGTCACCCGGACAGAAGCTTTCCCCAGTGATTTACTGCCATGGTCCCACATAAGCAATAGCTAAACCCTGTTCTTTCTGTGTTTACTATCCGTTACTAAAACTAATCCAAATGACCAACACATCAACAGATGTTACCAGTATGTCTCTGACAGATACATATGATGTGTGCATATCGTGTACATTAAAGGTTGTTAAGTCACTTGTGGAAGGGAGAATAAATACAATGGGCTCATGGCTAGACCAGTCCTGTTTAAGAGACCAGGGAGAAAAAACACATCCAACTTTGTCAAAGTTTGCCAATCTTGGTTGGGGTTTAATGCTTTTGGACTGTTTCATGAACAAGTGAATTTTAAAGTCCGTGCAAATCTGACTTTCCTTTAGTTCCATGAAGCCTGGCATAAACTTATGGAATGGCTGGAAGAGTCAGAAAAATCTCTGGACTCAGATCTTGAAATTGCAAATGACCCAGACAAAATAAAGATGCAGCTTGCACAGCATAAGGTGAGTCATGACACACACAAAATGCCCAGTGAAATGTAGGTGAGTCTTTCAGCCTTGTACTGTTCAATCAGCAAAGAAAGTAGACTTGTGGCCTCACTGCAATGGGGTATTTATTCACATCAAATTAAATGATGGTGTTTTAACAGGGTGTGAATGAAAAGAATTTTTCACAGTACCTGATATGTGGGGGAATGGTTAAAAATGGAGAGGGAAAAATAATACAGTACCATGGAAACTCTAAAAAGCAGATTAATACCATTTTAGAACAGGGATCTCTGAAGAGCCCTTCCTTAAGTTCTTAAACCCAAAATTTACTGTCCACTTACTTGGGTCGAGATCTTTCTTTTAATACTGCAGGACAACTTCAAAAGTGAAAAATAATCTTAATTAAGTATTTTGATTGGCAGTTGCTTTTTATTTCGAGTGGAACTATTAATGAAATCCCCAAGAAAACACTGTGACAGTATTAGAGCAAATACTGCTCCTATATTTCTCTCTATTGGATTCAAAATTCTGAAACTGTCTTTTCAGAAATTCAGCTGTGAATATGCAAAAATCTTTCTCACTCACTTGGCTTTTCAAACTTGCAATGATAATGTAAAGCTCTGTAATTCCATCCAACAGAGCAAAAGCAAATTCAGAAGTAGTCTTTATTTCATTTTGACTTCTGTAAAATGCCTAGATTAATATATTATTGAGGATCAAGTGGATGAGTGGTAGAATCTACAGAGATATGATTGTGTCTTAAGATTTCTTTTGGGACAGTTTTATCAAACACTAGAATATTGAAAGATCATTCTGTTTTCTACATTTTGGCATTTTATGTCTGTTTTATGTCAGTTTTATTGTTCTCCATTTACTACTATTTTTTCATATTTCACAGTATCCTGAGGGGTTTCCATATCTAATTTTTTATTTTCACTGTAGCTTCTGGTCATGACTGCTTTTACCTCTGACAAATTTTGTCATGTATATTGATGACTTCCTCAGTCTTCTTTATTTTTTTTAATCATCTCTGAGGTTGCATGATGTGTTGTTTATCAACCAAGGAAATATTCTCCTTTAATATAGTGAGAGCTGGCAGCTGGTCAAGCAAAAATAATTTTACCTGTGTCTACTGTTAAAACCTTTAGATAAAACCTACATTAACATTCTGTTATGCCAACTCTGCAGTTTCAGTTTGTTTTGGGATTGCTGCTGTTGCCAGAATTTGAAGTCAGTGATCTGAACTGGCAGGAGATCTTACTGTTACCATAGTCTGAGTCTTACTAATCTTCTAATCTTTTCACTCCTTTCTTTTCTTTACATATTCAAATTCCTCACCAGTATGGTCAACACTGTGACTTTGCTTTGAGGTCATCAGGACTCTCTGCCTGTATTCTCATCCCATCCTCAGAACTGTTAAACCTGATAAACTTATGTGCTTTATACCTACAACAGTATGTTTTATGAGACCAAGCTTCTTCAAATGCTCTGGCAGACTCATCACTTCTGTCACTGATATATTTTCTTCAGCTCCTTTCATGTAAAAAGCCTGCAGAGCATTACTGCTTGAGTTGCTTGAATCTCATTAAGGAACGGGATGAAATTGGTACAGGCACATAAGGATTGAAACTGGTGATCTGGAGAAAAAAAGATGAATGTGTGTGAGAGGGAGTTCGATGAACTTTGTGACTTTAAACTTCAAACACCATCCTCTCAAGAAATCAACTCAATTGTTTTTTAATGAGTTGTCAAACCTCCCAACACTGCAATGTCCTTCCTTGTATTTTGAGTCTCTTCCTTCCACTCCCACATATACCCCATGTCTGTCTTTGTCTTTTCTGTCCAGCCTTGAAGGTTTCCTTGCTCCATTTAGTTAAGGATTTTGCTATCCCAACTGAATGTGTGCTGTAAGAAATAATTTGGACACGCTCTTTGCCAGTTCTTACTGCCAAAAAAAGTCCCTAAAAAAGAAAAGCCAAGATAATATGTTTTCTCTCTCACTCATATCTAGCATGTTGCCAGGGACTTTTGGGGGTTATTCATGGTCTGTTTATTGGAATTTTTTTCTCATATTTAGGAGTCAGGGATGGAAAAACCCGCACTAGGTCACCCAATCCATTTCTGTGGTAGTGCTCAGTGTTCTTACAGTACATTTGTATGAACCTGGCGAATTTTCTCTGTGTGTGCTCATCTTCCTTAGAAGGAAGGTATCTAGCTGAACAAAATCTCAGTAATTACCTTACCTATCTGTTCCCGGCAGCTTAAACCAAAATCTACTCTCAGTTATACCTGAAGTCAAATGAAAGTAGATATGGTTTAGTCTCAGGGAATGAACTAAGTGCCTGAATGAACCCTTTGCCATCTTTGAATCTGTTTTTTTCGGTATGATCTTTCTGTGGCAGCAATGTAATTGTGTATCCTTGTGCAAACCTAGTAACATTGTGTAGTGTTAAGTAGTTAACAAATCCTATCAAAAAAAGAAACATTATTTGTATTGAAGGAAGTGTTATACAAAGCTGGTTATTTTGAAAATTGTATTTATTTTTACTGTAGTCCTAGCTTGACAATTATGTTTTTTCTTAAAGTTTTTCTTGTTTTATATGAGGAAAATGAAATAATAGTAAGGAAATACTAAATTACAAAACAAATGTTGCTTTTTTGGTAACAAAAAACCCAAAAATATTTGATGCTATATATAAGGGTTTTCTAAAGCAAACTTGTGACTTATTTTTTTTTTCAACTAAATCCCTGCTAGCAATTTATGTAGGTGTGAAATAAACATTTCAAGCATTGCTGCAATTTAAAAGCTGCCTTGTTGGGGTGGTGATGTCTTTTGGCAGTGTTCCTTAATTTAATTATTTACTCTGTCAGTCAGTTAATTCCTGTGTGGTATCAGATGAACTGTGTTTCTTGTGCTCTTCTGGGCCTGTGAAAATCTTCCAGAGGATCTGTGCAAAAGGAGCTGGCAGAGCTGGCAGGCAGACTCTGTCACTGTCATTGTCCAAAGTTCTGGGGCACAGAAACATGCTTGTGATTTTTACTTCTAGTACAGATTGAGTTATTGGGATGTTACCTGACTGCAGCTTCGGCTTGGAGGTTTCCCTTGTCCATGTTGAGCTAAACTAGAATAACCTCTGTAGCTCTTGGAGAGCCCTACAAGTGCCTTGAAATCTTAGTTTGTAAGAATGTAGTGCAAAGAATGCTCAGTTAATGGCTCCCAAAGTAGCAGTTCTTTCACATCCTTCTGACTACTAGGCTGAATTTTGGGAATATTGTAGGACAGGAATCATTGCCCTCACTGAAGGAGAGGGATTTTCCCGGAGTTTTTCCAGTAAGCATAGAGCTACATTTCCAGAGCAGGATAGAAGGCAGTGGTATGCTAGTGTCAAGCCCCAGGTGCACGGTGGCACTAGCACAGAAATTTTGCAGTAAATGTAAATTATTCTTGCAGCAGCATTTACAGTTTATGTTGCAAATAGCATGTCAAAAACTAATTAACCTGTAAGCAGTTAATGATATACTAATATTTTCTTTTTTTCCCATATATATAGGAATTCCAGAAATCTCTTGGTGCCAAACATTCTGTGTATGATACCACAAATAGGACTGGACGTTCCTTGAAAGAGAAAACCACCTTGGCTGATGACAATTTGAAACTTGATGACATGCTGAGTGAACTAAGAGATAAATGGGATACAATTTGTGGAAAGTCAGTGGAAAGGTAAATGAAACTCAACTAATTGCTCATCCAATAAGAAAAAGGCTTCTATTTTTGGAATTTGTTGTGTAAAAGTAGAACCAGAGTGGCTAGCTTGTTTAATAATTAAGAATGTCAAAGCAGTAAAATACTTCAAATGCATACTTTCCTAATGATATGGTAGAAGAGCAGGGCAGGAAGTGGAAGGAAGAGCTTTTAAAAAGGGAAATTTGATTTGAAGTTGCCAAGAAGGCCAGTGGCATCCTGGCCTGTCTCAGCAATAGTGTGACCAGCAGGACCAGGGAAGGGATTGTCCCTCTGTATTCAGCACTGGTGAGATCATGCCTCAAAATCCTGTGTGCAGTTCTGGGCCCCTCCCTGCAAGAAAGGCATTGAGGGGCTGGAGTGAGTCCAGGGAAGGGCAACAGAGATGGTGAAGGGTTTAGAGCACAAGTCTGATGAGGAGTGGCTTAGGGAGCTGGGTTTGTTTAGTGTGGAAAAAAGGAGGCTCAGGGGAGACCTTATTGCTCTCTAGTGCCTGAAAGGAGTCTGTGGCCAGGTGAGATTGGTCTCTTCTCCCAGGCAATAAATGACAGCATGAGAGGAAACTGCCTCAAATTGCACCAAGTGAGGTTTAGGTTGGATTTTAGGAAAAGTTTCTTCTCTGAAAGGGTTGTGAAGCATTGAAACAGACTGCCCAAGGAAGTAGTTGAGTCACCATCCCTGGAAGTGTTCAAAAGGCATGTGGATGTAGCACCTGGGGACATAATGTAGTGGTGGGATAGTGGTTGGACTCAATGATCTTATCAGTCTTTTCCAACCTTAATAAATGATTATTTTGTGTGTCTGTGCTTATTTGGCTTTTTTTCCTCTCTCAGACAAAATAAACTGGAGGAAGCCCTGCTATTTTCAGGACAGTTTACTGATGCTCTGCAGGCTCTCATTGACTGGTTGTACAAAATTGAACCTCAACTAGCAGAAGACCAACCAGTACATGGAGACATAGATTTAGTAATGAACCTGATTGACAACCACAAGGTAGTTCCAAAAATATGGGTTTTCAATTACTGAACTGCTCACAAGTGTAACATTTTAATAATACCTTTATCTTGCGCTATTCTGTAATTTTTAAAAATATGAAATAATTTTGCAACACAAACATAGTCAACAATAGAGAATGCTATGAAACATACATGAGAGGACAACTCTGACTCATTAACACCAATTAGCACTGAGATATTCTACTTTATTGTGCTACCCTGTGTATTTATTAATATCACATCATAAATCACAAATACACATTTGCAAATGTGTATCTAGGGACAAGAGATGGCAAAAATTATCGTACTGGAAAATCCGGGGGCAGACAGCTCTTTCATAGTCCATCTGCTAACTAAATGTCCAGTGCACTTGTCATGACCAAAGCAGCCTTTCAGAACTGTGGGGCTGCTGTATATTTATTGAGAAAAATAATGACAGTGCTCAAGTTATGCATAGATTTCAGCTAAACCATGACCCAGAGAGCCTGTGTTGGAAACCTGCAGTATTTTATACTTAAGTGGTTTTGGATGTGGGAACAAGTAGGAGATGTTGGACTTTGCCTCTGGCTCCCAGTTTTGCAGTTCAGTATGTCAGAAGAAATGGCTGCTGAAGTTACTTCTATTGCAAAGGTGACACAGGCAGAGCTCTGCAGCCTGGGAAGATGATGAGGTGAAGGCCCCTCTGTTCATGCACCTGTGACTTTCAGTATCTCATCTCCACTGAGAAGGAGATTTTGGGCCTCAAAAAAAAGTGTTTGGAAACATGGGCTGTCTGTAAAAATTAGCCTGCACTATGCTTCAGTTGCTTCTGAAATACCACTGTCCATCACATGTAAGTCACAGTCAGTGGCACAGCACACTGTAATTATCTACTTTAAGAGCTTCTTTTAAGTAACTGGAGCTTGTTCAATCTACTAATGTGAACACACTCCCACATAAATATACAAATAAGCAGCAAGATCCACAACCTTACAGTTAGAGCCTCTAGATGGGGATTTATTTCTGTTTGGATGATTTTAAACCCTGTCCTTGACTGCCACAGCAATCTTATGCATTAATCCATGTCAGATCAATTGTTTTGATAAAGAATGGAAAGCCAGTAGTGGTAAGGAGACAAGGTTTCCCATGCATTGCACCAGAATGTATTCTTGGGATCTGCCTGACATTTTCCTACCATATTCCAGTCTTATTATGTTAGAAGAGAATGTTAATATCTTCCTACGAATTCTAATAAATACATGTTTTGCATCACTTAAATGTAGTTACTCTTGACAGAAATAAATCCCTATTTTCATTTCTTTTCATAACCAGTAGCTTTTTCTTGTTTATTACATAAGCATGTCTTAATGAACTCAAAATTTCAAATATATTTGATGGTGTGTAGGTTTTCCAGAAGGAGCTGGGAAAAAGAACAAGCAGTGTCCAGGCTCTGAAGCGCTCTGCAAGGGAGCTGATAGAAGGCAGTCGTGATGACTCTTCCTGGGTGAAAGTCCAAATGCAGGAGCTAAGCACTCGCTGGGAGACAGTCTGTGCCCTGTCAGTATCCAAGCAAACACGACTGGAACAGGCCCTTCGGCAGGTAGAGGAATAATAATGTTGCTCCATGTACTGTATGAGAAGCAGTGAAAAATATCTTGCAGTTCAGTTGCCAAAAATTTAATTTCATTTTCACTTGATGTCATTCACTCTCATTTCATTTGAAAATACTCATTTACGTGGGAACTCACTGCTTACCTTCTCTATCCTTTTACCACAGCACATAAATAGTGCCTCTTAGCATTTATTATTCCTGTTATTATTAGTCTCTGCCACAAATGCAAAACAAATGTTTCAAAGACCTTACCATCTAAGGAAATCACTGAAGTTACAGTCAAATATGAAGGATGATGAAGAACTGTGCCCCATTCACAAGAGGCAGGAGGTTGCAATTGTATTTATGCTTTCTGTGCCTTATTGGAAAGAAGTAAATTTGTGTATTGAAAAATTCTTTACATTGGCACAATTACAATGCACGGTAAGATACTTCAGAGAAAAAATAGAGTTGTGCTGAGTGCAGTCATGACCTAGAACAGTCTATGTATGTCAGCATTATCTGGTACCAATCCCAATAAACAGATGTATCTGTGTTGTTTCCAAACCTGAGATAATATGGATGTACAACTCTCTGAAGATATACTAGCTTGGACTGATGCTAGGATGGGGCTCCTGCAGTAGCAATGTGTCCACCATATAGAATATTCCTGCTCATCTTTGCTCAGCAGACACAATCCTGAACTTACCTCAAACACTAATTGTGTCTGAATATGGCTGTACCCAAAGGTGAATCTTTCTTGTTTTCTCTAGACACAAAAGAGTCACTCTCCAACAGGCTGTCAATTCATTCTGCTTAACTGGTGCTTTAGGCTGTGCAGACAATAGTTCTCATCTCTCCAGCTGGTCCCTGAAAGCACCTCCCCTGTAATTTGTCAGTGTAAAGGCATGACATTCTCAACTGAGCTGCAAATATACTATAGATCAGATGGCTAAAAGCACAGACAGGCTTTTAGACTTGCTATAATTTTTTGGGAAGTGTGAGCTATTTTTACAATTATGAAAATGAAGTGCTGTGTATCATTGACTTTTTAATGGAAAGATAATGTGCTGGTACTGCTGGATGATTAATGATTCCAAATGTGGCCTCAATCTTCCTGTGTAAGCTGCAGTGTGTCTGTCAGATCACCTCATGAGTGACCATGACTTCTTGTATCTTAACAGGCAGAAGAGTTCCACTCAGTTGTCCATGTCCTTTTGGAGTGGCTGGCAGAGGCAGAGCAGGCTCTTCGTTTCCACGGCATCCTTCCAGATGATGAAGAGGCCTTGAGAACACTGATAGAGCAGCACAGGGTAAGCAAGAAAATGAAGAGGATCCCTCTCTTCATTCTGATTGCTCTGATAGATGGTAAAATAGAGGAAAGGAGGCAGAGTCTATTCCAGATCTATCCTGCATCCAGTGTTGGGGCAATTCTTTCTCTAGAGAAGCTAGAAATTTAATGTAGTCAAGAGTTTGGTTCCAGACTGGTGTTGGGCTGTTGTTTGAGTCATCCTGGCTTATAAAAGAAAAAAAAGGGCCTTTAGAAATTGCTATAAACATTTAGAGACAGATGCAAGCCCCTCTGTGGAGTATACCATGCCTGTAATTATGGCACAGACTGCTACAGTAGCAAAAGTGTATTTGTGTCCTTAACACTACTGACCTGAAGGGCACAGACCTCTCTTGCAAGGTCATTTGTAAATGTCAGCAGAATGGTGATCTCATCCATGAACCCTTTGTCCTGGTTAAACAGTGAGGTGTCACACTTCCCATGCATTGGTTACTGTAATATTGCAGTGGCATAGGTACTGCAGGGAGCAGATTATGTGCCATCAAACTAACTTTGCAGTAATGAAATGGCAAAGTAAGGATCATAGGGGTCAAATTTTCACTCTCCAAACAGGAGGCTACAAATATGCACAGCTCAGCCTACACAGAATAGCACCAAGGGTGTAGTGCCCACAGTGTTATAGAACAGTATATAAGTCATATTCATCATTGTTCTGAAGAAAGTTGAAGCAAAATTTATTAAATGGAGATTGAAAAAGCATCCTGTTTAAATTGAGTTTGCTAATATTATTATGCAGAGGAGTACATGCAAGATAGGACTATTAAATGGTTCTTAACTGAGGGATTTTCAATGTACTTAAAATAGAATGTTTTGAAAAAGTTTTCAGTTTTAATTTAGGGGCCTGGAAACTGAGTGCTAGTCATAAGCTGGCAAATGTATGTATGCATCAAATGTGTGTGTATACATCAGTGTGTGCTGATGTAGCAACTTCAGTGTGTTAACTAATGTTGGCAGCAGCAACCTAATGTCTCTGTTCAATGAAATGGCTTTTAGCTGCCTTTCCTCCACATGTGCTTCACCAGTTCCCTTTTATTTGATTTTTTTAATCTTCTGACTACAGAGAAGAGAACTGAGTGAAATCTTAGGTCCACTTAAATAATTAGAAAGTAGAATTTTAAATGTCTTCCTCCACACTGTAGATGGATTAGCAAAATATTTCTGTACAAAGTTCAAAATTTGTGCTGCCAAAGCTGAAGCATAACTTGGGAACCTGAAAGCTAAGTTTGTCTCTGAGAAACCCTGTCCAGCTGGGAAGGATAATAGCTAGCACAACAATCTCGGTCTCAGATGTGTCCATATTGTACTTAAATTTTTTTAGTAGGCTTTAGAAGGTGTTCTCCCACATTCTCCTCTTAAAGGGCAAACAATAGAAATGGAGAAATTGTCAAGCTAAGAAAGATTATGGTATTACAGTTTTACCACTCACACAATCTTTCTTGAACAGGTCATCTCTCCTTTTAAGCTTATAACATTAGCTTTCAAGAAGACAAAAAGAAGAAAATAAGGGAAGAAGTAATATATATTACTTTTAAATAGCATGTGTGCATTATAATGCTGCATACTATAATAAAAATGTATGACTGAAAATATTACATAAATATGAAATGTATCATCCTTTTGTCATCCTTTTGTGATTTTTGTAAAATAGCTTCATTGCATTGTACTCAACTACATGTAGAAATGCTTTCTTCAGGACAATATTTTATCCAAATGGTCCATCTTTATGCCCATTTCTGATTTTTCTCTTCCTGAATACTGAACATGATTTAGTGAATTCTGCTATCTCAGCCAGAGAGAATCTGTCACTTGTCCACTTCTCTTGGGACTGAGAGCTGTAGTGGGTTAATGCCCTGCATTGCTCAATGAAAAGCGTCCCATTTCCTCTGTTGCTAATGTGTCTGTGTCACTGGTTTGCCACAGAGTTCAATACAATTAGGGAGAGTTTAATACACTGTGAGTTGTGTGTCATCGATTTAATTCTTGAAATACTCTAGTCCATCTAAGCAGGGGAACACAATGTGGTGGGGGTTTTTTGCCCGTTTTCCACCTGTCTCTGGCTTGTTTTGTTAATCTCTCATAATCCAATTCAACTTTTCCAAAACTATATTGAACTGAAATATTTTAAGGATGCATGCATTTTTGTGAGAGAAGTTTTGCTATTATGATTTGGGTCTTAAGGTCTGGCAATAATTAAAGCTTAAATCAAAATCAATTAGCAACAAATGCATGTAAATATAGATCCTACATATTCCAGGCTTCTAGAACAAGCCTAGGACAAGGTAGAAGAGATTGTCTTTTACATTTTATTTCATGATAACTGCATACTTAATTTGTAAAGCCACAGGATAATGTCATTTTGAGTTGTTGAAGGACCTGTTTTTACAATGTTTTGGTGATTTTGAATTGTGTAGGATCTGACTTGGCTCATCTCTAATTTCAACTTTAATCCAAAATAAATGGATTTATGGCCAGACAGAGGAAAAGTTAAGATTTCAGAGACATGGTTCCATTTTGTAGCCTAATTAAAGATGTTAAAATATAAAAATATTTCCACTAAGCACTGAGAGATATTAGCAATTCCAGTTAAGGATACTCACAAAGACACACAGACTTACATAACATTTAGGCAGAAATAAAGTAAAACCGTTGTAGTAGTAATGATTAATCAAAAATAAAAGGGAAAGGAGAAAAAAAAAAAAAAAACAAAAGAAAGAAATACAAGCTATAGAAAGGATGGGAAAAGTCCTCCTTTCAATTGCTTTTTCTTATTGTTGTTTCTCCCCCACATCCACTTCTGGTCCTGCTGTCATAGGAATACCAATAACTATGAGCTTGAATGCCTAAAGCTGTAAACATCCTTTTGCTTTTACGAGATTTTTCCCACATGCTGTGTCTCTCCCCCTCAGCTGCTGAGTTGTCACATTTGTGTTAGTTTAGTATAGCTGCTCCTGAACTCTGTCATCTTGTCTGAGCATGCAATTAGAGTTGGACATTTCCAGCCTCTGGTAGGAGCTTGATAGTTTATTATAAAGAATTACTGTAACTGACAAACCAAGTCATTGAAATGTTGCCAATAATGACTCTAACCATCATAAAATCATAAAGCTGGTTTACAGCACTTCTAAATGCAGTNTTTTTTTTTTTAATTAAGGGCATGCAACTTTCAAGGATTTAGAGCATGGTGGGCTTTTAAGGAGCAGCAAGCTGGCATAAGGTTTTAGAGCTTTGTTTAGTACTTTATGTGGAATAGGCTTTTTAAACAGTTTAAGCTTTTTTCATACAAGTGAAACTCGCCCCTTGCAAGCTGAATCTGCTTGAGCAGTCAAGAGGCTTATGACCTCCCAGATTATGCACTCAGATTTCTCTTTCAAATTTTGTCAGCATCTAATTAAAATTATTACCTCTGTTTCAGGAATTTATGAAGAAACTGGAAGAGAAAAAGGCAGAACTGAATAAAGCAACAGGTATGGGAGAAGCTATTCTGGCTATCTGCCACCCAGACTCCATCACCACCATTAAGCACTGGATAACAATCATCAGAGCCAGGTTTGAAGAGGTCAGTATATGTTGAACCATCTTCATTGCAGCAGTCCATCTTCTATTAGAACATAGCTGACAACTAACATGGTAGTTACACTGTGAGGAAATGATCCAGCTGTTGAGAACTAAACATTTAAAATACCCGTGGTGATGGATGTGAATACTGTGCTTCCCTAGGCTTTCTTTCAAAACTTACAGGGCATTAAGAGCTAAAGCAGATGGTCAAGCTTCTTTGTTTGTATGTATTAAAGGAAATACTGTCTGATACTTCCCAAGTGAGGAAAACCAATAGTTTCTAGGGGGAAATTGAAAAGTTACAAAGGAAAGAAAATACAGGGTAAATGTGAAGGATTTTCTGATTACATTAGAGAGGATTTCAGTCCAACATATTTTTATTCTAGAAGATACTCAAATGATTTCAGTGCTACAGGTAGGTTATACCTTCAGCTGTTAAAGTGATATTTCTGTTTTATAATAAGCTTAAAGAAGAAAAAAATACTGGTGATAGCAAAGTATGGCTTCAGGAGTGCCCAGGAGGAAAACTGACACCAAATCCTGTGTGAATCACTAACTCACAAATATAGTTAAAATTTTGAATATGTTGCCTGAATGTGCTAGTTAATTGTGTTTAGCAGCATCTAATCCTGAATATCTGTGGAAGAAATGTGTTGGACTAGGAATTCTAGTTACCTAGCTACTGTTAGTGATCAGTGATCAGCAACTACATTTAACATCTTTGATATTCAAACAGTAGGCCTAAGAAGTAGCTCTGGGTTTTCAGTTAGCAGAGGAATTTTAAATACATTGTGAAGAGTTTTCAGATGTGCACGTACTCATGTACTGGTTCCTTTGTCAAGGTCTTAGCATGGGCTAAACAACATCAACAGAGACTGGCAGGAGCTCTGGCTGGACTTATTGCTAACCAGGAGCTGCTGGAAGCCTTGCTGTCCTGGTTGCAGTGGGCAGAGACTACACTGACTGAAAAAGATAAAGAGGTTATCCCCCAGGAGATTGAGGAAGTTAAAGCTCTTATAGCTGAGCATCAGGTAAGGATTATTAAGTGACGTGTTGCTCACATGGGGCTCACATCTCATGATCAGTGTGAATCTCCTTTGCTATTTTTTATTATAATAATTGAATACAAGCAAGGATAATACTAGGGATAAAAGAAAACCCACATGAAATGTATGATAGTTCTGCCACCTTAGATCTAGTGCTGCAGTGTGGCTTTACTGATTAAATATCAAAAATTTTATGAAGTGCCAGAGGGAGCTGCTGGTGTAGTGAATGCTCATAAACTTACCCCAGCTTACACACCAGAGCTGTCTCACTTCTGTGAACTGCAGTCTGAGCAGCAGGATCTTGGAGGCAAAATTCTGTTCTGTATCACCTCACCATATACAGTTAATAAAGGAGTTTGACAGATTGTTTTTTAGATTTAGCCTTCTTTTAACAGCCTGGCCATAGTGATCTTAAAAGCTTATGCTGCTGATTTTTCTTATCTACAGAACATTCATCTATGTCTATATTATGAGGCTGGCATTGTATCTTGCTGTGCACTTCTTTTTAACTTTGGTATTTTTCTGTTTTGTATGTTTTTCATTCCTCTGGTTACTTTTGTGTATTGTTAATTAAGATCCCCTCTATCTGATTGCAGACATTCATGGAAGAAATGACCAGAAAACAGCCTGATGTGGATAAAGTTACAAAGACCTATAAAAGGAAAGCACTTGAACCCTCTCCAGTACAATCTCATATTCCTGTCCTTGATAAGGGGAGAGCAGGAAGTAAGTAACAGTGTGTTTTGGGGTGTGTCACACATACCATTGCTCTATCTATAAAGTTTACAGATTGCTAATAATCTAATAGGTTTGATTAACTTCTGGTGAAAGAGGGTAAAATTCTCTTGGCTGACTTTTCTAATTACCTCTCATTTTTTATAAATTGTGAGGAAATTTCTCAGAGCGGACATGTATTTTTACATTTTGTCCTAATCTTCATGAACAGCTATTATTAATGTGTGCAGCCTTTCCTGTGCCCTTAAAACATCTAAGAGCAAGTACATGCTGAGTTTGTGCAAATCTTCCATTATCTGAAAGTGCAGACAACTTCACAGAGAGATATAGATATAAAATTTTGCTCTTACTGTCTATAAAATTATATTAATCCAGTTAGAAGTGTATTCAGTGAAGTTGAATGGAAAGTGAATCATCAAGTAAGGAAATTGCTTTTTGTATTTTTAGATATACCCATTGTATTTTATACTTACCCATACATGGAACCTGCTTCTAAAATGAGGCTGTTTACTTTGCAACTCTGACAGATTTATGAAGATTTAATTTAAACAGTGCAGCTTGACTAGTGGAGCCCTCACTAGCCACTTCTGGCTAGATAAAAGAGGCTGTAACCACCACTGCATAGTTCCCCAGCAATGGTGAAAAAAAAAATCCCACTATATGGAATCATCTTGGGGTATGACTTCCTTATTTGGGACAGGAAGGAATAATTTAGGAAGGTCAAGTGCATTTCATGTGGATGTTTGTTTTGTTTGAACTGAGTGAGCCCTACACATTTCATGTTTTAACAGGAAAGCGTTCCCCAACACCAGGCATTTATCCATCAGCAGCCCAGGCACAAATTGAAACTAAGAATCCACGGGTAAACCTTTTAGTCAGCAAATGGCAGCAAGTTTGGCTTCTGGCCCTGGAAAGAAGAAGAAAACTTAATGATGCTTTGGACAGACTTGAAGAGGTCAGAAAAGCACTGTATAGAATATACATACTTTTTTGCATGATTTTCTTTACCCTGGATTAAATTCCAATGCTGTAAACAACTTCCATATTTGTTGTATTATATTGTGTGACACAGCTGACTGAAAACACTGTGATACATGTGCTTTAATGTGCTTTGAAAGCTGTCATGGTCATTTTAAATGAGGAGAGTTGAGATATTTAAAATGCTTGTGTAGTCCTCAAAGAATCAATTATTCAACAAAACGCAGATGGTATCTATCTCATTGATGTTCTAGATTGATGGATTTCAGCTGAAAAAAGTTCTTTCTGTTTTTTATTAAGCTGAGAGAATTTGCCAACTTTGATTTTGATATTTGGAGGAAAAAATACATGCGATGGATGAACCATAAGAAGTCTCGTGTGATGGACTTCTTTAGGAGGATTGATAAGGATCAGGATGGAAAGATTACAAGACAGGAATTTATTGATGGAATTCTTTCTTCAAGTAAGTTTTAAAATTAATGTAATGTTGAAGTTGGAACAAACATCTCATGGAAGTCTTATTGTCTAGATAGTGTGACCTATGCATTTTATTGTGTTAGAGAAGGTTACAGATTTCCTTTTTGAATTTATTAATTATTATTACTTTATAATTATTTTACTTGAAAATATTTCTAAATTCTAGAAACTCTTTCCAGTTTTTTTACATTGTGAATCAGGTTACAAATGCCATATTTATATTATTGTCTAACTAGTAGTTTGCTGCTTTACTGAACTCAGATTGTCATTCCTATAGTACACTAGCTACTTCAACAATTATGTTTTGATTGATTACTCATAATAGTAAAAAGTACCTTATGTAACCTAGAGATGATTTACAAAATCAGTTCATAGGACCATATGATTTTTATTAAAGAACTTATATGGAATAGTTTCAGTTACAGAAGGAAACTGTAATTGTTTGAAACCAGTGTTTCCATGAGCCATGACAATATTCATATATCTATATAATAAGGCTTAAAATGCCAAGCAATCAAACTAGAAAGGAATTTTCCTAGCTTTTCTGGTGGGATCGGTATTCCTTAGGTATGGTGGTAATAAAAGTCTTCCACATCATACATGTGATCATATTTCCTTTTAGCCACAGACCCATGACAGAGTCTAATACTTAAACAGTATAAACTTTAACAGTACCTAATACTTAAAATAATCCTTTATCTTCAGATCATGGAGACTTTTGCTTTGAACAGTAATGATTCAGAATTGGACTGCTTCTAGTATTTCATTTTAGTGTTACTCACTAAGAAAATACTGTACTCTGTATATTTTCCCCCAGCTTTAGGAAATGCAGTAAAAGATCACTATATGTGAATATTGCTGTTTTGCTTGAATTAATAAAAATTCATGAAAAAAACCTCATACCACCAAGAGGTCAAATAGTTTTAACTCTTTTAACTTGGTATCAATTATTATGACGGTCAAACACTCTTGATATAATCCCTGTTCGTCACCTTGAAATTCTCTTTGACCATTTCATTGAGAATCTCTGTGTGGGTTAATACTCTGCTGCTGTGAACTTGATCTAAAGAAGGAAACACCATGTATGGATCTGCATTGAGAAGGCTTCACGTTCCAGATTTAATCAGCACTCAAATGCTTGCTTGACCTTTCCTCACTATTCAGCTTGTTAATTTCTGGTATTTTATGCACTTTGAAGGTCAAAATAATAACAAACACCTCCCCCCCTGCAAACCCCCCAATATATTTTACAGTTTAATCTGCCCTTGCTTTTGTCTCTGTCTTCAAGCCACACTATGGTACTCATTTTAATCCAATATCTGGGTAACACTGGAGATTCAGATTGGGTTTCTTTTCAGAAATATTCCTTCACTTTTTGAATGTCCTTATTTTTTTGATAAGCACCATCTGTCGCCTAATGCCTAATCACCTTCTAATAGTTGTGATAAAGCCTCTCGTTGTAATGGGATTGAAAAGTGAAAAAATTTGCGTTGTTGTCTTTGTCCTGCAGAGTTCCCTACAAGCCGACTTGAAATGAGTGCAGTTGCAGACATTTTTGATAGAGATGGTGATGGATATATTGACTATTATGAATTTGTAGCAGCTCTTCATCCAAACAAGGATGCATACAAGCCTCTCACAGATGCTGACAAAATTGAAGATGAGGTAGGTTCTCTGCTTTCTTAGGTTGCATTCTGTTCTGCTAGAGTCACATTCTATAATAATTCACTTTATTTTCACTGCTATTTAATTTGAAGCTTTCTAGGTACACAAATCTTTAGAAATGTGATAAAGTAATTATCCTGTTGTGATTTTTTTTTTTCAGGTTACAAGGCAGGTAGCAAAATGTAAATGTGCAAAACGGTTTCAAGTGGAACAGATTGGGGATAACAAGTACAGGGTGAGTCTTTTAAGGACCTCATTTCTCTCAGCTTTCCTCATATGACATGTTTTACACAAGGGATTAGGCTATGTGAATTCACAAGACTCTTGTATGACAATTACACATTTTCTTTAAGGTTGTCTAATTTTTTTCTTACTAGAACATATAGACTAAAAATATGGAAAATTGCTTATGCTTATTTTCACTTAAACTACTGAAGCTGTTTTCAGTCCTAGGAGTTTTTAAGACCTAACTGCACACATCCATACACATGCATACATACATACAAGATATCCTCAAAAGCTGGTCTTTCTGCCTGAATACCTTAAGTGTTTAAACTGTAGCTGTTTTTCTATTAGTTTCATAAAAACAGTGACTGATATTTTCTTGTGGTATTGTGTTACACTTCAAAAATCTTTGACCCAAGTGTATGCAATCATTTTTACACTCTTTTGTCATTTTATTGGAGCACACATACTTTTGAAGTATAAGCAAAGCTTTAGATACCTGCAGAATTATTTTCAATCACAGAAAAATAAATCACACAGTACAGAAAGATCTGCTACCCCCGGATTCAATAACCAGAACAATTTGAGGTAAAATACGCTATATTTGGCTAAGAGAGATTAATAAGTACTTGTAGATTTTAAAAGACCACAGAAACAGCAATGGGAAGGAAATGAAGGCCTTGAATATTTTCCAATATTCAATCTCTGGATGGCTAGCTACCTGCTCATCTCTCAAGTAGATACTTTGTTTAGAATGTCTAATGTGTTAGTTTGCATGTGTTCTAGGTCATGTAGAGAATTTCCTGTAAACTAATTGTGTCTTTCTTCCATTTTTCATTTCTTATCAGTTCTTCCTGGGAAATCAGGTATAAACCAGTGGAATGTGTTATGAAGTTTCTTTTTCTTTTTCTTTTCTTTTTTTTTTTTTTTTTTTTTTTTTTTTTTTTTTTTTTTCTTTTTTTTTTTTTTTTTTTTTCCCCTCTAACACATAGTGATTTAAGTTTGCAATGGTCAGTCTTCTTGCCATCCTTTAATTTTCAGCTAATTCATTGCTGGTCAGCTGTGGTATTTCTTTAAATGCTATGGAGCAGTACTTGTCTCAGGAACCCTCCTTTACAATCCCTCACCTGCTTTCTTTGGTCATTTTCCTCATTAAGGAGATTACTTTTAAAGGAACCAGATAATGGTCAGCAGCAACTCTCACAGAGAAAAATCTCAAGCATTTAAACTGCAGTTGTAGAGATTGTGATTATCTAATCAGTTTTGTAGTTGAATCCTTAAAAATTCTGTAATATGTTTTTTAGACTAATTGATTAAAGGCTAATCATGGCAAACAGATCCTAGTGTGTTATCACTTATTTATTGCAAATTGCACAAAAAATACTTTCAACTTTGCAAAAAAAAATGCAGTCTCTATGCAATCAAGCAGACTAATTAAGAACATAGCTGATAATTATTTTATGTACTAACACAGTGAACCTTTAAATACATATTTTGGAAATAGGCAAAATAAAATTGTTGCTCCCATTTAGACTAATCCCTCTCCCTAAGCGTTTTCAAGGAGATGTGGCAACTCTATAATGTACTGAAGCTCTGTTTAGGAATACTTTGTGTCAGCTGGGTCACTGGTGAGTCCTCCCTCAGGAGGAAATGCTACCCAGCACTTACTGCTGTGCTACACACCCATATATAGCTTCCTGAAGTGCTAAATCATATCTGCCCAGTAAGAATGGAAACCTTATGCAACCAGGTATCAGATACTGTTAGTCTTATGCTTTTAAAAAGGCAATAATGGATGTAATCCATTCTGGACATGCTAGGATCAACAGCAATAGCCATTTTAAATCTCAAGATGTTGAAAATGTGGGTGCACTCTTGTTTACTAGCAGAGCCTGTTGAAGTATAGAAGAAAGCACACAGCAGTGGATAATCTTGCCACATGCCTCAAGCAATATATCTAAGCAATAATTTAAAATATTTTCCACATATAGAACAAGTCTTGTTTTGAAAGAACTGTTTGAAATTATGTTAATCCTCTTATCTGTCATCTGTATTCTCAGATCTGGGAAGCAGCATTTCTTGAGAAACTGTTACTGATGCAGAATGGCACCTACAGGCTATTGTCAAGAACAAGCCTTTTTGTAGCTTAAACTGCTTTATGTTTTTACCTCTGGTTATTTGAAATAATGTTAGATACTGTTTAAAGAAAGTTGATGTCCAGGCTATTTTAGGAAGGAAATCAACTGAGTTACCGTAAGAAGAAATGTGGTGACAGATACTGTTGTACTACTGTGTTACTTTCCAGCTCCACTTCCTGAGTTAATCTCAGCTAGGTGGGCAGTTTCCAAAGTACACTATATTTGACCCTTGCTATAGTTGCCTGATGGAGTCTGACTAATTAGGCTGTGATGGAGTAAAAAATAAAGCAAAGAAGAAAGATATTATCTTCAGAATAGCTAGGAAAAAAAATTGGTAGGAACAAGCCAATGAAAAATAAACAGCATTAATTTGGATGCCTTTTAAAAAAACTTTGATCTACAGATATAAAATGGTTCTTTGTTTGGTACATATTGAATACATTATTAAAAAACTCTTACAAATAATGCTCATGTGAATGTTCTTACTTATAACAAATATAATTTATTATTGAATTAAGAAGCAAGCTTTGCTTTTGTTTGGTTCCTAAAAGTAATATTCCTTTAAACTTATTCTCTCTTCTTGGCTTGAGTAGTACAAAACAACTAAAGTCATCTAACAAGTAGGGAGCACGTTTGTTGTGTGGTTTGTTCAGTCCCCTCACTGGAGCAAATAGGTACAGTTGAATTATAGCCAGCCTTCTCCAAGATTGTCCCAAAGAGGGGCATTCAACTCCCACTGGTTTTAGTGAGTGCTCTGCATGTTTGTGTGAGGGTGCACTGCACTTGGCCTGGTGATCTGGTATCAAAATTTTTTAGTAGTGCTGGCTTAAGAGTACTGAATTCTTCTGGTTAGTTTTCTTGAGATTGTGAGATCAACATTTTGGTCATGCTTTCTTTGATCTGAATTTGAGCGAAGGTACTGCA
This sequence comes from Hylia prasina, assembly GCA_013397195.1. Lineage (NCBI taxonomy): Eukaryota > Metazoa > Chordata > Aves > Passeriformes > Sylviidae > Hylia > Hylia prasina. The sequence goes on along the minus strand of VYXD01005576.1, from coordinate 1,285,141 downwards.
TGCAGGTTTTGTTACACAGGTTTCAAGAGCAAAATATGCATTAGGCCTGGCCATCAGCCCAAAGGAAGAATGGGCTCATACAGGAACTTAGTATGAAAGAGATTGTTGTGCATCTCTGAATTGTGAAGAACCTTGATGTGTAGTCAGAGGAATGACAAACATAATTATAGTTATTAATCATTCATTGCTTCTTTAATGTTCCCTTCCCCACATGCACCTTGGTATAGGTAAGCAGTGTCAGCACCATAGTGCTATACCTGAAAATATTCCCATAGATGAATCAATTGATAGAACTGTGCAACACTCATAACACCTTGAACTTCCAGATTATATATTGATTGTTTGAAGTGATGCTGCCTTCCTTTCAGCTGACAACATTAAAAATCAAGACTGTTGCAGAAGAGTGTTTGCTTTAAGATTTGAGCAGTGAAATAATGCAAATAGGTCTTCATTAATTTGCACCAAAGCAGACTGTAACCAATTAAATAATGTACTACTAATTTTGCTTCTTTTATGACCTCAGACATTTGAGAATCAAGCATAAAATTAAACCTGAGTTTCTTTCTTACCATCCTGCCATCCTCTTTTGATTAATGCAGTGCCATCTGATTTGAAATCTTAACAGCTTTAATAATCTGCATAAACAAATTGATTTTTTTTTAGCATTTACTAATAATTAAATATCAAAATAAACTTTTTAAAATGTCTGATTTTTTTAACCTATCAGTGTTGAACTGCATCTGAATGCCTGAGAACCTCAGACTGTCATTTGATTTTTGTTGCAGTTTGGTGACTCTCAACAACTGCGCCTTGTTCGTATCCTAAGGAGTACGGTCATGGTCCGTGTTGGAGGTGGCTGGATGGCACTTGATGAGTTCTTGGTGAAAAATGATCCTTGCCGTGGTATGTAACAGAACTGTGAAAGACTTGCAGCATATTATTTGGATGCAGTCACCATTCATTGTCTCAAGATGGAGATGGACTTGTATAAAATGCCAGTTGTTGTAAACATCATCTCACTAAATGTCACATTTTTGTGAACTTTAAATCACATGGTTGAGATCCTCTTCAGTTGCACTGATGTATGTGTGGAAAAACTGGTGTCTTTTGCACAGTTCCTTCAGTTTTATAGTGGTGTGAGTAAGAACTGAACTTAGCCTAGATAGACTTACTGACACGTAAGTGGCTTGTATGACTTGGCAGAGATAGCACACAGAAATGTCCCATAAAACCTCAGCAACACAATAAGTCAAAATAAGCCAACTGAATTGATGAGTAATCAATTCACCACCACCACCACAAAAACCTCTGGCCAGTGACTGTTCCCAGTCTTTCAGTCTCTACCTTTGAAACCTTGTCTTTTCCTTGGCATCTTCCCCAGAAGCCCTTTGTAGAGCCCTGAGCCTTACACAAAGGAAGTGGAAAAGGTTCTGCTCCTGAGGACACTGTGCTCTGGGGGAGCAGGGAGTGCTCTATCACTGAGCCCTCCAGGGCATTGCATCAGATGAGCTGTTTTCTCAGTACACTATAGACAATACTGTACTGAATACTGTAGTAATGAATTCCAATAGATTAATTGGATATTTATGAAGTCTTGTATCTTTCACCGTCAACCAAGGAAGGAATTGTAACAGTCTACCCGTCAATAGGCCTGAGAAAAATTTGGTTACAACAGAACTAACCAAGTTAACGCTTCAATGAAGCCAGATCTTCTGAGGCACATTTTATTTTCTACCACTCTACTCTTTTGAGGAATAGAAGTAGGAAGGAACAAAAGAATGTCCATTTTTCTTGGGTCTATGTAAGCAGATGTCAATACAGTCGGTCTAAAGAATACCTATAAGAATACTCTGTAAAATCAACATCACTGGACATTGTGCATTGGTACCTAATCCTTGTCTGGTTGAAGTCAGTGATGCAGGTTCAAACTTTTCCTAAACCACTTCACCTAGCAAATTTGCATTTCCACCAAGTGCTCCTTGTGTACTCAGGTGAATCACATTGCAAAGAGCTGTTGTCATAAACAGCTTTAAAAGTACTGCACCTAGTCATATAAAATCACTTTAGCTTGTATTATTTCTTTATGTCAGCAGATAAATACTGCTGCTACACAAGTATCCTTGAGACTGTAGCCGAGTCTGTCTAAATGCCATTTCCTTTTTGTTTAGGAGAACTTTAAGAAATCAGCACAGAACACTTAGGGACAGCTTTTGCTCAAGTCCTGTCTTTTGGCCTGGTGCTCCAAGTCTCTTGCATATGCAGCTGCTGTACTTGATTTCTTCTCCTGCTAACGATTTTCTTTAATGTGACCCATGTCCTGTGTCATTTTTTCTAGTTCATCATCACGGGAGTAAAATGTTACGTTCGGAATCAAACTCTTCAATTACCACTCAGCCTACTATAGGTTGGCAAACCCCTCTCTTTGTCTCCTTCTCCTCTTCTTCTCTCTCTTCATTTCCTTCCCGCTTTTTAAATATATATATACTTTTAACTATATGCTTCACCCATCGTATTTAGCTTAACATGTTCCTACATGGGCTGGTGCTTTGCAAGCTAATTTTTTTTGACACGCTTGAAGAGTGTTTCAAAAACAATTGTCATTCACACTGACACAGTTAAATGCTAACATGTCTTGCATTTATTCATGCAGAACCTTCTCTCATTTGTATGTTTGTGTGTGTGTGTGTGTGAGTGCTCAGCCACCAATTACCTCATCATAGTTTGGGTTTCGTGTTCATCATTGCATGTTGCCAAACTACATAACTTCATAGTTTTGAATAAATATATTTGCTGCTTTCCTGTAATTTGTATTTAGCTATTTCTCCTAGAACATCCAAGCAAGTATTATTTATTATGAATAGCTGTAGAGTTAGCAAAACTGCCCATCAGGTTGTGTCTATGTATTAATAGTTGATTGATTAACAATGATTTAGCATGTTGAGCATTCCATTATCACGCTGACTTCCTCTGACAGTGGATCATTCCTGCTGGCATAAAGTATTAGAATAAGTGAGTCCTGCACATAACTCTTCTGTGTCCAAAATAAATGCATTACACTGTAATGCATTTTATTTATTGTTAAGATGTGTTGGAGTTGGCATGGCAAAAATGGCAATAAGCAGCATTGTGACAGCTTTCATATCTGAGTCAGTGAACACTTCTCTTTGCAGCTAAAGGGAGGACGAACGTGGAGCTGCGTGAAAAATTCATTTTGGCAGATGGTGCCAGTCAGAGCATGGCAGCTTTCCGACCAAGGGGCCGTAGATCACGACCCTCTTCAAGAGGTGCTTCACCCAACAGATCTACTTCTCTGTCAAGTCAAGCTGGCCAAGCAGCTGCCCCACAAGCTGTTACTACGAGTACACCGAAGGTAAGGAGAAACGTACAGAACTGCACCAGTTAACAAATGGGATATAGATTGAATTTTGGGGTTTTTCCTCGCTCCAGTAATATTGGCGCTTTCTCTAGCTTATGGAGGAAAAGTATCTCCATTTTATTTCATAGTCTTGGGTGGATCTTAGAAGTGTTTTCAGTGTCTTTTCTCTATTGTTTGTTTGCAACATGGCAGTAGAAGAATTTCTACATTTAAGGTGCCACGTGAACTAACCAGCAGTTTGGGAACTGCTCTGAAAGATCAACAAACCTCTCCATTTCACTTGAAAAATAAACTCTGTCATCTGTTCATTTTAGAACATTTGTCATTAACTCTTTCTGCTTAGATTTTATTTCTACTGAGATTTTGAAAGCCCAGGTATCCTCCATGACGTTGTTTTCCTCTACTGTCCTTCATATTTTGATTTACCATTGTTTCATACAGACACCACATCATTTAACACGCAACTATGGTAAACCATGGTTGACAAACAGCAAAACATCAACTCCTTCTAAGCCACCAGAATCCTCAGACTATCAAGGGTCATCTGCAGAGGTACAGTAAGGACAGAAATTCTAGTGTAATGACTTCCTTCACTAAAGCTGTCACTTCACTAACAGCCACTAGTTTCAGTGCTTTTGAGCTGCATCCTGTGTTCATTAGTGCATTGTCTTTATTTTAGACCTTTGTCAAATTATTTCTTACTTCCCCCCCACTGCCCCCAAGTTTGTTTGGTTCTTTTATTTTTCTTTTTTTTTTTTAATTTTAGGAAAATACAACCTCAATGAGCTAATGTTTAAAGCTCAAATGGTTAATAAATCATAAAAACATGGAATGAAATGGTTGAGTGTATGTGGAAAAATACTTTAAAAAAAATTAAACATTCAATATGCTTTGCAGGTTTCTTTCCTAAAATTGTTTACTTTGAATTCATTAAGTACTACAATGTTTCTGAACTGCAGGCATGGTATTAATAAATCATGATGTCTGGTGCAAAACCATTAAATAAATACCCAATCACTGTGAAGAAGATGGCACAAAAGTCTGGCTGTCATACATAAATCTTTACAACAACTAAAGGTTTTGGTTGGGGGTAGTGACCAATCATTGCTCTAATAGGATAGCTATTTGATGACTTAACAGGAAACCAGCATGGCTAACATGGAAATTGCTAGTTTAGCAATTAGGATTGTGCTGGCAATTAGGCTGTATGACCAAAATTTGAAGGGGCTTGGAGCCCAAGTGTTTGCTCTAATGTCATTGCAGTCAGTGAAAAGTGCAGCTGGATCAGGCTGCACACTGATGTGTCATTTGTGGGAGTTACTCTTGCCCTGGCTTGGATGGAGAAAGAGAGAAGTTTGTGCTACCACCCCCTCTGTTGTATCTGCTTCTCACAAATCTGCACTTCGATGCCTTTTTTTTGTTCATGTGACACCTTCTGGTGTGAAGTTTCCATAACCTCAGCATGGCTTTGCTCAAAGATGCACAGTGTACTTCTTCCTCCCTCCTTCTGTGCATGTTGTTGTGCACACTGCAGGTGTGTCTGTGGGTACAGCACTGCAAGCACACAGGGTTGTGGCTTAGAGTGATTCACAGCACAGAGTTTAGTCAGTTGTCAGTTTCTAATATATTCCTGTATTTTCTTTCATCTCTTAGCTGCAGTGAAAGATTAATTGATGGTACATTAAAGGGTTTATGGACATGGAGAGGTGTTGTTTTCATTGAATTACAATGACAGGAAAGCAGCTGGCCTGATTTCATATGTGGGCACTGTATTTCTTATCTGCTCGTCCAACTGCCAGTAGTTTCAGTGAGTTTCTTTTATGTAAACCAGTGTGGTTTAAGATTATAAATGGAAGGGTTAGGGTGGGGTAGGTTCAGTGGATTTCTAAGGCATTCTGCAGCATTTACCACCCAAGAGGGCACTTATTCATTTTATATGTAAACTGCATTTGGACTTAGGGCAGAACTGAAGAACGGGCTAGTTTTATTTTTTGCGCTGGTGATTCTATCCCAGTGCCTTGCCCAGAGTGCAGCAGCTTCAGTGAGGTAATAATGTTCCCTTTCTGCTCACCCTCCTAAGCAGTGTCAGTATAGCAGAGATTCCCAGGGTGTGGCTAGCTGTATGTCAAGCACTGTACTTGGCTTTAACCAGAGTTCAATGCTGTGAACTGTCAGAGCCAGCAGATTGCTCTGTAGCATCTCAGCACTCTCCTGTTCAGAAGTGGTCTGAACTGGCAGCTGCCAGGCAAGCTCCTGCCAGGCCTCTGCTCTGTTCTTAGCTCAAGGCAGCTTCCAACACACTTCTCTGGATCTTGGCTTTCAGTACCTAATTCTACCTACAACTGAATGGGATCAAAGGCACAGAATGCTGGATCCTGGGATCCACTCCACAAACTGCATTCACTGCACTGTCTGTTCTTATTTTTGGATATTTATGAAGTATTTTTGTGTTAATTCAATTACTGTATATACTGTAGTTTTCCTCTTATTTGCATACACCCCTTACTTAGTGATATTAATTTTGAGATCTGATGATTCAAGTTTTGTGGCTGTGAAAGAAATTTTCTTATTTGGGGCAGATTGTAAATCAAGACTAATTTCAGAAATAAGAAAGCAGGCAGGGTAAGACTGTGTAATAGAGACACTGCAGCTTATTGACAACTGAAACTTTTAAAATTAGTCCTATGCCCTTTTTTCCTTCGGGTTTTTTGTTTGTTTGTTTGTTTGTTTTTTTGTTTTGGTTTGGTTTGGTTTGGGTGTTTGTTTTTTTTTGTTTGTTTGGTTTTTTTTGTTTGTTTGGGTTTTTTTGTTTTTTTTGCTTGGCTTGGTTTTTTTCCTCCTAGCAAAAGGTTTCTGAAATTTGGTAGCCTTGTTTCAATTTAAAAAATATTTTCATCACCTATAACTACAACCAGACTGGTGGAAAGTCAAGTTATACAGATATAAAATCTTAATATGTACCATCAACTAATCTTACCTGCTTGACTAATTATAAGAAGGTAGCTTTTTTCTCTCTTCATATGCATTGAAATACACACAAAGATGTTAAAATGTTAAGCAGACTGTTAAAATGTTGTTGTTGTTGTTTTACATTTGGACGGCTTCAAATGCAAACTGCTAAAGGAACGTTCTAAACTTCACATTTTGAAAAATGCCCATAGTGGCTCAAACCAGTGTTTCAGATTCACAGTGAATGTTGTTATGATAATCATATTCTAAACTATGTAACCCCTAATACCAGTCTTTATCTTCGGTTAAAAAGGCATTTTTTTGTTATGTTTTGGTTTGCATAGGGAACACCAATTCAAGGAAGTAAACTCAGACTGCCAGGGTATCTATCAGGGAAGGGTTTCCACTCAGGAGAAGACAGTGGCATCCTGTCAACAGCAGCTACCAGAGTCAGAGCTCAGTTTGCAGGTGAGTGTCTTGACTTCAGAGATTGATGTGCCACTTGTTTTGTTTTCCACCTGAATACTTAAGATCACATTAGGGTTCAAGGGAGATGTCAGAAGAGTGGGAAGGAGTAAAAGCCCTACTGGCCCATTGCTCAGGGTGCACATAGTCAGGCCCTCCATTCACGTGTTCAGCCCTGGATGTGCAAATTCATGACTTCAGTCTTCTTGACAATGGTACCTCCAATGTATCTGCCCAAGGAACTAGGGAAGAAACATTTACTCAAAGGATCCAGTTCTTTACAGTATTCAAGTTATTCTCAATAGTGACGGAGCAAAGGGGTCACTTAGTCATGACCTGTCCATTTCTTTTGGCAGGGCTGCAGGGAGCAGCTGTAGATTACCTTACTAATGGAATATTCCACAGAGATTTTTACAGCAGTATACAAAAATAGAAAGCAGTGAAGCTGTGCCTTTCAACACAGTGTTCTGCATACATACAGGGAACCAGATTTGTGGAGATCAAAAATACTTAATATGTAATTGGAAAATTATGAAAAACCACATTAATTGTTTTCTATTTAAGATTCTTTGTTGTGGTTTTTTCTTCATGGCACATTGTCTGGGCAGGATTTACTTTAGTAGGCTTGCTGGGAGCTCATCTTCTCAGCCCTTTGTTGGGCAGGACGTATACTTTGCCCTTGTTTAGTTGCAGCTTTCATCTGTATGGGTTTTAATTTTTTTTAAAAAAGAGGGGTACACATTTAAATATTGAGATGTTCATTTGCATCTCCAGGATGTCTATACTTAGAAATCATGAGTGCATGAAGAGACCAGATACTGATTTATTTATTTATTTATTTATTTCCCCCAGTTAATACCTGAGAAAATGGCAGGGGAAAGAAAGGCCCTGGCTGTTGAGTGAAGGTACAATGCATGTCTAGGAAGCTGTCAGGATAATGCATTTTTAATGAGATGTGCTAGTGATGATTAACTATGTGTCAGCATTTGATCTTACATTTTCTTTCCTTTAGTGTGAGACACAGCATCATTTAGCTTGCCTGGCAGAGGTCTAAAGTTTAGTTTGTGCAACAAGGAGTTTTTGGTGTTGCCAAAGTCCTAGGAGAGACCTGCACAGGTTTTCTATCCTTACCCTTGATCCTGATGGTTATCTCCTCTCTTTCTAGAAACCAGAAGAACTCCAAGCAGACCTGGTAGCCGGGCAGGAAGCAAGGCTGGCAGCAGGTCAAGCAGCCGCCGAGGCAGTGACGCATCTGACTTTGACATTTCAGAGATCCAGTCTGTGTGCTCAGATATGTCAGAGACTGTTCCTGCTACGAGCAGGCCGACACCCCGAGCAGGTTCTCGGCCAGGATCCGCCAAGCCTTCCAAAATTCCAACTCCCCAGAGAAGGCCACTAGCCAGCAAATCGGACAAGTCCTTGAAGAGATAATATGATTGGCTCCATAAAGGTCTTTTCCTTTTGCATTAAATATTTAAGTTCATGAGATGTAAAATATTGTGTAGAAATTACTGTGAAATATCGCAAGAGGTGGATTTTTAATTCTGCAGATGGCCTTATTTGTGTATTTGTCTTCTTACTTTATGTGTATAATTTTTTGTCATATTCTTTTTTGTTTTGCCATATCCTGTGAGAAGGAGAAGAGTTCTAATGTAAACTAACAGTTGTACACAGTAACATGTAGAAAGTACACTAAAAATAATTGCCGAATGTACAGTGTACTGAATGTACAGTAAGTCTCTGCAACCTCAATAAAAAAGGCCTATCACTATGTCATTAGTTAACAGTAAAGGATACCTCATGATTTTTCTTTAAAAAAGAAAAAGAGAATACTGAAAGCCAAAAGACACAATTACACATTTTGAGCTAACTAAACAAACACTAAATGATGTATGTCAAAACTACTAAGGAATACAAACACACTTTCACAATACCCTTATTTATACAGCATCTCTCAGAGAACTCACAGAGTTAATTAAGCACTTGCCAATAATATGATACTCTGATACCTTGCAGCATTTCTGTGCCATTGCTTTCAAGGAGGCCAGACACATACTGGATATCTGAACTATTATTCTGTAAGAATATCAATATAAAGTGCATTCATGTAAATGTGAGGTTTTCTTTCGCTTGAGTGGATGGTAGCACTGTATCATTGAACTCATTTTGTATCAAAGCAATTTTGCTTGCAGAAAGCTCAGAAATAAACATGTCCCTTAACTTTATTTCTATCGTATTTCTTATTTCACAGGAAGGTCATTTTCTGTGTTATGTTTTAGAGCATATGCCATTTCAGATGACCAATAATTGCCATAGGAACACAGGCTTTAATGTTATTTCCCATTATCAGGTATCTGATTTTGGTTAGCTACTGTATTTGTTTAATAAAACACTAAATTGCACATATCAGAGCATATGAAATTCTATGTAATTATTGTGTGTCAACAATTATTTTCTCCATATTAAACTGTGTCATTTATATACTGTGTATGAAAGGCACACTTGCTCATTCTAGCCATTCATAGATTTATTGAAAGGATAGCTAATAGTTCCATTTCACTGGAAAAAAGGTGCAGCTTCAAATGGGAGTGCTGTAGCGTGGCTGGATAGATGCTGTGGTAGTGACAGACTCTCAAGAACTTTCAAATGCCCTTTGATAATATCAGGAAAACTTGGGTGGGATTTGGCCAGGTAAACAAAATAATACCCAAAAGATAATTGAATCAATCAAAATCCACTTGTATCAGATTTCCTTCAACACAGAGTTGTACAAAAATTTGTAGAAAGCCTTGATCAACTGGTCCTACCTGGCTTGGGAATCAGCACAAGTGATTTACTGATTACTGAAGCATCAGTCTCTGCTGCAGTATTTTATCTTTCCATTTTCACCTCTCCTGTTGCTTCTATTTATCCAGTGATTGCTTTCCTAGAGCATTAAAATAGATCAGAATTACTTTAGTGCTTTTTGAAACCCCCAACACCCTTGGATAGTTTTCAATATTTACAGATGATGGCTGAAATATTTCTATTTGTAAGCAGGAGAAGGGAAAAGGATAGAATTTAGGCACTGAAAGAGTTTGTGGTGTCTAGTGGCATATTCTTGGTGCATTTTTTTAACCACAAGACTGATGTTCAAGGATGTAGGGAGGACAAATCTGTGTCCTTTGCGAGGGTACATACATAGTTCACTACCTTGTATTCCAAGAGCAACCTACCTACACAGGAGGTAGTGTTGAACCTACTTAAAGCACCTTCTATATTGCAATCTTAACGCAAATATATTTTAATACTTCATTAATTATGCAACTTTATGCAATTTTTGTATGACTACATTGTAACTTTACAGAAAATATTAGAGGGGTGTCCAGCATTTGAGAAATCCAATGCCAGCTAACACCTAAGGACAAAGTAGATTACTGTGACTTGCTAGTGATTGCAAAATGGGAGAGGATGGGACAGGTAAAGTGGCAAAGTTCATTTATTGGCTGGAGAGAATCATCCAGTGTTGGAAACCACATTAACAGTAAATTAAATAGGACTGGGAATTCAGTTAAAAAGCCTAAATCTGCCTCCAGATGTTATACCTTAATTAACGTCTTCCAAATATTAACTGCTTTAGGTTCATAATAAGAAACTTTTCAAAATTCGGTTGCCTGTGATACAAAGTTCATACTGACAAAAATCTGAAAATAGACAATGGATGCTCTATACTTCTGTGACCCAAGGATGAATCTGCAGAATTTCATGAAAAAGGCATATTGTGAACATATGGATAAGTGATAGGTAGCTAGCTGTTTTAGTGAACTATTTTTGTAAGGAAAGTAGTGGTATTCAATTTCCATCCTTCTGTAATTAAAAAGCATTTCTTCTTTGGTACCAACATAAATGGGAGATGAAGGATCAGCCCTACAAGTACATTCCTACCTTATTCAGTTCCATGAGTTTTTATGTAACCTTGTCATTGGAGAGGATTTTTATCCCCTTTTCTTACCTTCCTTTAACAACAGGAGTTGATCATAAATTCATCAGCCTGCTAGGTGACCATTACAACCTAGTGTGGCCTGGACTCTTGTATCTGTTTGTTCTGTAATTGTTCTGCACAGTGAAGGAGCAGAGGTGCTGGGCTGGGAAGAAGGGTTGGACAGCCTATGGCTATGGGAACCATATTGTTACATGAATAATGTATATTTAGCACTTGGAAAAGCTGGCTCAGTTCTAGGCTGCTTTATTTTTCCATTTTCAGCTTTCTGCTTTACTGTTTTGCTGCCTTCAAAATGGGAAAGTTAACACAAATTTTCTGCAGTCTTCAGATAAAATCTGTAGTGATCTAGTGATGCCTCCTGGCCTAGGCTCCTCAGCTTCAGGTATGTTGTAAGCTTCTTACATCCTAATACAATAGATGATGGTAATTCAGGCTTTGCCTCCAGCACATCTCTTTACAAAAGCATAGGAATGAGGTTATATTTAATCTTAACTTAAAAACTAATGCATTTCATAAAAACAAACTGATGCAAGCAGCTATGCCATGCCATAGTGAGCCAGCAGGGTTTAGCCCCCTGGTTGCCATATGTCTGACAGGGCTAGCAGCACCCCACAGTTTGCACAAGAGACTGGGGCTCTAGCATTAGTTGTGTTCTCAAAGTATGTGGCCAGAGGACACATTGCTGAGCACTTGCTCTTAATGTTCTGTAAATAAACAGGGATGGAAAATGAGCATTGCCTCATTCCTGCACAGGAACTGCCCTAAGTGCTTCCAGGTGTTTCCCATCCTTAGGTTGTTTGGTGGCACCTGAGCTAACCCTGGAGAAGAGGTATTTAGCTAGACTGGGGGTTATAAGAGCAAGTGATGATGGTAGGAGGTTTATATACTTGTGCAAGGTGAGTAAGCTTTTATAGAAGAAAGAAGAAAAGCTTCCCTAATGGAACTTGCTTTCTCTGCCAAATTTGAATAACATGTTTGCAGGCATGGAGGTTGAAGACATAGTTAACTTTTTTGCTTGCTTTTTTTTTCAATAGTGCAGGTAGGTTACTCATCTCTGTGGAAAAAAAACAACTAACATTTCCTGAAAACAAGAACGGAGGAAAAGGGAGCTCTTCAGAAATGGATGAGGCTGTACCTTAAATTATATATAACTTGCACAAAAATGTTGGGTGGCTGATAGTGTTGAGATATTTTTAAGTTCTCTGGTAAAGAATTGTTCAGAGTTTTGCTGTTGCAAATGAGGTGGTAGCCAACCTGAAGCGAAAGGAATCTTGGGGGTTGTTTTGTCATTTATTAGTTGTTCTGAACTGAAATTGTTTAAATAGTCTGAATTGAAGCTTGGGGTGCTCAAACTGTGTTTCTCTGTTGGAAGGGTGAAGGAAAGTGTGATGAAGGTGAATTGTGTAACTTAGCTGGAGTCCTGGCTGAGTAAATCTGAGAGTGTTAATACATGTGTTATTAGCACTTGGATAGTTGAATATGAAATAAAACCCCCAACCTATAAATCAGGCCCTGTCAGCATTTACAATACTATTTGTTCTTCTGAGAGGAGGCAGATGGAGTGGTGATAGCTTTGTCCTCAGGGAAAGCTGATGCGGAGCTTTTTGTAGGGGTCATGATGATCTTTGCAACAACTGGAAAATTATCCAGTGTCATTCATTTTTTTTTTTTTCCTCTTTTTGGGGCTTGATCCTGGCTCTTCCAAATCTTAGTCATAGAATAATTTAAGTTGGAAAAGACCTCTAAGATCTTTCTGTTCTTTACGCTGAACAATGGGAACCTAGGGATCTATGAAAGAGCTTGCAGTGTCTGGGCTATTTTTAAAGACAATGAGTTCTCTTGATAAAGAAATATCTCTATAACTTAAAAATATTTTAAAATATCAAAGTATATGAAAAGACACAAGTGGGGATGAGGAAAACAGGCTTCTAAATAGGAAATATTGAGGAACTCCACATTTGATTATCAGAAGACGGGGTGTGACTTTAAGCAACACCAATTTGAAGCTTTAGAGACCAAACTATATATTACCAAAACAAGGTAATTCAGACTAGGTAACGTCCACCAAAGACTGAAGTAGCCAAGCTGCTACTTGGAGTCCTCTTTTCTCATGTGATCATGAGGGGATTGAAAATTGTCTAGTGTATAATGGATGCATTTTCCATAAAGGTACTGGTAAGCTCAAGAAAAATCAGTTTAGACTTGGAAAAACTATAGATGCAGTAATAAATGAGACAGTAGTGGAAGCCTGAATAAATATACTATGGAAGAGTTGGCTTAACTTTTGGAGGGATGTCATGCCTGAGAAGCTGCCTGAAAGTCCTTGAAAGGATCAGTTAATGTGGACAAAGGTTGAGATTGACCACATGGCTTTGCAAAAGAAATCAGTGATTCTTAAAGGAGTGAGCACTTGCGGGATCAGAAGAAAGGGCTTACTGAGGGTAAATAGCACATTGAAAGCTAGGAAAGAACGTGCTCAGTTTTAACAGAGGAAAGAGTTCTGCAATGGAGCCCTTGACAGGTTTTAACATAAAGCTGCAAACGCTGGCTCAGAGGTTCCTGAAGTGCACATTGTTGGACGGGTGCTCTGGAAAAAAGCATTGCTGAGTTTCTGTGATTCATCGCATCTCCTGGGGGTGTGCATTGCTTTCCACTGATGCTGGGGATCCTGCAGGGACTAGCTCAGCCCTAGCCAGCTAATCTTCAGATGGCCAATTTAAGTAGAATGAATCCCACCCCAAATTAATGAGTTTATTTCAGGCTATGAAACACTGGATTGGATTTTTCTGAGTGGTTTGGAAATTCCACCTCTAGCTTTTATTACTTTCACACCTTTTCGGTGCACTTAAGGCATTTTAGGATATGCAAAGTATACATCATCACATAATTTTTGCGTCATTTCTAGTCACATTCAGGACATGCAAACCTTGTAAGAGGGGTAGAGAATCCCATCACATACTTAGGGAGCTTTTGAGCATTCCTGGGATCCTTCAGCAGCAAACCCAGGTACAAGTGTGTTCCTCTCTGTGTTACTCCCAGTCACATCTATCCCTGCAAGGTACCTACCAATTTTGTTTCTTTTGAGTTTTCCAGTTGTTGATCCTCCTGGCACAAGGGAAATGAATGTGTCTTTCAGGGGACAGTGGCAGATCATGCAAAAACTCAACACCTAAACCATAAAAAATGGAAGTAATTGAAAAGGATATCATGTTCACATGTTTCTTTTCCTTTCAAGTGTCCTATGGATCTGAGGAAGATAAGTGGGTTTTTATCCAAAAAGCATGAGCTATTCATTAATATGGTGTGGTTTTTGTTTGTTTGTTTTTGTTTGTGGTTTTTTTGGCGTTGTGGTTTTGTTTTTTGTTTTGTTTTTTCTTATTTGCCTTCTAAATAAACACAATTGAGTACGGCCATGCATGAATAGCTCTTTCTGGAATGAAGAAAAATAAGTAAGTAACTATTTCTTTGAATAGTTATCCAGTGAGAAATAAATCCAAAACAACAGTTTATTATATTGGAACTTAAGGGTAAAGCATAAACATTCATTTTTAAGCAAATGTAATTTATTTTGTAAAAGAATAATGAGATGTAGTAAACAAACCACAAATAAATTAGGCAAGCCTAAGGAAGGCAAGATGCTTGCAGTGGAGGCTGTTTCTATGCATTGCCATTGCTTTTTCCTCACAGAGTGTATTTACAAATATAGTTGTTCTGAACTGTACAACAGCTCTGCAGCATTTCCTATTAAACTGAGCAAACTGAATGTTGCAGCTCATGTGTATGGCTCTGTAACAGGAGCTGGAGTGCTGCTTCCTGAGGCCAGATGGTGAGGAAGGTGTGTGAGCCCCTGAAGCTCCTGGTTATGGCCTCAGGTAGGCAGATCTGTTTCTCCTCCCCAGAGACCTGGCAGTGACTTGTGGGAGGAGATGCCTCATCAGTTCTGCTGATGTTTGGGAAGAGAATGAGCATGATCACAGTGCTTTCAGTCCACAGATTAGCTCACCTGGTCAATGCAGACTTCTATGTGGGACTTCTTTTTTATACACATGCTGTCTTTACCTAGTAGAGGAACTAATGAAGGAATAATCTTTAATAATTTGTTATCTCCACACAATTTAGGGCATTAATTTCTCTCTCTCTCTTTTTTTTTTTTTTTTTCCCTTTCCCTGCCCCTCCAACCCCTCTAGCTAATCAGGATTTATTAAATCTTTCCAGATTTCTGAGGAGGATTTTATTCTTAATGATGCAAAAGAATTTTAATGTAGCACTTGCTAATGGAAAAGCTCTTTTTAATTACTATTGGAAACTTCAGCCCCTGAGTGAGAACTTAATATTTGGTAGCTTTAAAGCTTTCCATGTGAGAGAGCTCCTCCTCCCCTCCAAGCTCCCACTCTGTTTCCAATAATGTGTGCGCGGCTCTCCAAAAAATGTTGCAGTGATCTCATCCGGTAAAACAACCCTGGTCAGTACGAGCCCAAATCCTCCATTAGGCTGATCTGGCTGCGGGGGCATCAGGCTGCCACCAGCAACCTCTCCCCCATCCAGGAGAGATGCCCTGAGGCTGGGGCACGCTGCCCTCCTGGAGGCAGAGGGTGACAAAAAGTGTCTGTGGCAGGGCTGGCAGGGAGCTGCTGGCACCCTGCTTTCATGAGATCAAGACGTCTGCCATAGCTGTCACAGCTCACCCCCAGCAGCAAGAGGGTTTGACCCCTCCCACCCATCCGACAGGCCATGCTCCACTGAAACACCAGGAGAAGTAGACAATTAGTCAGGAATTTGCTAAATAGCAATGCAAACTAAAAAAAAGGGGATTACCAGCTGGAGTTTTTCTATAAAAATGGCAGAGATTAGGGAATCTTTTCCTTGTCTTAGATATATGGCTTACTGTGTCCAGGATGTCTTTTCATATGGTCTCTATATAAGTCAGTTTCTGGCCATGAATGCTGTGTTATTGAACTCTAGGGTATAAGATATGGTCTCCAGTACTACATAAATAAAAGCAAGTCTTTTCAGCTGAGTTGTCAAATGATGTTGAGGGAGTTTGAGTTTAAGCAGAGTGATCTAATTTGACTGTTAAAAAATTAAATAAAAACTCTGAAAAAAATATTTTATTGTGCAAAGATCATGCTGTGATTGTTAAACTACCAGAAATTTTCAGAAGAACCTGTTGGATGGGCAATGTTTTAGGCAGCTGCATTAACATCAAGTGATGGTTTAGAAAATTCAATTTTGAGGCTTGGTGCTGGGTTTTTTGCAATTAAATGCCTGTGCATGAGCTTACCAAACTGAGGTCATTTGGATGTATACACAGTTTGGAAGGTAGAGTTGAAGATAAAATCAGTTGGATTAGAATACAAGAGGAGAAAGACATCACTGGGTTGTTGTGATATTAACTTGCAAGGAAACATTTTTTTCTGTAAGCCCACATGTGTAGTCTCAGAATGGAGCACCAGCTGTGTCTATCTCTGGAGAGATCTAGCTAACAATGCATGTCAGAAAAAATTATAGCATAATTTATTCATACCTCTCAGAACAGCAGAAATAAGGCTGAAATCCATGTGCCTGAAAACAAAAGGTTTTGTATTAGTTCCAGTCTTGTCTGAGGACGGTCTATAAGAGTGATAGAATGCCATGGCAAAGAAAAAAAGCAAATTAAAGCGTAGTTTCTAATCAGACTCTGAAATAAGTGCTAAATTCAAGGAAGAATGGACTTGTCAAAGTGAGAGCAGCAAGCCCTGCAGCACAAACTTTTTCCTGGCTTTGAGCATTGGAGGTGTGGGACTGACTTCATCAGGCCAGGATGGCTAAAAATCAAGTTCCATTTAATTTTAAGTCAGTGTTTAGTTGTGTTTTCTGTCAAGGTTATTCTTCAGTTAGTCTTTCAGGAGGGGAGACCAGCCAAAAGAAAAAAATGAGTCTCACATTCGATGTCATATCTAGCAAGAGCTATTCTTTGGCAGGGCTCTGGTTCTGGCAGTAAAGCAGGAGGTGGATGGTGCTTCTTCAAGCTAACATCATTGGGAGAGTCTTTCCTCAAAGAGATGTGCAAAATGGTGTAAAGAAAGAAGCCAGAGTATCAGGCTGGATGATATTGGGGCATTTCTTAGGCTGGTATTTCTGTAGGAAACCAGTATAAAGCACTTGTGTTGGTGATTGTTCTACAGTTAAAAAAAAAAAAAA
>VYXD01005576.1:1221927-1267492 GCA_013397195.1 Hylia prasina | reverse complement strand
TTTTTTTTTTTTTTCTTCTGAGGCCAACAGGTGGTTGATTTAGCATGGGATAAATATTCTGTGTACTTCCAAACTTTCTCTTATGTTTGAGATATCACATTATCTAAGTCTTGTTCCAAAGAGATGTTTAAAATTAAAAAGCAGGTGAAATGGGAGAGCAAAAAACACCTCTTGGTGAAGTTAGCATTGCTCTGAAAAATGTAGTTCAAAGAGCAAATGTTCAAATGCATCTTGTTCATAAATGCAGTATGTACCAACGCTGTCTTCAGGACAGAAGTGTTCGGTGAATGTAGGGAGTGTCCTAAATACAAATTAGGGTTACTGTGTAACTACTGGTCCCTCATTCTGGTATCTGTAACCTCTGCAGAGTGCTGCTCTTTGCTTACCATTTTACATTTAAGGAGTAGGAAGAAGGGGAGCAGGAATATGCCACCTTTGCACATAGGAAAGAGAAGCAGATTAAGCCCTTTGGCTGGGAATATTCAGGAAATTTGTAGGCAAATCAGGAAACTGGTTTGGCACATGCTAATCTTCATCTTCAACCTGAGCAGAACATCCCTCTCCTTCAAGAACATCATTATTTAATTATGTCTGTTTAGGAAACTAAATTTAATCCTCCTTGTCTGAAAAAAACATTCTGGCTCATCTGGAAATTTAAATTATGATTTAAAATAGCTACAAGTCAGTGTTTACTGATACAGTATTATCTGCTGGAAAGGGCATTGGATAGCCTAGTTACAAATGTACACAAGCAGTTACAATACACTGTGCCCATGGAGTGTTTCTGCTAGGGAGCACAGGCTTAAGGGAAACACAAACATGAATATGAATTTGTCTTTTAGTTTGGGGCTCTGGAATGTTTCTGTTCTAACAGTGTTCTAATAAAATCAAAACACTGACTCTTTCCCAGCAAAGTTATAAATAGAAAGTAGGCACTCTCCTTCTTACACAGAAAGATAAACAGCAAAAGGAGATTGTTCACAATATGAAAAAACATCCAATTTAAAATGCTGGTGGTTTACTTGCGTCTCAGAGCTGCTGCACTTCTGCAACAAGCAGCTGCTATTACTCCTTCATTTTCCCATGTAATTGATTTATTCTCATGACTGAGAATGGCATGATGCAGCACAAGCAAGAGAAATAGTCCTCCTCACAGTGGCCCCTCTGTGCCTCTGACAGGTGAGCTGATGGTGATTCTCAAGTCTAGATGGCCTCAAGCAGCTTTGGGGCTGTGCAAACCATGCAATCAGAGTCCATTAGTGACATAGGTCAAAATGTACTTCTGATCCTGTTTTTGAATCACAGAACAATTTAGGCTGGAAAAGTTCTCTAAGATAATTGTCACACCATTAACCTAGAACTTCCAAGTCCACCACTAAACCAAGTCCACAAGTGCCTCATCTACACAACTTTTAAATACTTCCAGGAATGGTGACTACTTCCCTGGACAGCCTGGTCCAGTGCCTGACAAACATTTTTGTGAAGAAATTTTTGCATTGAAACTTCTTCTGGTTCAACCCACTTCAAGTTTATTTGGGTCTGGAATTTCTTTTATAGATGATATAAAGCTGGGAGGAGTGGCTGATACTCTGGAGTGTTGTGCTGCCATTCAGAGGGTCTTGACAAACTGGAGAAATGGTTACCAGGAACCACACAGTGTTCACCAAAGGGAGTAAATCCAAGCACTAGAAGAGTCTGGAGTCTGAGCAGCTGGGAAACAGTTTTGCAGGAAAAAAGCTGGGGCTCCTGGTGGAGACAAAGTTGATGTGAGCCAGCAGTGTGCCCTTTGGCACAGGTGCCCAGCAGCATCTTGAGCTGCACCAACAAAAGCTTTGCCAGCGGGTTGAGGGAGGGGAGCCTTGTGCTCTGCTCAGTCCTGGTGGGGCCAGGGGGGCCAACTCCATTTCTGGGCTTCCCAATACACGACACAGGGGTAGCAGGAGAAGGCCAGCAAATAACCACATGACAAAAGGATTGCAGCATTAAAATGAGAGTGAGAGAGAGGGGGGTGTTACCTGACTGGGGCAGAGATGGGAGTAAAGATGGAAACTGACTCTGCTCAGTGGTATCCTGTGAAAGGAGGAAAGGCCATGTGCTCAAGCTGGACTGCAGGAAGAATGCTTGGAGACTTTGCTGTGAAGAAGGCTGAATGCTGAGATTGTCTAGACAAGTTGTGGAGTCGACATCCTTGGGAGACATTAAAAACCTGACTGGATGTAGTCCTGAGTGGCATGTTGTAGCTGACCATCCTCTGAGTGGGAGGCTGGGCTAAATGATTCCAAGAGGTCACTTCCAACCTCAGCAATTATCTGATTCTGTAATTTGGAACCTCATCGTACAATATACAAATTCTTATTTTTAATGATATTTTATATTTATATGATTTACTACCAAAGGAATATTGAGAAGCATCAGCCACAGGTATGGCTCCCAGGAAGTTGTTTATACAGGTAGACAAGACTTAGGACCATGAATGCGAAGGGCAAAGAAACAAAGGGATTTGCTGAAGGCAAGCTGTAAGCCTCATCCTCCTCACTCCTTGCACAGTACTTTATTCACAAGTAGGATTTTCTCCCTCTCCCCCTCCACCCTCTGGATTTTGTTTCTAAGTCTACATGGGTAAAAAATGACATATGAATGCACAGATCTCACTTATAAAATTACTAATATAGATTCTATTTCGGAAACAAGTTTGCCCTCTATTCAGCAGTTGAGGGAAACAGAGGTACATTCATTCTATGAGAACCTCTTCAAAGGACCATTCACAGCCATTCACGGGAAGTGCCACATTGCTGGGCATGTGTGAGAGAAAAAGCACTTTAATTGAATGCATGAGTATCCAACTGACTGCCAGACTGTGACTGGCCTCTGTGCAGGCCCGAAGTTGCTCATGTCCTGCTGGGAGCAAGAAACTGCTGTAGAGACAAGCCATCCTCTTACTCTATGAGAATAGACCAGGCACTGCAGAATGAAGACAAATCTGTCAAGGTGCCCATGGGAACTGAAAACAAGGCTTCTTGCAATACAGATCATTAATTTGCCTGAAGGACCTCCTAAATATGGCTTCTATCTGTGTACAGAGCTGTGAGCTGTAGGTACACTGAACAGAGCTGAATGCTTTCAGGTTTGTGTAGGAAATGCTGGATGTTAAGTCTAGTCTGGGGTACAAAACTACTGTCATGTTATTTTTAAATGTGGACTGCAGTTTCACTTTATCTTTGCTTGCTTGTTGTATAGTATGTTTCTTTTTCTGTCTTTCCATTTTTAAAAGCTAATCTACTTATTTTTTCCTCAAAAAATACCCTGATGCATACTAGCTAATAATGCAAAGCATCCATGAAGAAGGTGAAGTGAATGGGTGAAGGCAGCAGGGTATTTGGGGATGCACTTAACGCTGTTCATTAAAAATATATGAATCTGCTTCAGGAGACTTGATAAACATTGATTTTGCTCGTAGAGAGCAAAAGATAAAGAACAGCCCCCCCCTCCTCTTTTTCTGCAAAATGAAAGGAACTGATGTAATTGTTCTAAATCCAATACAATGAAGTGCTACTGGAGCAGTGCCAGCAGTGTATTTCCTGCCAGTGTCTGCTCCTCCAATCAGTTTAATTATGAGCAATTGTTTGGGTTGTGCTGTGAAGAAATATTAGAGAATGGAAAAAAAGAACATACTTTGGGTCACTATTTTGCAACTGATTCATGGTTTGGCAGAAACCATTAACTAGATTTTATGCTTTACAACACTGTAATAGTGTCATTGTGGATCAACCTTGCCATATAAGCACATACAGCACAAATCCACCGTTTATTTTGACAAGGTTTTAGTTGAAGCATTTGAAAAATGCTGAAATAACATCAGCTATTGGCTAGAATTTTTGGTTAATCATGTGTCTACTCTTATCCAAGGGACCTAAGCAGGCTATGAAAAACTGGCTATTGTTAATGTCTCCTATGTTTATCTGTCATGTCAAATTTTTATAATAATTTTTCTTGTGCTTGACACACTTCTCATGTCTTGCTGCTGCATGCAGAGGCATTGTGTAATCCTAGATCAGTTCTTTTGGAGGGGCAGACTGGGGAAAGAAGGTTCTTCTCCTAGCTTGGAGGATCCTGTTTTTCTTGGGATGCTGAAGACTTAATTAAGCTAACAGTACTGGAAGTGAATCCTGATTAATGTGTACTTCAGCTTGTGTGGAATGGTTTCAATGCAGACTAGAGAGGGTGTTTCCTGGGGCAGTGCCTCTGTGCTGAATGGTCTTCAGGCAGAGATCTTGCAGGACAAAACCCAAAATGCCTATTGGAGCAGCTGCCAGGACGGGAGCAGCTGGGCACGGCACTTGGCTGTGCAGGGCAGGAGGTTCTCACATGGCTGAGCCTGATGTAGCCACCCCTGGTGTCATTCCTCTCCCAGCAGAGAATTTCAGATTTCAGACGTTGTCAGATACTATTGATCAGCAAACTAGAAAAACATCCCTTGGAATACAGAAAACAAAGAATTCATAGCACTTGTGGCAAGGGTTGGTTTCAGGGGTTCATGCCTAGGTCTGATATGACATGCTGCAAGAGCATGCTTGCTCCAGGAATGTCATATAAACTAACCCAATCTAGATCCTGTTCCAACAGAAGACAAAAGATGCACTTGTTTTCATATTTGCTAATGGAAAATGTTCATTTTCCCCCCACTCTTGAGTGAGCTGTGTATACACTTTTGTTTTCTGATACCAGAATAAATCTTGGATAACTAACACGTCTCTCCTTATACTGAGTAATATGGCGTTAAAGCAAATAAATTGTGTAAATGCTGCAGGTGGCATTTTGCATCTCTGCCAGGTTCTGCAGTCTTTACATTAAGCAAGTTCTTAGACGTAGCTTAAGCCTGCAAAGTTCAAGGGGTACAAGGGTCCAGCTGTTTGTAAAAAGTGGAGAGATTCAGCTGCAAATCATCTGCAACTTTGCTCCAATTCTGCTGTTCAAATGTGAGCAGTGGTAATTTCTAGCAAGAGAGTTCTGAATTTCAGAGTTCAGAAATAATAGTGAGAGGAACAGAAGTCCTGTGTTTGGATTCTATGTTTTGTACTTTCTTACATATCTGCTTAGCTTGAAGATCATTTGAGAGATCATATTTTGCCTGATGGGGTGCTGCACTTCAGTTACCTAAGCATGTCTTGGAAAATCATTTTCCATCAGGAAGCAGTGTTCTGTGAATACAAATCCTTTCCATGAAGAGATGTTGCAGCAGTAACAGTGATCTTGGTTGTTCCAGGAAACAAACAGGGCAAATGAAGCTGCTGTTTTGAAAAGTAGGATCAAGTGCATAATTGGAGATAAGGAGATAAGATCATGTGATGCATTGTAGATGTTACCAGGGAAGAAGAGATTAAAATCATGCTAATTCTATGTCAGTTGAACAGAATAAAAGCATGAAATACTATTTTATTCTAGCCACTGACATACTAATAAATTAGGGCAGAGGTGGCTCTCATAAAAAAATTTCCATTACCACTCATATTTTTAAGAGCTGTATTTTGTCTAAAAATAAAATTTGTTATGTTGCCAGATTTATAACTTTTATTTTTTTCCAGCCATATTCTTAGAGTTACCCACAAGGGTGTTGTTGATTTGAGAGCCGGGCTAGGACCTGCTCTGCTGCTGCCTTCTGCTGTACCCTCAGGAATTGTCAAAATTAGATGAGTGCTAACCTGGTCCTTTTACCAGTCTCATTATACTGATTAACATGACTTACTGATTGGAAGCTTTTTGTGTCAGGGGAAGTTGTGCCCCCCTGACATCCTCTGGCTGTTAAGTGCTGGACCTCATCTTTCCTTGTACTGCCTCATCACCAAATTTTCACTTGCTAAGCTGCCCCTTTTTCTAAACAATTTATGACTGCATCAAAAGGCACAGTTCCCTAACATAACCTCCATATGAACGTTGGTATTTGTTTTATTTCTACATTTTCTCCTTTCACCCTTAAAAGCATAATTCTATATAGGATGCCCCCTTTTCTTTAACACCAGTCTTTGTTAATTGTGTGTCTTTGGGAGGGACCTTGTTTAACTTTTTTGTAAATCCAAGAAAACTATTCCAGGTATATTGCCCTTGCAGTGACTCTGGTAGTGTGCTGAGACATAACTCCCTAGTTTTCTGGGAACACTCCTCCTCAGGCTGTCACATTGGTCTGTGTGCTGCTTGCATTTTTTGCTACAGTTTCTACTGATTCCTCAAGACTAGAGGTGAAATTTATTGGTTACCAAGCTAACTGTTCAAGTTACAGAGAACACTTGATGACAAAAAAAAGAAAAAAAATAACATTGAATTTGCCTCTTATATTTTTCTGTTACTGTCACTATTTTATAGCAATGGTTGCGGTTGGGTATTAACACCAAGGAACATTTTGGTCTCCATCCAGCATCTGCCAGTGAAGATTTATATGGTCTTTGCCTACAGCTTAGTATACAGATGAACTGTAGTGTGGCAGTACTCGTGCAATGCCTGACACTGGTACCCAGTCCCTTGTAGCATGAAGCTCCTGATTCAGGCCGAAATCACACCAGAAACCTTTTCAGTTCTTGCTCTCACATGCAATTCCTTGGCACAGCTTGGGAGCTGGGACCAGTCTTCATCTTGTGCTAACAGCTGTTTTGGAGACAGTGCCTCCCCTCATTCCACTTCCCTTTTTGATGGTAAGGATGTGAGTTGCTCCATGGCATCTGGCCTGAGTGCTGTAGAATGGTCCCAGTCCTGGTCAGTGCCCAGCTGCAGCCATGGTGCTCATTATGCCATCCTGGGGACTCTGCTGGATACCAGCCTGTGACAGCCCTTGGGGGTGGGGTTTTATCTATTTATTAATTTTCCTTCAGAAAAATGTCTTGGAAGATCACAGTACATCAGCACTGTGAAAAGCTGAGTGAGCTGTAGTTGATTTGCACAGACTTAGTCAAATTCCATTTGGAGACCTGCAATGATTTTCTTCCATTTCATTTCTTCCATGCGGATTTCTCCTGAAAACTGCTGCGAGGCAGTGCCTGCCTGCACGTGTCCCAGCTCCTGTGGCTCACTGGCTTCTCTTGGTCTGCACCAGGTGCCCTGTGATCCTCCAGTGGCACAGGCTCCATGAGTGCCCTCAGCTGAGGGACACAGGTGCTTTGGATTTGCAAGTTGGTTTTTTCAGGCTGTTTGCACACATCCCCCACACACACTCTGTTCTGTCTCATCACAGAGCTCTTGGGTGTGTCCTGCTGCCATGAGATGAGTACTCCCATCTTCATGCAGTGCTTGTGCACAGTGATCACAGGTAGGGTCCTTCAAAGTGGCCCCACCTTTTGGATGTTTTCCACTTCTCTGACAGTGTTATATTCATGGTGTTATTATTTCATGGCACCCACTGATTGAAATATCCTGTGATGTTCTAAAGAACCTTTGTTTCATTATATGGTTCCTCAGTTTCAGTGGCTGGAAAGACATTAATACTTCCTCTTCCCCCATGTCTGTTTCCTTGCAGTGCCCTCACCAGAGGAACTTGGGGAGTGAGCTTCTGCTCCTACAAGGGGTCTTTATTTAGTACATCCATACAAGACAAAGTAGTAGCCACCTTCCTGGGCTTGCACAGACTGGTCCTTTCCAGCAGCTTATTTCCATAGTTAGTGAGATTTAACTCCCTGGGAGATACCCAGCAAAGCAGCACTGTGGCTCTGCCTGTGCCTGGCCAGCTTGAGCAGACCAAAACAAAGATTAATTGAATTGCTCTGACAGCATTAGCTTGCCACTGAGACCCAAACTAATATCTCTGTACAGTCTGTAGGCCTTACAGTATGTAATCAAAAGCTTGTCTGTTTTCATATTCTGTCTCTGACCCTGGCCAAGAGCAGATGCTTTGGCTAATGATGTTTATATCCAGGCCATCTTGCCAGGAGTCACCCTCAATACTGCTAAAGTGACTATCCTACTGTATGGTATATATAGGACATTAACTAAGATTGATGTTAAAAGCCATCTACATGATATAACATAAGAGACGGTGTAAGAATCTCTCTGGGTACTGCTGTAATAAAATTATTTCAAGCTCACATTTATTGCAAATTATCTGTTTCATTTTCTTTTACCCACAAGAACAGTTTGCATTGTGGCATTAGCATCCTTTTCATGAGTCTCTCAATTCATCCCTCCTTTCATGCTCTTGGCTAGGTTATAAACCCTGCAAGCAGAAT
Organism: Hylia prasina; assembly: GCA_013397195.1. NCBI lineage: Eukaryota > Metazoa > Chordata > Aves > Passeriformes > Sylviidae > Hylia > Hylia prasina. The sequence goes on along the minus strand of VYXD01005576.1, from coordinate 1,259,285 downwards.
TGGCTTTGCACCCTAAAGTGCATACTTATAGTGTTTTCAAATCCCCTAGTTATAGAATTTTTTGTTGTTGTTGGTCAGGCTACTTTACTCTGCAAATCTGTTCATAAAGACAAAAAACTTTTTAGGTCTCTCAGATGTTCTTATCAGAAAATAACAATGTATTATAACCAAAACAGTAAAAACCCATTTCATTATTTTTCTAATTATAGAGCAATTTCCACAAGTTAAGCAATAAAAGTACTTGGCTGAAGGAAACTTATGGTTTTGTTTTGGTGTGTTATTGGCTTTGGATTCAAAATAAGCTTCTGTCCTTTGGTTAATTTTTCCTTCTTTGCCTTATAAGAATTCTCCTTTTTTGCAACCTGCTCTGTAGCTGAAAATGTGAAAAATGTGAAGCATTAACACTATGATTGGTACTATTCTTCACAATGTAGATTTAATTCCTTTATTTTTATCTATTTTTTGAGTCTGTGTCTTCTTTCTGTATCAACTTTCCTTGCTCTGGTGTGGTTGCTGTCCAAGTGGAAAAAGCATTTAAAAACCAAATTCCTACAGCTTTCAGATGCTAGTCTTCTAAGTAGTACTCAGTCAAAAATGGTTGGGGTTATTTTCTGTTATTTGTGTTTTTTCTATTCAAATATGTTGAAGGGAGTCCTCTCCTGCTGGCTATGCTGTAATTGTTCCTGTAATTGTTCCAGTTGTTGGAAATGCAGTTTCCAACAAAGTGCTGGTTTGTCTATCTGGATGTCACAGCTGGAAGGCAATCCAGCCTTCCTGTCAGAAGCATCTTCTACACACAAATTCACAGGCCATGCACACGGGCCTGAGAAAACTCTGTTGAACAGATTTGCCACTTTTCTCTTGGCATCCAGAGGACTGAGATAAAACTGCCAAGCATCGAGGGATGCTGCACCAAGACAACTGTCTTATGATGGAGAAGAGTGACCACCACTGGTAGAAAGGACTGCTCTACCCTCTCTGATGGAATCAGATCATGGTGTTGTTGGACTGGGGATCTGAAACAACGCTACTCTTGGGGTTAAAAAGAAAGATAGAGCTCAAGGGAATAAAAGCTTTACTATATGAATTTCAGTGTCTGATCAGTAATTAAAGACCACAACAAAGTCTAGAAAAATAGTACCTGTTTAATTCTTCTTTGTGCCCAGCAAACAATTTGAGGCTGTGCAATTTCTGTTCTGCAAACTCTGCTGCTGTTTCTAATGCTACTGCATAGGGAGTGAGTTTCTACCACAGATGTTATACATGTTCTGCTAAAGCTTATTTAAATACTGATTACTGGTAAAACCAACAGAGTATTGGAAATGAGGAAGGAGGTGGGATACTTAGAGGTCCTTGGTGATCTATATGCCATATCTACTTTGCAGAAAAAGAATTTAAAAGTAGGTAACATAAAACTCAGCTATCAAGCAAAAAAAAAAACAAAACCTGGAAAGCTAAAAAAAAAAAAAAAAGGCCACTAGTCTGTTTGTAGCAGAAAATACCCTGTCCATAACATTCTTCAGAAAAACTGTATTTTAGATTGAGCAGCGGGGTTAGTTGTGGAAAAGACTAAGTACTTTGAATGACCATGATGGGAAGAGAGTGTTAAAAAAGGCTAAAAAATAAACATGGGGGAAGTGGACAGTGAAGCTGGGATCTCCAACCCTCTCATGAGGCTGAAGGTCAGGAGCTGTAAAGAAGCCCAGTCAGTAAAGGAGGCTAGCTTGACAGAAGCATCCATAGATGGTAATGAAAGGAAGCAATTAGGCCAGCTCCTCCCGTGGTATTCTGGCATCTTTTCCAAGAACAACGAAGAATTTGGATGACAGGATTAAGTGCAGTGCTGCTCTGTGCTAAACCACTGAATGCTTTTGGGAAGCATTATGCTGGCTTGTCATCCTAGGAGATGGGTAGAAATGTTAAATTACAGGCTGTGATAGGGCCTGACTGTTCATCCTAACGTGTTGCTGGCATCTGTGGTTTTCCAGGCACCTTCTTGTTCATGGGTGGCTTCAGTTTTTGTTAATACACTTACTGCCTTTGAAGGAGCTTGTTGACACAGGTAGCAGCCCCAGCAGCTTTCAGGATCTCTCTTGGCCCAGAGGTGAATCAGCTCATTGTGTGAGTTGTGCCTGCACAAGATAACAGCCCCTCAGTGGGCTGTGGGCCATACCTGAGGAACACAGAAAGCCTGCTGGGACATGCCCCAAACCCTCTCCTGCACAGACAGCATACATCCCCCTGTCCTCACCTCAGCTGCAGCCTGCAGAGATGGGGTTATTTCAGTAACTTTTATCACTCTGGGCACATTGGCCTCAGGGCACTGTCAGACTGGAGTGAGACATGCACGTGTGCTGCTGGAGCTGTCTGTGCTGAGCCTTGCCAGCTACACAGGACATTTTGGTCTCTGTGCAACATGTTTCTTTTGCCTTATCTTTTTGCATTACCTAGGGTTTTCATTCTCCTGGGCAGTCTCTTATTTCTTGGATGAAATTTATTTTAGTTCCTTAAAATTTCAGAGGACACTTCATGCTAAATGCTGTCTACAGAAAATTTCATCTTCAGCCTTTTCAACAGAGATGTCTTTCTCTGTGGGGTAAGCAACCCAAATTCAATTTCAATGAAAAAACTCCATTTTTTTTCTTTTTCCCTCTGCTTGCTCAGTTTTGTTTTCTTCTGTTCATTTTGTTGCTCACAAAGCAAGAATGAGCTGAGAATTTAAAATCTTACTCTCTGCGTCAGCCTCTGAGTGGTTACAAGTCTCCTGGGTTAGGTGCAAGACCTGGGTGAGTTGCCCACTACAGAGCTTCAAAATATGGAAACTCTTTGCATGTTTTGTATGAACTTCACGTTATTTCTCTAGAACATGGAAGAAACAGCTAATAGAAGAAGAAATTGTAAAGCTAGTAACCAAGCCAATTTCTAAAGTTAGGGTGGGAAGGTATGCAACTATTTAAAACCAGGAATCTAACCAGCTCCCAGAATAGTCTGGTATAAACCTGTTGGTAAAGAGTTTTGATGTTAATGGAGTGTCTATCATGTTTCTCAGTCCCACAAGGGTCTTTCCTCAGTGTCCACTAACACACCTGTTTGTTAATTCTAAGCATTCACTCAGGCTCCTTATTTCTCTCCACTTAGAAATGTGACTAAAACCAAAAAGTCCCTAATTGAGGACAAGACCACAAAAAAAGTAGCAGAGATAATGAAGGCATCAAGGAGAAGAGAGACACATGGATGAATGAGAAAACAGAGAAGCTTAACAGCTTTGGTGCAAAGCTGCCAGAAGTTTGACTGACAGGTGAAAGCAGCTCAAGAGACCTGCCTTTTTGATAAGGACAAATGAAGACACTTTAGGATTTGAAGTGTAGGTAATTTTTCAAATGTTGATTTTATTATAGAGCTGGGCTGGTTGAGACAAACATGCAGTCCTGGGGGGATGATGATGCCAGATTTTATGAGTCAGATTTTGCCCTCAGAAATAGTTTGGTGGGCAATCATAAGCCAAATGTAAAAAGTGTGATTAGATACTACATTTCATGCCAAAGAAGAAGAAAAAAAAAAACAAAAAAAACCAGAGGACCTGCAAGCTGTGGATAAAGTTTTGCAAATCTTAGTACTCAAGAAAAGTAACTAAAACATCAGTCAGTGAGGATTCTGCCAGAGTCCACTGGATAATTAGGCAGAGCAAATAATGAAACATTGGTCTTAAATCATGTTACAGTATTTTCCTCTGGTTATGGTGACATTTGTTTAATACACTTAAGTTTTTCCTCACAAAGTTAGGAAACTCTTACCAGTTTCCACCAGTGAATCTTTCAGCATATGCTTTTGTAATAAGTAATTTTATTTGTAGTGCTTGCTCCTTAGTTTTTCTATTGGTATAGATGTTAATAATCAAGAAGTAATTTGGTGCTCAAGAAGTAATTCCAGTTTAAAAAACCAGATCATCGACAGAAATACTCTCATTTCATTGAAATAGTTGTACTAGAGCATTGTGTGCTTCACTATGAATCAGCTCAAATTCACTATCAAGTCTGTATAAACTAGTAAGGTATCACCTATTCTCTCAAGTCTACCCTCATATCTGGACTTGTTTCCTACACAGAGCCATCAGATTCCTGGCTTGGGAGTCTCTAATACCCTCCCCAACTGTTTGGTAACATCCCAAGTTCTGTTTTCCATGGTGAAAGCCTGAAGGGGAAAAACCCAGTAGTTAAAAACTACTCCAGCAATGAGATGTAATGTCAGAGGTACTGTATAATGAGATGTTTGAAGTGACTATTTTAGTACGTAAAGTATTGGTGAAATTTCAGATGTGATTCTGTGGATGCTTCACTCTCAGAAAAGATGTGGACCAGAGCTGGACCGAGTTCAGAACAAAGAAATAGAAAGATAGAGGTTTAAAAAACCATGTCCTATGAGTTGAAGGCAGTGGTGATGTTTAGTCTAGAGAAAAGAAGACTGAGGAGAGGCATGATAACACTGTTAAAATATTTTAAATGATACTCCAAGGAGGAAGGGAATAGATCATATTCCAGGGGAAAGAAAAAAAAAAAAAAAAAAAAAAAAAAGCACCAGAAGCAATGTTCTTTAATTGGGGAATTGGGGTAAAGGAGGCTTCTGTTAAATTTTAGGGGAACATAAGCTGTTCTAATATTAAAGATAGCCAAGGAATGGAGGATCTCGACAGTAGATGTGAGAAGTGATGGGAGCCCATTATTAGGATTCTGTAATAAATGACCATACCTACATTCTGCTGTGTAAATATCCAAAGTATGCCTGGAAGGATTTAGCTCAGTTTTTTAGCAGCTGTGGTGAGCTGCATAGTCTCTTAAGGATAATTGAGGGTGACCATTCTTCCACCATGACATGAACAGAACTAATGAGAAAAAGGCAGAAGCAGTTGCTCATCCCATGTAGGTGGTTTCAGTCACTCAGGGCATGACACCTGGGTTTTAATAAGGCAGAAGAGGGTCTCTAGGGCTTTGAAAAGGAGGCATCTGAAGGCAGGCATGGGTGGGCTCCAGGTAGGTGTCAGCTCTGTGGGTGCTGCTGTTTAGATGCTGCTGTTCAACATAGAAATGACTTTGCCTTGAATCTTTCAGGGTGGTTTCTGCACCTAATTTTTTGTCTTTTTTTCTGTTCTCCAAGTGTTCTGTGTGTTAATGCCAGGGCACCCAGCTCCCATGAACTGCAGAACCCTGTTCTGTTTATGTATATTTGCCTCCTTGCCTTTCAGCTTTCACTGACACTGGGCAGCAAAGACAGCTTGGGCCAAGTCCACTCCTTTCCAGGATCCAGTTCCTCTGACCAGCATATCATGCCATGGATGTTTCTTTTGAAGCAAGACAATTTCAGAACTTGATGTAGTTTTTCTGCTTAAAGATCTGTTTACAGTCTGGACAGTCCTTATGCCTTGTTGTTCCCAGAATTGCTCTTTGTAAACTGTCACTTTTTGCCTTCCTTAAGAATTATCCTGAAATCCATATGCATGGGATGGCAGCCAGAGGCTGGTGGAACTGATTTAAGATGTGAGCTTATCTGCCTCATTAAATAACCAGAAGAAGCTGGCTGCAACTTTCCTTTAAAAAGCTCAGTCATACCAACAGCAGAAGATTAGGGTATAAATAATCCATTTGGCAGAGTTAATACAAAAATACCTCTCTGTTGCTCAGCACTTGTTTTTCATCCATTTTCTTAGTTACACTGCCTCAGCGCCTCTGGCACCCACTAGGCAGTTTCTATTTTGGGCAGCTCCCCGAGTGATGGCTCTCAGGGACCACGGGGCTTTCTTTTAAAAGTGGGTTTTTTCCTGGCATGCCGGCGGCGTGGTGAGGGAGTGGAGACCCCGCTCACCAGCTGCACTTTGAGATCACACACGTCTCTCAAAGCAGCTCTAAGCAGACAAGTCCATTTGTCTAAAGGTGCGTGCCCAGCTCTCCTCCTTCCCTGGAGCTGCCGGGGACCCTCAGTCACCCCTCAGGCGCTGAGCGCTCCCTGCACTTCTGTCGCCCGAGCCTCAGGGATCAGCGCAGCCTTCAGGAATGAAGCTTTCCTTCTTTTCCTCCCCCCAGCCCGCGTTCCCGAGGCCGCCCCGGCCATCTGGCCGCATGACTCACGGCTTTTAGACCCAATGAGGGCCCGAGACAAAGGAGCCTTTCTCCCGCTCAGACTGCGAGCCGGTACCAGAGCTGTGAGATAGGCATCTCTCCCTCCCTCCTGGAGACCCGGGCCCTCGTTTGGCGCATGAGCCCCTGCAGAGCCGGCACTGTGTCCTGCTGCTCCGCTGCTGCCGCTCTTCGGCGCCTCCGGCTGCTGGGTTTCCTGTGCGTGCCCAGGGTGTCCGTCCCGGCTGCGAGGTGTCCCCTCACAGGCACGATGCTTGTCTGTTCTCAGCTGCAGTTTGCCACCGCTGCTTGTAGCTGGGGAAACAGCCCAGGGCAGTGATGTGCTGCTGAAACAGGGCAGGAGCCCTGGCTGCCTGCTCGCAGACCTTGGCCCTGCTGCACCCCTGTTGCCAACCAGGAAAACTGTTATTCAGAATAGTACCATGCTACATTGCCTAAGCATCCAGCGAATGCAAGAAGTGTCTTACTTCTGCCTTCTGCTTGTTTCTGGGCTCTCCATGAGCTGTTCATTAAAATGTAGCTGTACCTAGAGTATTTTTTTCCAGTGGGTTAAATCTCTCACTGCAGGAAAGGAGTAAAAACCAGCCTTGTGCTATGTTTGAAAATAATTCCTGTTTTGTTTTCTACAACCCCAGTTACAGAAATAGGTGTAACTGGAAGACTCTTAGCAGATATTCTGTGTTTGTGCCTGGGAAATCTGGGTAGAAATACAGGTAAGTCTGTGGTGTCAGGGCTATCATTTATCAAAACTAACGTATTTAAACTTTGCTTCATGCGTTTTGGGCTGATCAAAATGCTGTTCTCCCAGGTGAACTTTAAATCACAGTCAGCTTGCTGTATTCCAGGTCTGAGCCATTGCTCCAAGTGAGCTGCCTGCTATCCTGGCAAAAATTCTAAATAGGAGAGACAAAAGAGGGAAGCCATGAGTCAGTTGTAGATGTGGGGGGAAGGTTTTGGTAGGAGAGTAAAATGCATCATCTCTTTTGGTCATATTTTTGCATGAGGTGGAGGTAATCTAGCAGTTTAAGGCAGGGAAGATACTGGGGGAACCAGCCCAGGCATAGCCAAGACAATCTGACACCTCAGTGTGCCGTGCCAAGGCTTCCTTCCAGTTGTTAAGAAACTGTGTTGAATCTCATCCCAGTGGTATAAATGTATGTTTTGTCAATGCTGGAAGGAAGCTCCCGATCCTTTGCTGGCACTTAGTGCTATAAAAGCGTCAGAGTTAAGCAGGCAGAGACCAGTGGAAGCTAAGTGGAATCTCACAGCAAAAGCAACAGGGAATATATTGTGAGCAGGACAGGGTGACAACCCCGGCCCGATGGGAAACCAGCAAAATCTGGAAAGGAAAGACTCTAGCTTCAGTGTTTGCATGGGTGTCTCTCTGACAACCTTGGCAGGACAGCTGAGTCCCAGGGAGCAGGGTGGGTGAGATGTTTTTTAGCAGCTGTGAACCTGGTTATTGTGTGCATTGGGCCACTCCTTCTCTTTGCTATTGTTTCGCTTTTCCGGCTTTGTTCCTTTTAACTTTTCCATCTGATCAGGCCCCATAGCAATTAATACTACTGTAAACAACCACTTAAGACAGCTCCATATGCTTTAGAAATAATATTAATGTTTTCCAGTTGAGAAAAAACCACATTGAATGAAACCTGCCCAGGCTCTTTAGCAGGTCCTGGTGACCTTACAAACACGGAGCTGGGACAGTTATTCTGTAGAGTAGAGCACTTCTCCTTTGCAAGATTTCCACTCTGGTGCCAGCACTAGCTCTATGAGCATTGTGTTATCTGTAATTACACTGGCACACACTGTAATTACACACTGTAATTTTACTGGCACAGTGTGTGCCAGTAAAAATAATTTTTTACCAGAGTCAGGTGTGAGCATGAAGTATAACTTAGGTGTAGGTACAGGTACTTTGTGCATTGTAACTACTTGAGATGTATTATATATACTGATGTCCTATGTGGATAAGTGTTTCTTATGGATAGTTCATTCAGCTCCAAGAGGAAGTAGGATCTTCATTCTACTTTAGGAGTTTTTAAATTTAGGAATAATGCTCCATAAAATTCTGTGTGTGTGTCCTGACAGTGAATTCCCCTTTCCCTGACTGAAATTGCATCTCTCTCTAATAGATCTCCTGTCTCTTTTGCATTTTCACTCAGCTACCAAGAAATGTACCTAATCTAAAGCATCAGCTGCAAATACAGTGTTGCTGCTTGTGGGACAGTCCTGCAGGAGAGCCCGGCTATCTTCCATCCCCCAACCCCAGTCCTGGCTCTTTGCTGTTCAGCAGTTCTGCTGCATGATTGTTTTCTTCACTTTCACTGTCTGCAGCTGAGTATTTGCAGTACAATCAGCTGCCAATATCTTAGTGAAAAACACAGCAAAAGCTTTTCTGTTTCTGAGAATTTCTACTTTTGCTCAGGCTACTCTGTCCTGAATTCCCAGGGATATAATCAGAAATAATTTCACTACATTTTCCTTACAGCCTGTTTCACGGTGTCAGAGGGGTTCTCCAGTGCACTCACTATATTATCTAGGTGCTCACTGATAAATACCTTCATCCAGCTCATAGGTCTTTGTTTAATTTACAATTTAAACCACTGAATTTTGCCAGTATTTGCCAGGAAAAATCCCCTGCAAGGTTCAAATTTCTGTCCATAATGTGTACATTGTTCCCAGCATATACTCCTCAATATTTCAGCCCCAGCTCATGAACTGACTGCTTAAAACCAGCACCAGAAGCATAACAGTTGTGACCCTTGGGATATGGGCATCTGTTCTGCTCTCCCACCAGGGCGAACTCCACTGCTGGAGCTGTTCTGTGGCACAGGTATTGTCAGCTCAGTGCAAAGTGTGAGCAGGTGCTGGGGGCAAATGTAGCTGCCTCTGTACCACTGCTGACTCCAAACCATTTCGTGGTTACTCTTTGTTCTACCTTCTGCCTTGCTGTCATTATAAAAATCAGTAGGAGAACTCATTTCCAGGAGGATACCCCAACCATATAATGAAGAGAGTGAGTTTTTTTGCAAGCTATAAAACACATGTGCACTCTTTAGTTAAAGATCTTTTATAGCTCTTGTGATTTAGACCAAAGACTTTTAGACAACATGTATTTTATTCTCAGCAGTCTTTCTGCAGTCAGTCTGTTCTTACAAGGAAGGTTATTATCAGTAGCTTTCCATTAAAAATCAATGTAAACTAGATGTACCAGCTAGTCAGATTATACTAAGGAGAATTGCACAAAATCCATTAAGAGATTAATTAAAATATTTTCCTTTTTTAATTTGGCTTCCAGCTTAGAATAGGCTTCAAACTATTCCATTAATGCTGCTGACTCCCCTTTCTGTAAATCTAAAAGCTGAGATAACGTGTGCTCAGAGCAAATGAATGATGCAAGATGATCAGTATGTCAGTACAGCTGTGCTGGAGATTTGCAGTTGCATTTAAACCATTGGTAAATTTACACAAGCATTTCAGAGAGTGGACTAACTGGCTTCGAGGCAGACCACAGGACCCTCCCCCTCTTGATAAAGATGTCATTAGTTCTGGGAAGACTGGGACTATCACAGAATTATTTATACAGCAAGCACTATTTGTTTTAAGGCATGATTTCTGATGTGAAAGTAGTCTCAGAGATTCTAAAAACTTATTTCTGACTAAAATAAACAAATAAGTAAGGTCTTGTAAACCAAAGGAAGAAGTACAGAACCCTTCCAATGTTTTTATGAAGTCATTTGTTGAGACAACTCAGTGATGAGGACGTTAAAGGAGGAATATTTAGTAAATATTTTGCTGCCCTCCCCTGGATAAGCAGCAGCATATCCCCAGCAATCACGGTGCTATGGGACTGTTTTACTTCAGATGCAACTGAGGCCGTGTGTTCTACCTCCAGTGAACATTACAGGGCTTTGATTTTTGAAGCTAAAATTGGATGGTTTTGATTTTAAACTGAAAAATATTAAGGATATGTCTGATAGAGCGGTGAACCATCTGCTACCTGGGAAGATGTGGACCCAGAAATTGTTGCACATCCAGGCTATAGAGGGATTTACTCTTTCTACCCTAATCAGAGGCGCAATACAGAATTGGGGAGTTGTGAATAGGTACCTGGAAATAGGAATGATTTACTCCTTTCCACATTCCTGAAATATTTTGATCTATGAATACGAGATTTCTGCAGACATCTATGCCTGTGGATGGATTTTGTGCTTAGTCATTGTATATAACTTCCGTGGTTTATAGCAATGATGTCATGTTGACCTTGCCATTAATTCATTAGCAACTTTGTACCTTCTGTAGTCCTTGACAGAGGACTAACATCAGTATCATATCTAGAAACATTTCTTATTAAAATACTTTCTAGTTTGAATAATGTTTGAGATTATAGCCTGAAAGAATCGCTTTATCAAACCAGGAGACTGAGGCAGTCCCTGGGGCTGAAGGGCAAAACATTCTTGTGAAAGCAGAGAAAGGACAGCTTAGAAGGGAAGGGGATTTGCAAAAAAAACCAAAGAAATATCAGACCTGCATGGACAGGGGTCAGAATTGGTTGCTAAGAAGGCTGGAAGGAATATTGTGTACCTACTGTGTATCTATAGTTGGGAAATTTCCTGTGTAGGGGACATTTTTGATGACCATAGGCTTGATACATGATGTGGCAGAATACTTCCTTTGGAGCTCACTAGGTTTCCATTTGTGTATTGCAGAGCTTACATCGAGCTGACCTGCTCTGGCAAGGGACAATTGTTGCTTTTGACTATGAATATTTTCACCACTGATTTTGTGCTGACATTTTCGTATGAAACAGAGGAAGCGGAAACAAGAACAAGAAGCATTAATCTGTTTGTTTGCGGTCCAAGAAACTAGGCGTGATTCATATCAGACAATAACAATAAACCACATGATAACCAAACCCTGAAGAGCCTGAAGCCTGGTGGTAGCTGTTTGTATGAGGATGGCCACGTTTGTTTTATTTTTAATGTTCATTTCTGTCTCAGTGTTATAATTGAGAGGATTATAACAGATCTTAGCTCCACCCTTAGTTTGAAAGCTACCTAATGGCTACTATGTTAGATTTATTTTATCCTGGTTGATAATCATGCTGCTACTCTCCTGGTTCAAGTTTTACCTTACTATTTCTCCAAATGTCAAAGACTGTTTTGTTTTGGTTTTTTTTTTGTATTTGTAATGTTGTTTTCCTGTGTTGCAGAAGTTCTACCAAGTGTATCCATACCAAATGGCTGTTCTTTGTGACTGCCACTAACACACAGCATTTGGTTAACTGTGTTAGAAGAATTCTTGCCTTTGATTGCTCTTCCTTTTCTTCATAACAACAGGTGATTTTGTTCAGCATAAGGAATTTTATTCAACAACAAAAAGGAACAACTGTTTAAACTCCAGTTCATACAAGAATTTTTAAAATATTGTATTATAGGAATATTAAGACCAATTTTTTTTGCCAAGGTATCAAGTACAAAATTTTCAGGCTGTCTTTTAAGGTAAATATACACATACTTTAGCAAAAATAGCTTTTTAATAATTATGAGATTTGCTTTGACATGAGTAATTTTGATCTTTACCTTCTAAAAATAAAGACCAAAACTTCTCATGACTGGTTCTTATGGTGATAATGACAAGAAATAAATCTGTTTAATATCATACCTTCCTATGCAGAAAAATATTATCCATGTCTGGATAATTAAATTCAGGAAAAAGAAAAGAGAAAATAATTAAAACCATGTGAAAAAAATAAGGCAGCTACAATAATTACCTCGTGCAAGTCTGTAGAAGAGCAGAAAGCTGCTCTTATGGCAAACTTTCAAATTAAACTCTAAGTGTTACATTCAACACCTAAATTCACATCTCAGCAAAACAGGGCCAAATTATACTACTTCTTAAAGGTTTCTAATACATGTTGGTTGAAATTCTATTATTTTTCCAAAAAAAGCGAGGAAGTAATATATTAATGTTCTGCCTATGGAAGATGCTACCTGCTGCTTTCTTATTGTAGAGGATTGTTCAATCTAAATTTTGAAAGAATTATAGTGTATATTTCTAGACCATGATATTATATATTTACATGTGTAGTACTTATAAATCTTTTGTTCTGCGTAGATGTAGAGTATGTTTAGACAGAGATTCAGACCACATTAAATAAGCTTATCAACTTTTTTTTTTAATGTTCAGACAAAGGAGTTTTTTGTATAAAAATCACTTCAAGGCTAATGCCTAAGAGGTTGTTTGTGCTGGACTATCACTAATAATTATTAGAATCAACAGTAAATGTCTGAAGGATAGATACATATATAATGTATCATACCATTCAACCAGTGCAATTTCAGCTTGTTTTGATTCAGTATACTTCATTATGCCTGTATTTAATTAATTTGCCGCAAAGTGTGCAAACAAAAATGGTCCCTCTTATTCCTTTCTCCTCATATCTGAAACATCTTATTTGGAATTAGTTGAAAATTCTATTTTTGTTATAATATACATGCTGTGATGAATAAAAATGGAGAAGTAACCATACTTTTTCTTCATAGTTTTATCTGTGGTATTTTAAAATTGAAATAGTCCAATAAAGTCTGTTAATAATACTAAAATACAATATGTTTTGTGGGTTGTTTCTTTTATTTTTTTTTTCCTGAGATAAATGAACTTAAGTCTCAAGGAATCAAAAATTACCTATTTTAACACAACGTTCCTTTTTTTTCAATATATACATATATTTTATGTGTATTATATATATATTTATTTCCTTTGTCTATACACAGAATTAAAAGACATCTTGAACGATACCTTCATTTAGGATACCATTTAACATTAAGCTTAAAATGGTTTATTTTCTCATGAAAATGAATAGAAAACATCCACAGATTATGCTATTTTATAAAGTAACCCACCAAATTTGTTTCTGAATCTATGAGTGGGTCTTTCAATGTATTCTGAAATCATGAATCTCCTTTAGTTGATATAACATGTTGTATATCAGTACTGAAACACTGGTACTGAGCTCGGTGCATGGCTTCAAGATTTCCACAGCCAATCCAGTGCTGTCACAGTCCATAGTCTGCAGGGAGATACTACAGCTACGTTTACACAACTGAAGCCCACACATAAATTAAGTGGATGCAATTGTGTTTCATGCAGCTGGATAAGAAACACATTTCCTGACAAAACACTCCCTTTATATGTCTAATTACCTATGGAATAAGCAACTCGGAACAGCAGATATTTTTTTTCCCAGGGCAAGGAGTCATTGTTAGAGCTGGGGAAGGAAATGTCTCATACCTTCTGACTAGTCTATTGGTTTGAAAGTGCATTTACTGTAGAATGCACCAGGTAGCAAAAAGAAGGAAACTAATAAAAATCACATTGAGCTTTCTTAAGGGAGGTATCAAGTAATCAGTGTAGGTGCAGATGCAGATGTGGGACTGTTCTCCAGTCCAAACCATCCTAAACCTTTAGTAGGCAATGAGGAAGCAGGTCCATAATTTTGTCTTTGACTTCCTCTGAGGCAGTCAACAAGCTCTTGGGGATTGCCAGTGCCAGAGCTGTGCACGCCATTTGCCTTAAGACTTTCTTGGAAAGGAGCATCTTCATTCTTTTGAGTTGCAAAACCTGACAGTTTTAAAATATAGTCCAATAAATAGCCAAACCAGAAACGTTTTCTATTGGCAGCACTCCCTAGGTGTTTCTTGATAAATATCTGCCTCTAAATAACAATTCCACCCCCAAAATCAGACAGATGGGCAGAAAACTCTACCATGGACAAGTTTGTAAGGATCCATCCCAAACAAATGGGGAAAAAAAAAAAAAAAATCCAGACTGCAATGTTCAAACTACTTCAGGGATTCAGATTGTCTGGGGCAAATGAAATAGCAGCAGATGAAAAATTCACCTCACAAAATGCAGCCCACTGCAGAAATCCTGCCACGAATCACAGGAAGTGCTCTATGTAATTTAAAAATCAAGCTCTCTGTGATCCTTTTTAGGAGATGAGACACTACTAAACAAACAGATCAGTGTGTTAATTGCAATCAATACACATAAAAGCACGTTGACATCACTCACTTTGGATGTTCTGGAAGACAACCCACCTCAAAGGATCAGGTAAGTGGGCAATTGGCTCTTGGCAGTCTCATCTGCTGTGCAGCTGCCAGAGCAGTGCTGAGTGTTGCAGGGAGAGTGGTCCTGGTGTCTTCAGCAGAGGTTTGTCAAAGAATAAAAATTAAAATAGTGACCTTTTGCTCTTTGAATTTACTAGACATATGGGTAATTAGTCTCAGGAAGCCTTATGCAGCCAAATCCTTTAACTGCACATCTTAAAATGTGTCTCTTGATGTGGATATCTCTGCTGCATTAGAGGACCATGAAAATAGCCATGTGAGAAACCTTGGAAATGGGATTTATTGAATGGAACTTTTCTCTATTTGTCAGCAGGCATGCTCTAACAGTCCTTACATGTACTTTTCTTACAGTGTGGCTTACGCAAAAGGCTTCCCATCTGAGTATTCCATCATTGCAGCCTTTTGAGTTTGTGAAAGGAAGTCTGGTGGAATTTACAGCAAGTCAGTATTTCTGGCAGCAAAGACCATGTTGTCCTTCATGTCCTGACAGGAAGGCATCTCTGTGTCTCTTCTATACCACACCAGATCAAACACTCATGCTTGGGACTGTAAAGAATGCAAGGAAAGATTTTAATGGCCCTTGGCACAAGATAGCATTGAGCAAGAAAGAAATAATGCAAAATTATTTCTTGACTGTTAGAAGGTCCATTCTATCCCTCAAAGTAAGGAGACCAACCCTTGAAGATATGAATATATTTTGCCATGACACCATCAGCTGACAAGTCCTCTTTTGGTTGGTGTTTCAGGCAGGTGGGTCACTATTTTCTTCCTCCTGGTACCCAAAGGTGTGTGATGCTGACTGGCTCCCTGATGGGACTCACAAGTGAGTTATTTTTCTGAGAGTTTAACCACCTTTTTTTTTTTTCCTAGTACACCCTTTTCCTAATCTCTTAAGGAATGTCTTCTTTTCATTACAGGCACTATCCTTTTATTTTTATTTTGGTGGGACTTTTTTGTTTGTTGGTTTTGTTTTTTAAGTTTGCCAAAAGCAGTCACTTTTACTGAGAAATTTTAACAATCTTCAGGCAGATTCCTACCCCACCCCTATCACCCATTTATTGACCTTATAGAAATAGGGGGAAAGATTCCTGATTTTTACTAGAATAATTGAGCTTTTAATTGTGGAAAGCTTGTTTTTCTTCTTTCTTATAAGAGAGTTACCCCTCTTAGGAGCTCTTTACGACTAGTTAGTGTTTTTCTTGGAAATGGAATTAGGTATTATTTATCCAGCTCCTCCCTCTAGTGGTGACCATAGGGCTCAAAACCAAAGGAAGTTTTCATGCTTGTGAGCTTTATATCTACAGGTCACACAGTCCTGTGTACTGGTGGCACCTTTTTTTTTCTGTAAATGCAGTGTTGTGGTTACCAATTGCACTATTTGTGAAAGAGTTTACTCTGTTAATTTTAACATTTTTTGTGGATACTAAATGGAAAAAATTAAGAGGGAAGGAAAGCAATTGGAAAAAAATTAGGTGGTATACTTTGAATTAAGAGTGCTGTTCCTCATAAAGCTGCAGACACTGAATATTTGACCTAAAACTTTCAATTGAAAAAGAAAATTATTTCACTGTTGAAATCAGTAGAGATGTAATTGCCTCCTAGTCTGTAAAGCCTCTGCGGTTTCTCCACAGGATCTGAAATCTTGTTTGAGGGGAGAACCTATTGGATACATGTAGAGATGAGTTTAACCAGCAGAGCAGTGTCTGGGCCTGTGTGGAAGCAGAGGCTTCACCAGGCTGATGGACACGGTGGCTGCTATTTGTGAAAGAGTTTACTCTGTGTCCTGGAGCAGAACAGGGCTTTGGTGTGTGGGTTTGTTTTACTCATGCATTTGTTTTCTAATTAGTGTCATGGTGTGTGTAGTTAAAGACAATTATTTTATGTGTCTCTGAGATACTCTTAAAGAAACTTGAAATTCACGGTAATGAAGATAAAGCCTGCTTGGACGGCTGCCGGAAACTTCCCGATACAGCCAGGCTGTGCTCTCTTCCCAGCAATGCAGGCTTCCTCTTATGATTGCTTTTCCTGGTGATTATTTAATATTAGCTTGCCAGTTCTCCCTAATTCTCTGTGATTGTCTGAGAACATGCAGCTTTTTTTATTGACCACGCAGCTGAAATGAATTTATAAACAGAGCAAGTTTTAGTCTCAGTATATGAAGCAAGAACGTTTGGAAACTGATTTTTTTTTGTCAAAATGAAGAGACTGATGTTCATAGGGAGTTCTGACTGTGGAGGGGGCTTAGAAGGGGTTTGGGGTTTAGGAATGGGTCAGAGTTGCTGTTCCTGTGAGCCAGCCTGGTTCTGTGTACGTCGCCTCCTGAGGGGTGCATGGGTGCCCTGCTTGATGTGGGAATTGCAGGAGCCCCAAAACATTTATGTGATTGCACTTGCAGTGTCTGCCAAGGGACAGCTCTGCTACGAGAATTTACAGTTTTTCTAATGTACTCTGAGAAGAAGCAGCTTTGTGGCTCCTCACACAGCAAAAACAAAACCAAAGCCAGAACCAAGCGCTGCTCCCAAGAGCTGCTTGCTGCAATCCCAGCTGGTTGCCTGTACTTGGCAGAGACAGGGGCTGTATTTCTCCACCTCCCTCTGCCTCCTCCCTGTCTGCACAGGCTTTGTCTTTGAAATCTTCTTCCCAGAATCAGGGGAAGAAAAGGCCTGCCAGCTCTCCAGTGCTTTTTCCTTCCCAGCTTGCAGAGTCACTGCAACTCATTTGCCAGCAAATTTGCCTTTGGATGGAAATCAGAACTCAGGAAATAAATAATGCATCTTCATTGCCAGCATGGAGAGAGTGCTGAACTTGGTGTCACTGGAAACCCATCAAGCCAGTGTGTCAGCAGCATTCAGCAAAGCCATGGAGCCCCAGGCCACCAGATAACCTTTAAACACAGTCAGCTGTCCCTGAGGAGCTTTCCATGCCCACATAGAAGTGCTGCTGATTTCCTTTCCTTTTCCTTTCCTAGCATTTCCTTTCCTTTTAAAATAATTAAAAGATTATTTTCGTTTAATACAACTACCAAGGACAAAAAGGACGGTCTGAGAGAGTTATAATATAGCAGACATATGCTCACTTCAGTTTTGATATCAAAAGGCACCACCCTTCTCTTTCCAAGACAGCTTTGAAGCAAATAGGGTGAGAAGCAAAGCCGCAAACAAGGGTGCAGGTGGTCAGCACAATTTTTTGACTGCCTGCACATTGTGATCTCACAAAAATCTACAAATGTCTTCCCACACCTCTCCCCTCTGCTTGTGGAAAAGCACCTGGGCTCCAGAAATCTGGCCTTGTGTAAAACTTCCTTGGCTCCTCTCAGCAGAAAGGAAGCAAGGGACATGGTGTGTTGAGGATGGCTGCCATAGGATTTGGGATTTTAATCACTCATTAAGAAGTCAGCATACACTTATGATTCTCTGTGGAGGGAAAAAAAAAATAATCTCAAACTGAAGCATTCTGGTGTCACTCTGATCAAGCTGTCATCCTAGCAACCAGACCTAAAAGTACATGGAGGAAGCAGAGAGGTTTTAATCACTGCTGTCATGGTAGGATCTGCTCTGGTACCTGAGCTCATCTGCACTGTGCTGTTATATGTCCTGCATGTGTGATGTGAAGATTTCTGAAGCTCAGCTGTCACATTTGCCAAATGCTGTAGGCCGCACTAGAAATGCTGGTTTCTCAGCCATGAGTGTTACTCAGAATACAGGCTGTTGTGGGAGTCAGTCCTAGGGTTTGTAATGGCAGCATCTTCCGCTTGCACCTCCAGGACTGTACTGAGCTACAGGGTAAAACTACAATATCTTCTGCCTCAAGGTGTAATTAGAAGGTGAACAGAAAGTCCTGTGCTTCTGCATGGTCATTTAAAAATATTCAACAATAATAAATTCACTTAGAGATGACAAAATGCATTTATCTATAGTTAGCAGAGTTCTAGGTGATCCAGTCGAATTGTCAGAGTTGTGGCACAATTGTACAATTTTAGTGGATTTCTATTTTCATAAGTCTCTGATTGAATTTTCTTTTTATTTCCTTAATAAAGACAACACTTTTCTTCTTCAGGCAAGTTGTTTAATGTGAGAAAGGTCAGAAAAGGGTCCATGTTGGAGGGAATAGAATTTGCTTTCTATTCTGTGTGCTTTAAAAAGTCTGACATAAGTTGCTACCAAGCAAGATAACATTAAATTTTAAGGAGAAATTTAGTACCTTGACAAGGAGCTATGCCACTTTTTCAACAAACTTTTAATCTGATTTTTTTATCTGTAAATGGTAAATATAAAAGCATGAGAGAGGAGAGTTAACTTCTTTTAAAAAAGATATTAGATACTTCTTTTGTGTAACTCCTTTACATCCAAGGAATCTTAGGCTAAGAAAATTGGTCTGTATGAAGATATAGAAATTGCTTAAAGTTACATAATTGTGTGAAAAATTAAATGAGATCATTAATATAAAATTGCTAGTTTGGTTGACAGGTTTTTAATGCTGTAGTATTTTCTGTATTATTAATGCATTTCTCTTTCAGAGGGTACAGCTCTTTGCCTGCTGTAAATTCTCTCTGCAATACCTATGTGTGTCTCCTGCAGTTTAGGTGTATTATTGGAGTCTAAAGTTTAAATACATGTAGCATAATGTCATTATCTTCAACAGAGCCATAAAATTGTTATTACTGAAGGCAGCTGGTAGTACAAATGACTTTTTTCCCCTTTAGGGAGTATCTGAAAGACTTGAAACAGAGGACAGCCCACAGCAAAAAGCAGAGAAGGTTGATTTTATGACTTGCCTCCTCCATGAAGGTTTTGTACTGCTTTTACTGTCATCTTTCCACGTTCCATTGTCTAATTTCAACCAAATGTGAGTCATCTCAGAGTAAGTAGTCAAGGTCCCACAAGCTTTGGGAAATACAAAATAATAAACTCTAAACCACAAAAACCTAAACATGGAGAGGGGCTGGGGTTAGCACTCTGGTTTGAGCAAGACAAACAGAACTCAGCCTCTCTTCTTCCTGGCAGCAGAGGCTGGTCAGGCAGCAAATGCCATCTATGCCCTGTCTGCAGCCTGGATCAGCTGCAGCTCGTGGCAGTTTTCCCCATGTGCCAAACTGTGTAAAAGTTGGCAGAAGATATGGAAGGAAAACAGGGGCTGAATAGTCTATAGTAGGGATCTGTAAGGATCAGTGGTGACAAAGCATACTGAAACAACCTTCATTTGTTTTGCAGTGATTCTCCCTGCTACTGCAGCCATTGCCAAATATGGTTTCAAAACTGAGAAACAAATTTGAAAGCCCTGTGGTAGGAAAAGCCTTGGTGAGCAAGTGGTGATACCAATGACTCAAAAGGCAGCTCTCTTCTTGTTGAGTGAATACTGAATTGTTGCTGCAGGATTTCTGTAGAATAACACCTTTGTGACCATTAGCTATTCCTGATGACTTTCAGAAATTTGTTTCTGGTTACTTATGGTTTTTGAATTATCTTCATTTTTTTTGTCACAGAAACAGAGAGACTAAAACTTCTGCTGTCTTTAGATAGAGAAGTATGTTTCTAGGAAAGATTTCTGGCTTGCTGAATCTGAATTTAACCTCACAAGGAAATTAAACCAATCTGATAAGATCATAGATATTTGCTTGTAATTTTTTTTTTATTTTTGTAAAAGCCGTGTTTTAAAACAACTACATTTGAATATTCAACTATAAACACACTTTCAGCCTTAGCTGGATACTAGAAGAAGGCAGAAGCCAAACACTGTTAACCAGATAATTACAGGGAATTTAGGTAGCATTTTGGCTAGACTATTCGATGGAGCTGTTTATACTTTATTTTCTTGATGTTTCTAAAGCTCCTTAACTACAGGGACTACCTTTTAAAGAAATTCTTACAACTAGAAATGTGTCAAAGACTGTTCTTAGTGCAAACTTCTGCTTCTGCAGACAGCATGAGGAAGTAATGTTCCAGAAGCTGCCCCCTCTGCAGAAACCTGCTGGTGGTTTATCCAGGACACTGGAATATTCTTCTATATCCTGGGCACTAGATAAGTGTACTGGACAAGGAGAATATGCCCATTTCACAAGTCTAAATGTAGCTGAAGCTCTGACATGGAACATGAAGGACTTTTATTGGTGTAACATTATACTTGATTATGTTCACATTGAGCTAAAGATGAAGTGAGTTTTCCATTTCCTTCAGCAGGAACCAAGGGTGTTTTTTTTTACCTGCAGGGAAAAAAATTACAGATTTATTGGGTTGGAATGTCCAGGATTTGGTATTGGCAGGCTACAGAGGTCACTTCAGTGAAAAACTGACAGAAGACCATATGATGGAGGCAGTACCAGCTGGCTCCAAGGCTGAGCCCACCAGTGACAGTGGTAGCACCTTTGGGATAATAACACAGTCATAAGGGGGAAAAACATTTAGTTGCAGTTGGGCAACTGCAGCCAGAGAAGAGAGAAATGAAAATATGTGAGACCAACAACTTTTCAGGCACCAAGGTCACTGAAGTAGAAGGGGGAGGAGATGCTGGCAGTACTGGAGCAGAGATTCCTTCTGCAGCCCATGGTGAAAACAATGACGAGATCTAGAGAAACAAGACCAAGGGGTTCAGGAAGTGCTAAACTCATAAGTTCAGAGAGGGTTAAATTTGAAAGGCTGTTTCATTCGTTGCTTTGGACCTGTTGCTGGGGAAATGATAGCTGAGATACTGCATATTCTAGATCTATCACCTAGCTTGAGTTAAGGTCTTTCCTGATGAGCCATATAAACTTGAAGTTACTGGACAAAGGGAAACAAGGGTTTAATCCTTTCAGCTGCTAGAACACATCCTCCTCTTCTGGTCTGCTTAGCATCTCCCTCCACAATAAGACTATCAAGGGAGGGAGGAAGACAGAAATAACAACCATTCCCAAACCTTCTCCTTGGGGATGCAAGACAAACTGAGACACTTGTCTGTAACTGACATGAGGCGGAGTTATGAGCATCAGGAGCCATGAGCAGGAAGGATCTGCTGGTTCAGGAAAGTACAGGAAGACGGGCTTCGTGAGTGCAGAGTTTTTAAAACTGCTTTAACAAGGCAGGTGGGAATTTTTCAGGGTTATTTTTTTTAAGGTATTTTATCTGTACTATTTTTTTAAGGTACCTCGCTTATTTTGAGGCTTGTATTTCTGTGTCAAGCAGAAGTCAGAGAAGGATCTAAGAAAAGTGTAGTCTGCTCTGAATCACTGAGTGCGCACTACTGCCATCCAGCACTGAATGATATCTATTTAACTATCTTCACCTCAGAAATCCTGCAATTTCTTTCACTTTGGAAGCAAAATTTACAAATCATTTGAACTGACTGATGTGGTGATTTGCTGAAGAAAAAAGGATGAGATATAAATATATACATTTATACTTTAATAGTTGTCTTAACATCTTCATTTTTCTCATCTTAGTGAAGAAAGTTCAGCCGATACATTGGCCTCTGCCTGAATGTGCAATGAGTGGATAAAAGAGAGACTAAGAGCTTGCTTCTGAGTCCTAGTCCTGTAAACACTAAATTGCTCATACCACAGCTGTTGTGGCTAGTCACACATAAAGATTTGCTGAGCTGATGCTGAGCTGATGATTTCAGACCTTTGGCCTTGTTCAGCGTATTTTCTAATGCCTTCTCTCTCTGTCTTTTTTTTTTTTTTTCTTTTTTTGTTTTTTTTTTTTTTTTTTTTTTTTTTTTTTTTTTTTTTTTTTTTTTTTTTGTGGTGGAAGATAACCTTACAGCTACAACTTTTCCATGGATTTATATGAGATTTAGTAGGTTTCAACAAGCCTTTTAGATGGAAGATGATTTGATATCCATCTTAATGCAAAATGTTCTGCATAAGAATACTTTCCATGTTGAAAAGTAAATTTTCTAATATTAGGAAATGTCCCATTCAAGACTGATTGTATTTATTTAGCTTTTAGCTTTTCTTCAGTTAATCATACAAAGCACATAATAGATAGTGCTGTCTTAGGGACAGCTTTTGTGTCTGTTGTTGACTTCAGCATGTGGCCCTAGGTGTTCTTATTTCATGATATTTGAGCTGCTGTTAGAAAAAAATAATTTGTTTTTCCTAAGGGCTTTTATCAGGCAATGATTACTGGAGTGTCTTCTCTGGTTTCTGATGAGCTAGTTTTATTTGACAATACCTTGTATGCCAAAGGAGGGTTTTTATCTCTCCTTCAAAGCTGTGAAACAGAGGAAAAAAGAGCCAAGTTGGGAGTGGGAAGAGAAGATACCATTACAATATTAAAAAACATGTCAAAGCCCCTGACAATTGTTCCACCATATTCCTGCCCACTAAGAACTTGGCATTAGCTACCTACTCATAATCACACAGAGAAGGACATGTTTTCTGGGACATCTTTTGAAATAACCACAAAGGAGGGTTTTCATATGAGATATCCACTGGGTGGCAGAAGTAGATCAGAAAAAACTGTACTCAAACATAGGAGGAATGTACAATAAACTATTTTGTAGTAGCACTGTATCAATCTGACACCTGAGCTGGTTGTGTTTGAGAATAATACCTTATGAGATAATATTGTAGATTTTTTTTTTTTTACTCTCTTCCCCTTTCTGTCTGTAATAAGAAGTAGATTTCTGAATGTGCACATTCTCATTCTCATCCCTTCTTTCTTTTCTCCTCACCAACTACAGGGATGCATTTTCAGAGCAGAAGAGGACCTGGACTGCCCTGCCTTATGATCCTTTTCTTTCCACCCCTTTTGATGGAAGATGTTGTGGCTGCAGCTGGAGGCTCCACTGTTCTGCTCCCTCCCTGAGCAAAACTTGTTGCTTAGGAAAAATTACATAAGGAGATGTCAAACTCTCTCTACTCTGGCATTGCCATAGCTAAAAGCAATTGTTAGTATTGATACAATGAAGATCCCTTCCAAAGGTACTTATGCCCAGGTGATCCAGGTCCTTGAGCTGATCACTTTTACCAGTAGCTCTCCCTTTGTCTGACCTGGGTTTGTCAAACCAGATTTGCCAGTTTAAGAGAGGAGCTGAGCCAATTGTAAAATAGTGGGCAACTAGTTAAGAGATGCAGAGGGAAGCTGTAAATGTAATAGTTATTAACAATCCCCACCCTGCTATGGTTAGTACCTGACAAGCTTTAAGTGAGCACAGTAAAAATGAAGGTAAAGGGGCAGGAGTTATGGACCAGTTGAATTGGAAAGCAATTAAGAACCAAGAGGTAAGCTTTATCCTTGAACATTTTTATGATAAAACTAAATTTAAAGCACAGTCTACATGTTCCTGTCATAGATAATTCTGTTAGAAGCAATGCTCACATTGTGATCCAGCACACTTCCCATGGGTGTGTGTGCCCTGTTGTGGTAACTGAACATCCTTCATGTGTCTACTAGAAAGTCCCCAAATCCTAAGTGACCTAAGAGATCCTGAATATAATGCTTTATAAGAATATAATATAAGGGTTTGTAAGAATATAGTATTTTGGTTCACCTCCTGTTTTGTTTTGGTGGTTTGTGGTTTGTGGGGGTTTTTTTGGTTAGTTGGTTGGTTTGGTTTTTTTTTTTGTTGTTGTTGAGTTTTTTTAATGCATTCTCTACAATATCCGTGGAAAAGAAATATAACTAGTGTTGTCACTGTATAGGATGTTTTTACAGAGAATTTGGCCTTGTCACCAGAATTTGTCTTTTACATCTGCCTGTTTCACTGCCCTCCAAACACTCCTGCTTCAAAACTCTCTCTTATTTCCCCTTCTCTGCTCTTTGTGGAGCTCCTGCTTTCTTGCACTGCCTGGGCAGGAGAATGGTGCAGTAACCAGCATGGTTAGTCTCCATGAATACTTTTGCCCTATTAAATTCAGGGCTCAAGAACATCTTTATTACGTGTTTTATTATTATGAGGCTGTGAGACTGTGGCTCTTAGAAAGACGTGCTGCCTGGCAGGTGGGCAGAGCACGTGGTGGGACAGGTTGAGCTCAGCATCTGGAGGATTATGTCTAACTGCATGTAGGGCCATTGACCTGGAATGCTTTTAATTTACAAGGGTAGTTCCCAATAGGGTATTTCTAGCATTCTTTTTTTAGAGGACCATGAATGCCAAGTTGTAATAACTAAAATGAGGTCAGCTATATCAGGCCCAAGCTATTTGACAGCACACTTTGCAATCTCTGGAATGAATTGGATGAAAGAAACTGTTGAATCCTGTTCTGGCATGACCTATTCCCCTTTTTAAAACTAATTATGGCAGTATTGTTCCACTTTGAACTCTACTGTTATGTGTACACAACATTATAACAATTTGCATGGGTTTTTTGACCCACATGGTAGTGATTTTTAGATAAAACTGCTTATATCTACATTTTCTATGATATATCTTTATTAATCTTTGAGTAAAAATATGAAGATATGATTCCACTGAACAGTAGTTAGCTACAAAAAATTTTTGTAGCTTTGTAGTTAACTACAAAAAAAATCTGTATTCTATACAAATCTACACAACTTGTTTTATCTGTTTTTGAAAATCAGTAGAAATTTTTAAACAATAGTTAGCATTCTGTAAACTGGTGTCATGCATACAAATGATGTGTTTCCTATGTTGAGTTTTTTCACTGAATAGCAACAATCCTGATACACAGCAGCAAGAGCGGTGGGGGAAAGAAGGATGTTCTCCAATAGTCTGTATATTTTTATGCCAGATGTAAGAAAGTTAGTTTGTTGGGCACACTCACTGAAGAACTGCACATTATTCAGGTCCAAATTTACAGTCAGAAAAAAATTCTTCCAGCTAGGCTCAGTTCTGGGAGTTGTGGCATTCTGAAATCACAGTATTGTTAAAAAAAAAAATCTAAAAATTTCCTGGATATAACTTAGAAAATTTGAAGTTTTGAAATCTGAATTAAAATTGTAATGTTATTAAAATATCTCAGAAAACTAACCGTAATCAGGTCATGTCAATATTTAATTCTGATGATGTGAAAAATGCTCAGCATAAAATTTGCTTGAAGAAAAAGGAGCATAACAATTTCACAGTCTTAAAAATAAAGAAAAAGCCACTGAACACATTAAATATACAAGAAGAGAGCTCTGGTATTATGGCTTGGCTAGTTTGTTGGGGTTTTTTTTAGTTCTAAACATATAGCTGAGGTTACTTAGAATGTCTTACTGTATTTAAATAACACATGTTGAAATGTTTATTTTTTTACCCTTGCTTACTGTAATAGGGAAAATTAAATCTAAGACACTCTATGCTCAGCTACTGGGATGGAAATATTTTTGTTCATGGAACACATAGGATAATCTTTATTATCCTCTGTACTATTTTTTCTGTTTTCCTCCCCTTACTATTTAAACAAACAGCAAAAAGGCAAAGTTTAGCTAAACTTAAATTGTCATTAATTCATATAAAAATTGAACCAAGTACTCATGGGCTACTGCTATCAGCCCAGAAGAAATGATGTGCTTAGGGGACATTGTACGATGCTGACATGAGCTTTGGACATGCAGTGGCTTACAAAACTGCTTCTAGTAACTTGAGTGTATACATTTTCCAAGGAAACAGTCCAGATTTTCCGAATAAAAGACGCCGAGTGGAAGGACATACTGGAATCGGAGAAAGAAGCCTGGGTGTGGGAAACGTTAACTCACAGAGCAGTTGAGTAATGCCAGCTGGTCCCTGTTCCATTCCCCACTGACCTTTCTGTAAATGAACCCTGGCATGACTCACGCTGCAGTCCCACCTCCACACCTTGTCTGCCCTCCCTCCCTTTGGGGCAGCTGAGAGCTTGCAATGGCAGTCACCTTCATTTGGCTCGTTCACAACAGCAATTTGGTGTTTGGGCTGGGGGCTTTTTCGGTTCCTATGCACAACATCCTTTTATTTTCCTTGGGTTAAAGTAAAATTCAGCACAATGTGATGTAAAACTGCACACTTTCAAAAAGAAAATTTTCTTCTGTAAGGTTCATCTTAACACTTTTTAAAAATTTCTTCAACTGAGTATTGTCTTCTCAACTAGCATTCTTTTAATTATTTGATGGTAGTTTAATGTGGTACATACATTACCAAGGAAAACCAGCTCAGTATCACACAACATGTGATCTACCATCTTTTTCTCATCTGTCAAAGGGCAATAAACAGTGATGACTGCAAAAATATTATCAATTTGTCCTGAAGGAAAGTATTAGTCTTGCTTCACTTCCTAGGTTTCCAGAAATCAAGTTCCCAAAGACACTGGGATCAGATTTTATGTCAGAGACACAATTTTATTGCACCAGATTATTGCTAAACCTTGTGTAATAACAGAATGGACTTGATTATACTTTGAGCAGTAGCACTTGAAACTACAGAATTGGAAAGAAAATTCATGCCTGTTTTCTGAACTACTCAGGATCCAGCAGACTTGAAAAGGAGTCAGAAAATCACTGAGCCATTTCAGTGAGCCATTGGGGAGCAAGGCAAGCCTTGCGTCACAGAGGCATCGTGCCATTTCAGGAGTCTATGGCTCCTCAAAGGCAATTCCACTTCATGTCCTCCTTTCTGATTTTTTCCCCCCTATCTTCCCTTCATGTTTTCCTTGTTTTTCTGGCTCTGTCTCATGTTTTAGCTCTTGAAATGGAAGGGGGAATAATCCATTTACTTAGTGGCAATTTGTATGTGTTAGGCAGGCTGAAAGGGAAAAATTATAATTTCTGGAGATGCCAGAAGTCTGATATCCTGGAGTTCTTCCAAGTATCTGTGTTAAAAACACCTACTGAATCTTAGGCTTGCCGTGAGCATTTCTAATCAACTTAAATTTATAACACCCTTTCACAAAAATCTCCATTATCTATTTTGAGTGATATTTTTATTCCCCCATTTCTTGTACTTTTGACAGCTGTCTTTATTAAATTATGTTAAGTGAATGGTTGACAGATTGTTAAGAATAGAAGTATTCAGTATAAAATTAACTTCCAGTGCCTGTTTCTTTGAGTTAGCAAGAGGAGTCTAATAAAAACTGAGTGCTTAAATATGTAGTATTAGAATAATGGACTATGAATAAAAAGCCTATGTTTCCGTTCTAAAATCTTCTACTGTAACATAATGCAAATCTTGAATAATCCCAGAACTCTTATCTATTGTACTCAAAATCCCGAATTGTATTTTATTTACAATAAATTTATAGATGTATATGAATTTTCAGTAGACAGTATATAAATATTTTAATTTGATCGATTGTAGAATATGATGGGAGTACTTTTCACAAACTTCTATTATACTTTAGTAATTATAAAGCTTTTATATGGAAGGCTAGAACATGAACCAGGCAGTTTACTTAAGCAGCAATGTAATGTTGCTTAATATTGTTTTCTCATTTGCTCATAACTTACATGTTTTTGAAAAATAACTGAACAAAGGTAAAACCAGAAAAATAATACACACAGAAGAGAAGGGATGTCCTCAAAGAACCAAATGCTGGAGTGGAAGGAAAGAAAGATGAACTTTTGTTTAAACATTATCGACAGGGAAAAGGATCCCCCTTTCTGAAATCCTAGCCCTAAGGAAACCTTTTGCAGTTCTGTCATTGATTTTCATCCATGTAAATTCTATCTTCACATCAAGAATAATTTTCTAGTATTGGCTAGGCTATAATACAGGTGTAATATTCTGTGATGTCTGACTTTGCCTTAACTCACTTTGGCTTCTGTATCTTTAATGACAGTGGTACACAGGTCATGATAAAAACTGAAATATTATGAATTCTTAATTAACATGACGAGAAAGTTGCTCTTCAACTGCAAACAAGAATTATTTGTTTGATATTTGCAAAGGGACATGGCAAATGGAACTGTTATATTTAAAATAGGGGAAATGAAAAAATATTGAAGATGATCTTCTTTGAAGTGAAAAGTGAATAAGATAATAGTGGGAATAACACTAAATTAAAAATAAATAAGGATAAGAACAAAATCTTTAAAAAGCATTGACAAATAAAGTTGGTAAGATATTACCTTGATAAAATGGGACTTCTTCATTTTTTGATATCTTTAAGATTAAATTAGGGACACACCTGGAAGAAATGATTTAGGATGAGGACTATGACTTAATGATATTTTTCCCATTACGTTATCATTTTTTTTAGGTAGTAAGAGTAATGGTTGACTTTTTAATTGACTTTCACTAACTGTTTTTATAATTAGCAGAAATTTATTTTTCAAACTGGTTTTTTTTTCTGATACATTTAGGAATCTCTATAACATGTATCTGACATTGTCATAGGAAACATGCAGCCACAGTCATCTGCCCAGTCAGGTTCAACATTTGATTATAGGCTTAGCTTGTGGTTGGACTCAGACTGATGGGATCTAAAATTGTTTGAATGTTTCCACTTGCTTTTGGGACTTTAGAGGAGACAGAGCACCCACTGCTCAGGTAGCACATCTGATTTGGTCAGCTGAAAGCCTTCTCCAGTGTTCCTGAAAATCCACTTTACAAAGTGTCATTCTTAGAAGTCATTCCAAGTTAAGGATGAAGTTACTCTCACTAGATCTGCAGCCAAACTAAAATAACTAACCACTGTTCACTTTCCATCATTGTGGTGTTATTTGGATGCATATTTAGGCATCTTGTAAATTCACAAATATCCTAGCAGTCACTCTGAATTCTGTGCTCCATGTATCTGTATTCATTAAGTAAACTTATGACAAAAATGGAGGATCTCCATAATAATCAAAGCAACGAACTTCCGTAATTCTCTAAGTTTTGGGTTTCAACCATTTTTATTCTTTGTCAGTTGAGCTTGACAATTTTGTTTTTTTCAAAGAACATACTAGAAAAGTTTGACTTATCAGAGGTATATGGCAAGTAGCTGGAATGAGTCAGACATGGCGTAATTTAGAAGTAATTCCCTTCTTCAGGATTAATCTTTTGACTATTTCTCAATCTAGAAGAGTAGCTTGTATTTTCTGCTCTCTAAAAAATTGTATGTACCCTCATTGTGCCCGCCTCACATATACAGAAATTTTCCATTATTTTACTCTCCATGTTTTTGGACACAAGACTCCAGCCCCCCGTCACTGACTTTTTGTCTGAGGAAAACTGTGTGATCCTGTGTAAATCAGCACTATTTCTCACAAATTTAAACCCTGGCTCTTAAAAAGATTTGGAGTACTTTCCATTTCTACCAGATGTTCCACCCATGTTTAATGGGAACGGATGAAGTCATTTAAGGATGTGAGGATGTTTTTTGATCCTTGGAACTTGGGTTACACTCTTCGCAAATATCAGAAATATCCCTGGTGCATTCAAGAGTCTAAATGGAATTCTGCATCACTGAAGCAATCCACAGGTTATCATAACACATGTTTTTATTTCCCCTTCCATGTCTCTATGATAATTCAATTTGATGGATAACCATATATTCAATAAGGTAAAACTGTGAATACGTTCTGTTCCTTATCCTTTTCTCCAAAGTATGTCTTGTATAATAAGGTGGATGATCTCGATCTTTTTGTGAATGAAGACTTTTGTAAGCAGAAATCTTTATGTACCTTCATGTCTTTATTAAATATTTGATACAGGTATAAATGTGGAAGATGGTGATGATCACTGCTTCAAGCCATCCTGTAACATGAAATACAATTTCTTTTTAATTACTATGTGATATGCTAGAAGATCCAGTAGGAGAGGGGCTGCTTTGTTCCATCAATATTACGTACATTATACTTTACTGCTGCTTCTCATCATATGTCCCCACCTCTGCATTATACTTGGAGGAGACAAGAAACAAAGTAATTGCTCTATTAATTTCCCATCACTATTTTATGTGGACGTTTCTGTTGAATTGGTTCCTAGATTTTTTTGATTCTGGTGCTGCTTTTGGGTTCTATCTTTTTAAGAAGCTCTGAAATACCAACTGTGCTGTACACTGTCCTCATGATGCCTTTTTCTTTAGCTTCGCTTACTTCTGGTCATTCCTTTCTCTTGGAGTTCAATCCTTCATCTAGCTTGACTCTAAATTCTGCAAAAGAGCAATCCCAGTTTGAAAGAGTGGTTTGTATCCTTACAGATATACTTGCATGTTGATTTATTATCTTTCTAAGTCTATTATGAACCCTCGCTCAGAATGAGGGCAATGACAGAATGTTCTCCTGTCACCCTACATGCAAGGCCATTGCTTCAGGTGGCCACTTTTTTTTACCGACATTGAACACTCAAGTATTATCCTGAAACTCCCTTACTCTATTAGAGTCCTGAGGAGTCCCATGACTTCGAGCAAACCCATTGCCAAAATGCTTTGATTAGAAACCTTAATACTATAACAGCACAAAACAATTTACTGTGAAATAAAGCATGGAAAGAAAGCTCTACTTCTCTTTTGTCTGCAGTGACAGAAGACTAATAATCACCACAGTTTCTTCAGCTCAACCATCGGACCACTTCTATTGCGTGTATCGGTAACCAGGGCAACAGCTCTGCCATTTCCAAGCCATGGATATTTGGAGAGAAGTGCTACAGGAAACCCAGCAGCTCTGGGGTTGATCAGTTACTTCTAAAAACTGCTGCCTGCTCTCCAATAACCCCAGATTTTCTTTTCCTGTAAGGTGGCAATCCTCAGCATAGGTTGTTCTACTGCCTGATGCCTCTGAAGTCTACTGCACCTCTACCACATGGGTTGGAGCCAGCTAAGAAACATTTTCTCACGTAGCTGGCCAGTGACATTTTTGTGAAACTTCTGCACCTTGAAGTCCTTCAGTATTTTCTGATTACATTGACAATCACTCAGGTTTTGCCTCTGGAAAAAAAATTCTTGCATGAAATTTCCATGCATTTTCTCCTCATTACTTGCTACTCTTGATAATTGTTTTTGCACTGTGTTCTCTTTCTTCACCAGGAACCATTTATAAAATGACTTTTCCATTCAGGCTTCAAAGTTCATCTCTTGAGCAGACTCTTGCAGGAATTGCCCAATCAGCTGCTACCTTCCTGTGCATCTGGTCTTCTGCTGACAGTAACAATAGCGAGCCAGACAATTATTAAATTTACAGCCTTTCCGTATTCAGAATCATCTATTAATGAAGAGCAAAAAGGAACTAATATTTAAACACAATTCTAATGTACATTACTACCTAAAGGCTGTTTATTGTTTCAGTTCTTGAATGTGCTAGATTAGAAATCCGAGGCTTACCTGGTGTCTGTTTCTTTTTTGTGCAGAAGTCAGCAGCCATAACTGTTGGGAACAGTTGGCAGGGCAGCATTTTGAGGCAGGACTGGATTTTCATCTTGTTCCTGTTATATCCAAAACAACAACAATGAAACCATTGACAAAATGAAGTACTTCTCCATAGAGGTGCTTCCCAGAATAATTATTATATAACTCACAACGTCAAAATCAGATTTTTGGAGCTGCATGTTATCAAGCTGTTGTAAGATAATGATCTCATCACAGAAGAAGTCTTGAGTGTTAGCCAGTGCAAACATATTTAAAACAACTTTTGCCTACAGCAGTTCTATATTCAGTTCTGAGCTGATCAATATGGATTATATTAATTCACGAGAGAAGAAAATAGCTCATGATATGGTTTACAAGATACCTTAGTTACAGGACAGCTGTTGAATTAGCGAGTTCCCACACACAGGGCACAATAGTAGAACCTGCTACATGTGGCCTTTTATCTATGATTAATCACTTAAGTTCTTTTTTTTTTTTTTCTTCTCTTATGGCAAATCAGAGTGATTTTATCCAGGTGAACTTTCTGTAATATCCAACTAAATGAAAATGATATAGTGGGAACAGATTCTGTATCTTGAGTCATACTCAGTGTGGTACACTGAAAATCACAGAATGGTTTGAATTGGGAGGGACCTGAATCATCTTGTTCCAACCCTCCTGCCATGGGCAGAGACACCTTCCATTAGACTGGGTCACTCAGAACCCCCTCCAGACTGGCCTGGAACCCTTCCAGGAATGGAGCATCCACAACTTCTCTGGGCAACCTGTTCCAGTGTCTCACTATCCTCACACTGTAGTATTTCTTCCTAATATCTAAATCTATATCTAACCGTGTATCTAGCCTGCCCTCTATTAGATTAAAGTCTAAGAAAAATGCCTAAAGGTGCCGAAATGCCTATTGAACTAGTATAGCATTGTGCAGTGGGGAGCCTCTAATTTTGATTTTTTTAATGGATTAAGGAAACCTGTAATATTTCTGTAAGATCTTACAAGACAAGAAATGCCTATTTTCCAAGTTTAGAAGCTTCTGTGCTTTTTAAATACTCTTGTCTTCTGTGTTAGACTAGTAACCAAAAATCAAATGCACTATGCCTTTTTAAAAGACCTATTTCATTCATGAAACTTATTGACATAATGTAATTTCATTTCAGATTTGTATAAAGACCTAGTTTAAATGTTCATGGAGTACTCTCTGCTCAGTGTTTACACAGAAACAGGGTTCTGAAAGTGGACCGCCAATTTAAGTGTTTGTATCACTAGCCAGGAGTGCCTACATTAGCATTAGCATGACTAAACTGTAAAGAGCTGTCATTTAAACTGTGGAAATACAGCTTTTCAATCATGCCTTTTTTAAGCAATGGCTTAAATGACAGGAATTGTGGAAACTCCTGTTTTGCAAATCCTGGCCTCCAGCTACTATTTTCCAGTTGTTTCTTCTCATGCATTAGCTCTAGTTTCTTTTTCACCAGCCTCAGTCCTTGCTCACCATAACAATGCAGAATTCATTTCAGAATCTTGACTATGCCACTATGGTAAACCAAAGTATGTTTATTGGAGAAGTGATGGAAAATACATAAACATTGGTTTGCCATAAGGTTGTTGAATTTCTGTTCCTAAAAATAAAACCTGCTCTTGTGGAGATGGTTTAAGAATGTGATGTGGTTGCTGACAGCATAATTAAGTAAACATTTTGTATTACTAGTTTTGTAAAGCATAAATTCTAAGTGGTGTGATTACTATAGAACACATTTTTTATTAGCATTTCCTACTGAGGTGGTGCATCTCTCCCCATTCTTGTGCTGTTGCTTTTATTTTAAATCTGGTTTTGCTGATTTCTTTGCTAGTGATTCTTTAAGCAACCTTAAAACACTCATTTCTGGCACCTTTGTAAAGCTTGACATTGTCTAGAATGTAACCTCATTAGGGTGTCACCCTGGTGTCCTAAACATAGCCTAATCTCTTACTAACTTTTGCCATTCACAGGCAAACATATGATTATCAGAACTGTAAGTATACTTTATGTTTGGAACATCTGCTGTGGTGTATAGAAGTATTGCTATTTACCAGAGTGGGCTTGATCCCCTGAGAATTATCTATCATACACAGGTGTAAATTGAGCTGGCTCAGTGTCTACATTTATCTCTGTGTTTACTTGTTCCTGGCTGACTACTTATTATTTAGTGGCTGATCGTAGGGGTGGATAATGGTAAAAATAGGCACAGAATTTCACTGACAGGCCAGACAAACCTGAGAACTAGAAATGATGTTTGAAGCTAGCAAAAGGTATTTTTAATCTTGAAGCACAGAATATTCAGAGCTGGAAGGAATCCACGAGGATTATGAAGTCCCCCTCTTAAGCAAATAGCCCATACTGGGATTGAACCTGAAACCCTGGCATTACTAGCATCATCCTCTCATCAGCTGAGCTAATTTCAGGGTCATAGATAAGGAATATATATCAATGTAGCTGTCTGCAATACGTAGAAATGTCACCATTTTGCATGTGATTACTAATGACAAATACAGGAGTTGATGTAAATCAAATTACATGATGACCTGAACACTATTGATTGGAAATTATCTAAATATGTGTATATTTTAAACCATTATGCAGAACAGTATATGAATTTAAAAGATGCTGGCTCATGACTAGTGTTTAATGCCCCTCCACTCCATCTGCTCCATTTGTCCCACACTGAAGGACATGGGAGAGGGCCCTGTGTTGCAGCTGTGAGAAAAAAAGGAGATTTTGTGGCTGGTTAATTGGGGCTTGGGAGAATTGACCTTCACATGGTTTCTCCAGGGCTGAGTCATACTACCTCCATGACTCGCATCCTCAGGATGATGCCCTGGAAACACTATCCACACTGTCCAAAAACTATATCCACACCAATATGCTGGTGTGGATATGCATGGAATTCTTCTGAGTAAAGCACTTCTGAGTACTTGTGCACTATTTGAGTATGCAAGTCATTACAGCAGCAGGCCTACATAATAATGAAATGTTTGTTAACGTACATTTTATATTTTCCAAACTTTTCCATTGACGCAGCACAGCTATGTTCCTATTCTATCCTTTAAAACTTCTCTGAGGAAAAGATAATGAAAAAATTAAAATTCTTCCTGAGAAAGAAAGAACAAGGGCTACAGAATGTGATGCCTGTTTCAGGAGGAGGAAATAGACATAGAAGAATAGGTGTATAGGTTTTGAAAGGTATTTTTCTTAATCCCAGTCAATAAAACTTGAATCTTCAATATTTAGGTAGTATCAGTGTACCTCCTGAGAGTTTCCAAAAGGAAAGAGTTTTCTGTCTCCATAGCCTTGGCTAATGCAACTTGTTTGTCATATAACCAGAAACTTAATTTGAAACCACAGAATCCTGTGACAAAGGGTCGAGAGAACTTTCACAGTGTGGGAGGAGGATGACACAATTTTTGATTGCCTGAAGCTAGATAGGAATGTAGTGGAGACCTCAAAATGACTAATTTGGATGCAATTTGTGCTTAGATTTTAGATTGCCATTTCATTTCATTTTTGCATGCCCTCACTGGGCACCATACTGTTTTATGCTTTACTTAACATTTTTTCCCCTTTTTCAGACTCATTATTTAGGAAATAACATCAAATGCTATTGACATGTAAACAGCTAAAAAAATCACCATTTTAAAATTTAAGAGTAGGAAAATTTAAATGGGCGAATAAACATGGTGGCAACAAAATGATCTACTAGGGGCTGTGTTCACATCCATTTTGAATATCATCTCTTCTACCATGAGCAGGATAGTGGCAAACAAGGCTTATACTTGTATCTCATTTTTTTGCTGTAAGTTAAACAAAATAATTTTTTTGTGAAGTCTGGGAGATCACTGGTAGATTTAAGTCACAAGACCATTTCTTCATTACTGTAATTTTCCAGACTTGACTGTAGATTTGGTTAGAGACAAAGTTTATACATATAGCGTTATAATATTTCTGAAGCCATTCATAGGAGATACATTGGTTAGAGTATCATCAAAGTTTGTAAATGATTCATGTTTAAGGAGTCACAATACATTGGCCATGAATGGTGGGAAATTTTTTCACGCTATATATCTTTGTTGTATAAACAATGGCCCGGAGATGCTACTCTTCAAAAAATATTGATTCTGTCAGATTTAAACCCTCTTAGAGTTGAATTTGCTCTTATGTACTCTGCCCATGGTATCGTTATTAAGATTTTTCATGAAATTTTTTAGATAAAATAGTTATTATCTACTCTATGGCAGTTCATTTGCAGAATTTCTTACATATCTTCCTTTTAAAGACTCTTCTTTTAAATTGGAAATATACAGAAAATACATATATGTGTGTGTCTTCAGACAGATATATGTACACACATATATATATGAACAAATTCACTCACTGCATCATCATAAAGTGAGATATACATTTGTTCATGGCTGAGCTGCTCAGTTTCCCAAACATGTGGTCAGAGGGAGGATGGGAAATTATCAAAGATGTTCCTTTCAGATGTCCCCAAATAGTGCCTTTCTGGGATAATTTAGAAAGAAAAGCATATTTTGATTCTTTGCTGGGTTGGGAGAGGCAGACAACAGCAGGGTTGATTTTTTAAAAATTCTGTCTTATTTGCACTTAACTGAAAGGTGAAAACCCTTTCTGTCAAGTGTGGAGGTGTTTGCCTAATACTGGTGTGTGAGTGGGTAGCACAGACACTTCCGGGCTTGTTCATTCACAAAAAATCTGCTGTTCTTCAGTGATCCTCGAAAGTGGCTACCTGCTAAAGCATATTGGGGCTCCATTCGAACCCAGACTTGTCTCCTGGCTGAATGAACTTTTCAAACACAAGCTTTTACACAGGCAGGGGTATAAGGCAAGCAGGAAACATCTGAGGGAAGAGAGTGGATGTGAGTGTGGATGTGGTCTCTTACCACAGAATAGTCACGGGTACTGGTGTGCCCACAGTACAAATAACTCATGATGTCTTGGAAAAACATCAAGGTAACAAGGTGACCCCAGATTTTCAGGTGACCCTGAAAATAGCAGCGGCAGAGGGGGTAAGGGCATTGAGTAAGAGAGCAAGGAGCCTCTGCGTGAGACTGCTGGCATCCATAAGCCACACTGGTTTCTAGTGTAGGTGTCCTTTATTCACAGAGAACTAGGGAAGCTCCACTCCCCTTTGCAACTATCAGCCTCAGAGCCATGTTAGCCAAGTATCCAGTCTGATTAAAACTTAACACTTCTGTGTTATTTACTTGATGTTTGTCTCCATATGCATTCTTTCACAGAAGGGCAAGGCCTGTGTGACAGCTCTGATGTTTCTCCAAGAGCTATGGATGTGTTGGAACAGACATGAGGAACATCAATTACCTGGGTACAACCTGTAAATAAATAATTAGGGAATGGCCCCAGAGAGCCTAAATACTGGTTCACCTGGGCCAGGCAGGCTTGGTGAGGGATTTTTCAAGTGTGGGGATTCTTGAAGTTTTTGTGAAGGCAGTGAGGGACACCAGCTCCTGCTTTTGGTAAAACCTCCTCACACATGAAAGGCATATGCTTATTGTCTGGTCATCCAGTTACTAAACACAAAGTGTTCCCACTAGTCTGTCTCCTGGACTCAGCAATCTCTGAAGCCAGGGCTCAAAAGTCATTATCTCCCTTCACGTGGAGAAGAAATGACGGGCAGGAGTATATCACCAAACTTCTCCAAACCGCTGGCCTGTCCCTCTGGTATCCAACACCTTGCTGATACCGATGCAGCCCGGGGTCGGGGTGCTGTTCCAGACCGGGGAAAGCCTGTCCGAGCCGGGACGGCGGGGGCGGCGCTCGCGGGGCAGGGGCGCACAGGAGGCGCGGCGGGCGGCGGTCCCGGCCGTGTCCCGAGCTGGCCCCGGGCCAGGCAGGGCCGTGCCAGGGCG
>VYXD01005576.1:1150424-1221738 GCA_013397195.1 Hylia prasina | reverse complement strand
CGCCGGGCCGGGGCTGCCGCGGTCGAGCGGGCGCGGGGCAGAGCGCGAAGCAGCAGCGAGCGCGGCCGCAGAGGGACGGCGAGCGGCCGCCTGCAGGTCAGCGGGGTCCCGGGGACGCGGCGGGCGGGCTGCCCGGGGCTGCACCCCTGAGAGGCTGCATCCCTAAGAGGCTGAATCCCTGCGGGGTTCCCCTCGCTGTAGGGGCAGCCGGGGACAGACACGGGGCAGGCGCGGGCAGGTGCAGCCCCCGGGGCGGCCTCGGGCTCCGCTCCGCAACCGGGCAGTCGCCGCGGGAGCCGGCCGTGGGGACCGTGGGCACCGGGGAGCCCGGGGACTGAGATGAGGAAACTTGTGCCTCTTTCTTAGCAGGGAGCTGACAGTAGACTGTGTCACTGGTGCGTGGTTTTTTTTTTTTTTCCCTACCTGACTGAGGTGCGTGCAGCAGATTGG
Source organism: Hylia prasina (assembly GCA_013397195.1). Taxonomy (NCBI): domain Eukaryota; kingdom Metazoa; phylum Chordata; class Aves; order Passeriformes; family Sylviidae; genus Hylia; species Hylia prasina. The sequence goes on along the minus strand of VYXD01005576.1, from coordinate 1,221,288 downwards.
ACTAGCATGACACCCTCGCTTAGTTTGTTGGCACGAGATGAAATAATTTATGTCCTGCTATGTCCTTCTGTGCCATACAGAAACCTGCTTTATTCTTGGGCTGTAACCAGCACCGGGTTACTGGTTAAGTTCTTTATTAGGTCGTGGCATGGAAGTACAGACTTTACAAGAATTAGTATAAGTAGAAGGTTCATAATGAGTGCAATTATACTTGCTTCTGTACCTGAAAAGAAAAAAAATGCTCTGTGGGCCACTTCTGATTGTTGCTATTTAGTTGTGTAATGCTTGGATGTACATGGTATTTGCTGTGCTGAAAGGATCTGGTCTTCGAGAATTAAAAGGCTGGGAAACCACTGGTTGATTCTGAAAATCTTCCAGCTTTCAGGCACCTGACAAAGCCTTGTGGATCTGTTAGACTTAGAAAAGAAAACTTTTGGGAAGTTTTCCCCAAACCTTATTGATTGTGGTGGTTCTTATTATATATATCACTCAACTATTTATTTGAATGCATAATACTTAACTAAAGAACGAGCACAAAGTATTTCTTTGAAGAATCATGCTAATCAGTTTCCTTAGGAAGTTTAGTTTTCAGCATGAAGACTTTGACAGGACACAACATGTTAAAGATGTACAAGATCAAGACAAATTTAATTTGGAGATGCATAACTGGATGGTTGGAGTTGTGTGGTGGCATCTCTTGGTAGTTGTGACTTTGGGGTTTGTATCTGGTGTCAGTACTATCTGGGATTCTGGACACCAATGTTCCAGTAGAGTTTTACCAGCTGGAGATGAGTATCAAAGGTGGCCAGCGAAAACATAATCTTTGCTAAAACAGTGAAAGAACTGGAATGTTGCAGTCTAGGGAAGCAAAAACTGATGAGAGATGTGATAACAATCTTTAACTGTGTAATTGGTTGCTGCAGAGTGGTGGGAAGCAAACTCTTCTCCACATCCAGTAGAGACATGACAAGAGCCAGCTTTCTGAGCTGCTGCAGGAGAGATTAGGTTAAATTGGTAGGGAAAGTTTAATTGTACACGTAATTGAGTATTTCATTTCCAACCAATCACCAGAAATCCTTAAGGCAAACGTGATCCTTCCTTCCTGTTGTCAGAGACACTAAATGACCTCTCCAGGACCATTAAAGGTTCCAGGGGTGGCAGAGGCAACTAGGAGGCCAACCTGTGAACTCGTACACTCTTGATGATGATCAAATAACCAACTCTGTGAGGTAAACGTGGTTCAGTGATCCATTTAGGGCATGGGCTGGACTTGAAGATTTTGAAGGTCTCTTCCAACCTAGTGATTCTGTGATTAGTAATATTTCAGTCACACGACTTTTATACAAGATTTTGTGATTCTTCTCCATTCTGCTCAAATTGCATTTGCCATTTGAGTCTAAGAGCAGTGTGTGATCTGCTGATGGACATCACATCTTGGTTCCGTACCATCACAGCCAGTAAATTGACTGATTGGTAAAAGTTAGGAAATTTCAGCTTAGTTTTGAAGTACAGTTCTTCTGCAAAGCCTATCACATTGTTTCCTTCAAGTCCTCATTAATTACCAGAGTGTCTCAGGAAGTCCATGAGGCAGAATACTTTGGTTTAATTAATGTCTGTATTGGCTATGATTATCATTGTGGAAAGTACTCAGAATGTAATTCAGTTCTTAATTTGTAGTTTGTCCTACTACAATTTAACAAAGTTTTGCCTGGTGCAGTTATTAGCCAAAATAAGAAAAAGCTGACTGAAATTTTACCACATTCTTTGCTTCGAGAAATTGGTTTCCCAGTCCAAAAAGAGGATCACTTAACGTTTTTGAACATCCCTATTTTATGAATGGGAACAGACAAGGTCTAACCTGGCTTTCTAAATTATTTGTTACTATTTTGTGTCCTGTGTTCTGCCCTTAGTATTTGGAGAGGCATTGAGTAAAGCTGATTCAATTTTTCCAATGTCTCTTTATGAAAAAAGAGACCCTTTCAATACTCTTAGTAATCTGTTTTATTAAGATGTCTTTGTTTCTGCCTTTTTTCTCTTCTTTGAGCTGACATGACCAGAGCTGAGCCCAGTAACCCTGCTGGAGACATGTTGTTCCTGAGGCATCTTCTGCTCTTTGCTTCTCAGCTGCTTTCCATCACACCCGCAGTGGCGTGACAGACTAGAGTGCTTGAAGTAACCAAGATGTGCCTTATAAAATGTCTTTCATTTGTTTTTCCTGGTTTGTTGCTCTGGACCCCATCAGAGTTTCTCTGAATCATCTCAAGGATGAATTTTGTCAGGGCACAGCAGTGGGGACTCCCCATGGAGGAGCAGCAGGGACGAGCCTGGCCTATCCCTCTTCCCCAGCACAGGGCACAGTCTCTGGGGACAGCAGCCCCAGCCCTGCACATCTGGTGCTTCCCTGGGAATGGGCTGAGGCCAGTCTAGGAGCTGGGCCTGCACTGGGACCCGGCTGGATGACGCCCATGGTGAGGTTTGGCTGTGGCCTCACTGGGACGGGGGCTGATGACCTTAAGGACTGACATGGAGGCTCTTGTGGGATGGACTGGTGAAGGCCTGTTGATGCCATGAGCCCTTGACACATTTCAGAGCTTCACTGATCCAAATTTGGTGTTGAAAACATGTGAAATCTACCCATTAGCACAGTAGCGAATATCTGAAGTATCCGAAAATGTTGGGCTTTAGGGAGGGTGGGTCCACACAGAGTGTAAGGCCAACTTTGCCATCTGTCCCAGCGTGACTGTCATGAAGAGACTTTAGCTCCCCCAGTTACACAAACCTACGTGGCCTCTAGAACCAGTATTTTGCGATAGAGGCGTGTGTGCTTGAGCAGCCCTTTGTTCTGCAGCACTTCCTTGGCTTGCCTGTCCCGCAGCGTGTTGGGCTGCAGGGTTTGCTGCCTGCTGTGCGTTCTCTGCATGGTGAATCCAGTGCACCTCCTTGAGCACCGGTGGTGGCAAAGCTCAGGTTTTTGGGTTGAAGGTGGCTCCACCAGCCAGCTCGGCTTGTAAGTAGATAATGCTTCTCATCTGGAGTAAAATTTAGGGTAAGCAGAATATTGTCAAGAAGATTGTTACACCATGGCAATATGTATTGCTTTGTTGAGTAAAAGCAGCCCCATAATAATCAAGGCTTGCCATTTCTTCCCTGCTTTTGCCCATGAAAATAGGCTGAGCCCTGCAAGGCTTCTGTGTTCCTTCATTTAGAACTGGTCTGGCTGTGGAAAAACACAATATATGGTAGACGAAAACTTAGGCCTGTGGGAGCATAGAAGAAATGTCTTGAGGGGCTTTTTTCTTCTCTCTGGTTTCTGTGGTACTGGGGTACTGTGAGACTTACAAAAGAAACTTTTCCAAGTTACTATTAACCTGCACAGGCATTGTTTTAAAACACTGCTGATTGATTTAGCCTTTGAGGGTAGATGTCAGGCACACTATTCATGATTAACAGCAGATAGAGACCAGGGAGATGAGCAATGTCTATCATGCTGAATAATACTATGAGTGGAAAGGAGAGTGCAAAGTAAAATGTGCGTCAACCTTTTGGAATTTTGTGTGATTTATGTAATTTCAGTGTTGAGTAATTTATATAATTTCAGTGTTGAATAACCGATCTTTTTATCAGTGTGCTTCATGCTGTACTAAACTAGGATTTAAATAGTGAGAAGTTAATAGCTGCTCTAAGTAAAATACACAGGCACTGGAAGAGACCCAGTCCCTATAACTAAGAACATGCAAAAATTGCAGGGAGGTTTGTTTGAACCTGATGTGGTGCAAAATAAAACTATCATTCATGTCAGTGAGATTTGTGTTTTTCCTTGAATTTTCTGTCTGTTCAAAACAAGCCGCTTAAGTGTACTGTATTAGCACATAGGAAATGTACATTTCCACCTTGTGTATTTGTGTGGCTTTAAAGCTGCTTCATAATTCAGATTGCTGTATTCCAAGATTTTTCTCACTCCTGTGGTTAGTTCTGGTAGCTTGCTCTGAAGCTCTAGTTTGAACTAATAACAAAGAGGGGCTGGAGGCTTCTTCATAATGACAGAAATGAATACAGATGTGGCAAAATGAGCAGGTTATGGAGATAACAGAGGGTAAGACAAGGAGGGGTTGGGATGAATTGCAGGTTCTCTGGGGCAGGAACGGTTGAGGAGTGGCTGCAAGGGCCCTTTGGCTGTGGGACTAATGGTGGTGGTCTTCTGGCAGCTGACAAGGGGACAGAGGCATGAGTAGGACTCAGAGCATTTTTAGGACAGGGAATGTTGGCAGAGATTTGTGGCAGCAGGCTTTCTTTTATTCCCTCAACCTTTCCATCCAGACCAGTTCTTTTTGTCTTTTTTACTGTCCCACATTGTAGGGTGCCTTTTATCACCTCTGCAGTCATGCATTTTCACTCAAGCTAACATTTTTTTCTTTCTCTCTTCATTGCCCCCTGCCAATGTCTCCCAGGCTTTGGGAAATGGGCTGTGATCTCAGGGTCACTTGTTCTGGCTATTGGGAAAGTGGTTAAGGGAGGTATGAAGAGAGGTGAGGGGCCTGTGCAGATGTGAAGAGAGCACTTCAGTAACCTTTTAGAGAGAGATTTACTCCTTCTGGAGTCCTGCATGGTGTGAGGGATGTCTGGCAGAGAGGTACAGCAATTCTGCCTCACGTAGACTCAATCTCTGTCCTTAGAGATGGTGGTAGAGTACTGTGTAATTAGGTGCCAATCAGTGGTTCAGGATGTAGAACTGCCATGCCCATCTTTTTTAGCATAGATAAAATCTGCTGCAGAAGTGGACTACTTGCTTACAAGTGAGCAGGTTTGTGAGCGTAAAAGATGTTGAATAAAGAAGTGATCACTGGGTTTTTGAATACTTTCATTAGGAAGTTAATCTTACCTGGGAGGACTTTAAATGTGGAATATACACAGTTGTATATGTGCTATGTGATAAAACTTGTAGGGTATTTAAAAATATTTTTATTTGTTGAATATGCTAGAAGAGTGTCTTTACCCAAGCTGTCTTCGAAAGGAAGAAACTGAGTTGTTGGAATGAAGAGTTCCCCATCTTCTGTGGTTGGAGTGTACATTAACAGTGCCATTTGATTAGCTCAGAACTATTTTGTACATTTTAAAGACTGCTTACTCTACTCAAAACTCTGTATTTTTTGTATTTAGTCCAGGTTACCAAATAGAAAATATTGATTTGCATTATCCAAACTGAAAGTTCTTTTCCCTTTTGTGTAAATCTTTAGAGCCATGGTCATGATAAAACATGTCCTGACTTGCCTGAACTCATTTTTATCCTACATCAACAGAAAATGGAAGAAAAAAAAAAGCTCTGCACTCTAGTTTGAAATTAAGCCAACAATTTTTAAACCATGCCAGCCTGTATTTTCCAAAATATGTTATAACAATCTGTATTTTCTTCATTAAGTAAAGTTAATGATTTCCAAAAGTTTTCTTTTTAGTCAGAACTGTTTCAGCATATAAAAATGAGCCAAATTAAGGTGACTTGAAGACACATAAATGAGGAGTGCTGCAGCTGGTATTGCAGCAGGAGTGCATCTAGGCAGAGCCTTTAATAGACACTTGGCAAGTCTTGTCAAAAGTACCTTGTGCTTCTTTTGGTGTCAGGAAATAATTCCAATTCCCACCCCCTTATGAGCTTCCTCATAAATTTGCATAGTTGTATTAAGAGTACAGTTTATAAAAGTATCAGATTATTGTGCTCAGTTGAAAATTTGTGGTATAATCCTTGCTTCCCTAAAGTGTTCAGACTTTTGCCAGACTAGCAGAGGAGCTGCCAGCAAGCATGATGGGCTTTCTAGACTATCAGTTGTAATGCATGCATTTAAGGTAAGATGTTTGAAGTGGTATGTAATTATTTTCCTGATATTGGACACAGAGAAGGTTCAAATTATAGGTGCAATTAGAAAAGTACTGCCCTCAATGTCCTCAAATGCATTATTACTTTTCTTAAGCTTTTAACCACCTGGGATATTCTGGCTGGCAGCTCCAAGAGACTCCATCAGACAGAGATCTAAGCAAGGCTGTTTAAACTTCTTTAGCTGCAACCTTCCTTGACCAGATTGGCTCCACCTTACTTGCACTTGGGATCTGACCCTGGTTTTCTACTGCTTCCCCTTTACTCACTGCACATAGAAAAGATAGAATAATATTCCCAGTTGATTAAAAAGGCAGAAGAGAAAATAACAGTGTAAGCAAAGCTGCAATGTCCTGTGTGGAGAGAAGGCGGCAGACACGTCTGTGCAATGCTTACAGGGTGGGTGAATTGTGCAAAACATGGCTTGATAGAAGAAGTGGAAATGGACCATGCAGAACTGTTAGTATTGTGAATTCAGTCCTTTCTCAGCTGTGGGAAATGTTTCAAATAAAGCATTCTTTGGGAGGTGTCTCTGAGATTAGATTTTATGCCCAAGACAAAAACCCAGGGGAAAGTTACATGATGCTGGACTTCCATTTTATCAGAGGTTGATTACCAATGGAAAGTGGACATGGCAGTCTCCAGCTCTTAAATTCTTGGGCTTCATAGCACAGGACTGTAAAGGGTAAAATAGATCACTCCTGGCAAAATGTAAGCTGAACTGTGTATCAGTGTCTTGGTAAGAAGCCATGTGCCTTCTTTTCCCAAGTGGAATGGTATCTGCCTAGCTATCACGTTTTGCTTAAAAACTTTCCATTAGGAGGGAGCAGAACTGGGTGGGTGAAAGTGAGAGAACTTTGGAGATACACCATGACCACCATGACATTCTCTGTCAACTCATGGGACAGAACAGTGTGGAAAAGTGCAGCCAAGAACATTGGAGTTAAAGTGCAGCCCTTCATAGCAACTTAAGTGAAACTCTATGTGGAAATATAATAACACAAAGTGTTAATATGTGGAAGGGAACTTTCCAAGACAACCCTCCCTGGTTACCTTTCGTACTGAAAAGAAATTGAAATTCTCACCTGCTGAAAAGAAGTCCTCTTTGTCTTTCAGAAACTGTCATTTGCAGAGAAAGCGAGCATCAAATGGCAAGCCTAAGCAAACCAACCAAATAAATGGCTTTTTGAAAAGCTCCGTGTGGGAGTTAAGAGCGAAAGAAAAATGGGGAAATAATGGCAATTAGGAGACCTGGAGGCATTTTTTCGTATCCCTGAAAAGTCAAATTGAGAATTCTTCAGGTCCTATGTAGAATGACACCAGCCATGAGAAATCAGTGATGATAAAATGTATCTAAATGCTGGCAATATATTAAACTATGAAAAATATGCCCTTGCAGTACAATAGAAGATAAAGTGATAAAGGAGTTTTTTGCCATTTTACTACCATGGAAAAGAAGAAGGGGTAGGGAAGGGGACAAAGATTTGCTGAATAAGAATAACAGCAAATTCTTTTTAAAGGTCCTAGACAATGGAGGTTTATGTTTATTATTCCCTGGTGAATTTTCAATGAGGAGAAAGGAATGTAATTGTATGCCCCTGTGATTAAGTCCATTTGCTGTGCAGAGGGGCCCACATGGCCATGGCATGCTCATGACTGGGCTGAAATGAACATTGACAAGTTTTGCCAAAAAGGGGAGGGAAGCCGGAACGCAGAGGATTTCATTAAGGAGCTCAAAAGAGAGGACAGCTGCACCTAATTTTCAGAAGCACATAGTTGTCTTCGAGGAAGCTAAGCAGTACCAAGAATAAAGATTAATTCTTATTTCCTGAAGAGCAAAAACATTCCATTTATTTTATCGCTTATTTTCTTTTCTGATCTGGATTTAAATAAGGTATCTGCCCTCAGAAGAGGGTGTTTCTAGCAAAGGAGAATTTGTTCTCTGTGCATGCATATGTGTACCTACTAAATACTTACTGTAGATCTCAGTAGTTCATGGTTTGATGGTACCTCTCAGTAGTAAGGGAAAGGCATTCAACAAAACCATCCTGGAGCTGTCCTATACAGGGCATTTCCTTTGAAGAACTGATTTTCTCTGTTCTTCAGCATTTGAATACATGCAGTTTTGGATTTCTTTCATGGTCACTGTATGGGTTTTTAAGTAGAGCTAAGTGATACATGTCTCCTGCTCCTGCAGAATTACTTATAGGATGTCTTTGAAAAGTTGGGCAACTGCAGGCAATGAAATCTTACTCAGAAATCAAAAGAGCTGTGAAAATTCTGTTACATGGTGGTTTCATTCTGAAAACTGCTACATTAATACTACAATAGAACTCAGGCACTGATGATTGACACCTGAAGTAAATATGTAATAATTTTAAATCATTAACCTGTTTTCTTCTTTGAATAAACAGGAAGTAGCTTTCTCTCCTGAAAATGAATAGGTCAAGGTTGAGAACATTTTGATACAATGGAAATTATTAATAATTATTACAATTGTTATGAAATACTCCTATATCCTTTTGTGATGCAGACATTTTTGTACTTTTTCCCTGAAGTAGTTATTTTCTTTTTGTTGCTTATACCTTTTTCACTAATTGATATTTTGAATCTATTTTTATTTTCATGGAAGCTTAACAATATGACTGAAAAGAAACGGGCTTTCTGTATTTGCATGTATATGTACTTTTTTCTCCTTTAATACTGTCTGAGAACCAATTATCATGTGCATAGATAGAGTTCATCTTCAACAAGTTCATTCCAAAACAAATTTAAAATTTAAAGAGCTAAAATATAAAGCAATGCTTATGTATTGTAATATAGTTGCTAGTTCTTGTGGCTAAATTATAGCTAAGTTATGTGAATTCTTATGAATTATGTAGCCCAAATAAGAACCAAGAATGTGATCACGTTTTGAAATAAGGCTCAGACACAAGAAAATCCATTTTAGTAACAGTGGATCTATTTCTTATAGTTTAAGTAAGAGAACAGTATATAGCACTATACACACCATTTTGGCTCTCGATACTATACCAAAGATTCCTCCAAAAATACATTTTTTTAAGGATGTGACGATTATACAAAATGAGATTGTAAATAACCATAGGGAATTATTTAGCCTATTGTGTGGATTATCTAGAATTCACACACCACTTGCATAATTATTGAGGTCTTAAAATACCTTCAAATACCACACTTTTTGCAGTGGCAAATATAACTTCTATAAAATTACCCTGAATGAATTAAGTTGGCATTCTCACAGGAGTCAATATTTCAGTAGTTTTGCATTTTGTAAACATATTATCAAAATTAGAGGAATAGAATTTAAAAGAATATTTATTTTTGTTTCTTTTACATGAAAGGCAATGTTTGGGGGAGGTTTGAGCATTGCATATCATTCTGTAACTGGAAACAGAATAGCTAATATTTAAAGTTTCAAGTTATATGATGTAACGAGTATGCTTATTTATTTTGATGACTTCCTGATCTGTTTTGTTTGCAGGCCCAGTTGTACAGACAATGCTTTGTTTATTTAGGCCTTAAAGCAACAAATTACAGTCCAGGTGCAGATTTTATGGTCCATTGAGATCACAATTCTTTTTTTTTTTTGTTTTGAGTGGAAACTGCAGTCTATCCAGTTGTTTCAAGTTGAAGAAGTCACACTCTGTTTGTACAATAATTGATTTTGTCTAAATCCCCAGATGTTTGTTTTACAACTTGCAGGTAAATGCTATATTTATTTTTACACGTCTGTGTTAAAGTTTGCATATTATTTATACTTCAGCACAAAATGTAAGCAATAACATACTTTATTAAAAATTAATTTATCCAATAACATAATTTATTAAAAATTAATATCTCCCTTAGTAATAAATTCTGTAAAAAATTCTCTATATTCTTTGGTGGAGGTAAGGTAACATTATTATTGGCTGGTAGCCAACAGCACACTTAACAGCTTCTTTAGGCTTTTCCTCTTCAGGATGTGTCTGAGCAGAATTGGAGAAGTGTCTCTCTGGCACTCACTCAGTGATGCCCTGTAGCACTGACAGCCAGGACATGTGGCAGAGCCTGTGCCTAACTCCAGGCTACCTCCACCAGCACGAGGTTGCCCCCTGGTACAGAGGTTTCAACACCTCTTGGTCATACTATGTTCTTACCTCTTACCTTACCAGAGGATGTAAATATACAAATATAGCTTTATTGCATTTTTGAACCTGTCTTTTAAAAGTTCATGTTAATTAAGTCTACTAAATTTTTTTCTGTGAAGAAAACTTCATAGACCAGAAAGATCATATAAAAGGACTATATTTAGAAACTCTTCACCTGGATGCATGTTGATTTCTTTTTGTGTATGTTGTCTAACATAAATTATTTATTGCTATATGTTTGATAATTTGGGTATATAGCTTTTTTTTATTATTTTTCCATGTGTATTAAATGGTTGTTCATGCTGCAGTCTTACTATATTTTCAACAGTTTATCAGTCCCACAATTAAAAAGGCTAATAAGTATTTTCTAATAACACTCTAAAAATGATTGTGAATCTCATCATCATGGTGAAAAAATATAAATCAAGTTACTTTGTTGGTTCTCCATTGCATAAATACAGACACTGATGAATCTCTAGATTTGGGTTGTACCACAAGAACCAGCAGCACTTCATTTTATAAGTAACTAGTTACAAGTAACTAGTACCTGTAATTTAACTGAAACAAAAAAAAAGTAAAAAACTTGCTATTATTTGTAGCCCTGGTTTGTGCCTGTGATGATTTGGTTTCTCTGAAACTCTTTCCCAGAGACTGTTCTGTCAACAAGAGACATGTTTTCGTAACTGTAACCTATGTTTACATTCCTTTCTCTAGGAGGGACTTCTTCTTGATGTCCCTCTGACTTGACCAATATAGGTGAAGAAGTTTATCTTTTTTCCACCCATTGGGTTGTTCTTTGTAGAATAGCATAAAAGGGAAGAAATAACTAAAAATAAAGGAGTCGTAAGCCTTCTGAGTCGGAGTCCGTGTCATTGTGATCTTGAACAGCGTCAATTATTACCTCCAGCATCTTTTGTGTTCTGATGAAAAATGATCAGACTCTTGGGAATGTTGGCAGACAGTTGAGAATTGGATATAATTAAAAAGGATCACTCCCAAAAGGGAGGCTGCAGACCACCACGGTCTGAAGAATCTGTGCTGGTAATGCTGTTAAAGGCTTTTCATTTACTGTAGGAAGTACAAATTGACATTTAACACATGCATTTATCTCCATAAGCCTTCTTCATATGAGGTCACTTAGACTGCATACGTAGTGCTTTTGTCCAACTGTATAATCCTTAGCTTCCAATGCTGCAATAAATCCTAGAAACACTACAAGTGTTCTGAAATGCTGTAAGTGATGCTCAAGATGTTCCCCCTTATATATAAATTCATCTTTTTAAACAAACAGGCAAACAAACAAACCTGAAATCTACCACTTTTCTAAGAGCATGAGTTTGATATTAAAAAAGAATAGCTCATCTCAAGTTGAATAGCTCTGGAATATGTCTGAAAATGCATTTGGTATCTTTTGAAATGTCACATTTCTGGCACAAATAGGAATTTATTCCTTTCACTTTTTTCTTAACTTTGCATTAAAACTTACGACAATATAAAATCTGTTTTTTAAAAAATCTGTGGCATTCCTCTGAAAGCCAAGTTCACCTGATTATGCAAGAAAGCATGACCTGTACTTTGTTCAAGCCTGTATGTTACTGTCAGTATACTGGGTAAGCAACTTCCATGGGTCCCCATAAGTGTGCCATGTTGTTTTATTCATCCTTTTGCAAACCACATTGGTGACATTTCTTAATGGACTCTATGGAAAATAAGTTATTTGTGTCTTATATATTTTGAGATATGGGAACTACTTCAGAAAAATTAATCTGTGTTTTTGAAAGAAGAAAATGTTCCCTATACTGCTTTAACCTCTACTGGCCATTTAATTCACCAGTGGCTAATTTAGGTCAAGTTGACTGATTCAGAAATGTGACACTCTTGAATTATTAAGAAATTCTAGGACCTTTCATGTCAAAAAGAAGCAAAGAGCAGAACTGTTTGCGCAGTTCTCTTGAACAGAAAAGTTGCAAGTGGAATGGGATGAAGGAGACAGAATAGTATCATAAAATTCTGAAGGCTGGAAAAGACCTTTAAGAACATCAAGTCAAACTGTCAACCCAGCACTTTTACCATGTTGACCATTAAACTGTGTCCTCAAGGGAAAATCTTTGGCTGTTTACTATATGGGTTATAATATATAACCCATATAATAAAATATGTAATCTCTCAGAATAGTCTGTGGTAGGTTTTCTGGTAAATAATATTTAACAGTTGATCAAAAGAGGGAGAAAAGTGCCTGATTTATTTCATTTTTCTGGTGGGAACCTAAGAGATGCGTGGGTGATGAGTGCTTATGACTGGGATCACTGCTGAGTACAGTAGTAAGTCTAATGGCCTGGGGGCCAGAAAACTCTCTAACCCGTATGTTGAGGATTTCTTCATGGATGTAGAGTGGGAGGAAGGAATTTGCCTTCTTCCTGTGAGTAAACTGGCAAGATGGAACAGGATGCAGCCTTCCACCCCCACTCGATCCTTGCAGTGCCAGCTTGAAGGGGAATTGCCTGCAATGGCAGAGAAATGATTTTCTGTAGTTTTGAACACTGAGATTTCTAAGAACTTCCAAGTTCAGAACAAACTTGCATGGCCTTGTCTGTTGCTATTGTAAAACCAAACAACTCTCAGTCTTGAAGGTAGTTCTCCTCACAATATCCTGGAGATTTAGGATTGCACTCCCACTTAGATTCCCCCAGCCCCAAGACAGTACTGACCAGGACTGCATTCAGCTTCTCCACCCTCACTCCCCGTACCTCAAGAGTCCTCCAGAGTCCTTCAGACATCTGACCTTCCTCTAGGTTCTCTCAATGACCTGTAGCAATGCTGACACCCCCACAAGGAGCTAAATTACTTTATTAAAGGCCATTCTTTAAATAATCAGAAACAGGTTTATTAGCAGACACTGAGGGATATCTAAAAAAAGCAGCACTTCCTAGATCATCCAGAATAGTAATTTTCATCAGTTTGTTCTATGTATGGGGGTTTTTTTGTCTTACTGTTCTGCAGATAATCACCTCACTATGCACTGTTGCTCCAAGACTGGAGAATTTTTGGATGTGTGAAGTTGTGTTGGGTTGGCATGGCCAGGTTTTGATGTCGGTGGGGGTTCTGTGGTGGCTTCTCTGAGAAGCTGCCAGAAGCTCCTCCTGTGTCTCCAGGGTCAGTGCCAGCCGGCACTCCAAGATGGGTCTGCAGTTGCTGTTGGCCAAGGCTGAGCCCATCACTGATGGTGGTAGTGCCTCTGGGATAATTTAGTTAAGAAGGAGGAAAAACCTGTGCAATGGCAATTGCAGCCAGAGAGAGGAGTGAGAACATGTGTGAGGAGCAGCTCTGCAGACACCTCAGTCAATGCAGGAGGGGCAGGAGGTGCTCCAGGTGCCAGAGTTGAGATTCCCTTGTAGCCCATGGCAAAGACCATGGTGAGGCAGCTGTGCCCCTGCAGCCCATGGAGGATGGGGATGCAGAGATCCAGCCTCCTGGAGGATCCCACTCTGGAGCAGGTGGATACCTGAAGAAGTTTGTGACCCTGTGGGAAGCCTGTGCTGGAGCAATCACCTGGCAGGACTTGTGACCTCACAAGGGAATCACACTGGAGCAGTTCAAGAAGAATTTTAGCATTTGCAAAGGACTCATCTTGAAGGAGTTTGTGGAGCACTGTATCCATGGGAGGAACCCCATGGCAGATCCCATGACGGGGAGTCTTCCCCTGAAGAGCAACAGAGAAAACATGTGATGAACTGATTGCAACCCCCCATTCCCCTTCCCTCTGTGCTGCTGGGAGAGGAAAGTAGAGAATTTGTGACAAAAGTTGAGGCTGGAAAGAAGGAAGGAGTGTGGGGAAGGTGATTTTTAAGATATGCTTTTATTTCTTGTGATCCTACTCTGATTTAATTGGTGATAAATTAAAATAATTTTCCCCTAGTAGAGTCTGTTTTGACTGTGATGTCAACTGATAGTGATCTCCCCCTGACCTCATTTCAAACCATGAACCCTTTGTTGTATTTTCTGTCTTCCTTCCAGCTGGGCTGGGGAGTGGAGCAGCATTGGTGGGCACCTGGCCTATAGCTGGAGTCATCCCACCACAGTAACAAGCATGCTGAAATAAAAAAACCAGCTCCCTGTTGAGATGCCTACCTGGGACATTGGGAAATATTGGTTTTTTCTATGTGAGAAAGTGATTTACAACATCCAGGAAAAACCTGGCATGATATCTGCTGGCTTACTTTATATTTTTTCTTAATGCTATTCATTTTTGTGAAGGTGAAAACAGAGACAGACACAGCAATCTTCTACATGAGGAATATCCAGAGACAAGGGTATTATAGTGCAAGACTGCTGCCCATCCTGCATCTTTGCAAAGCCTTCTTGGCGTGCCTTTTCCATTCATTTGTTTTTCAGCTCTGCAGCTACTTGGTCCTTAGTTGCTTGGTGGAGTGCATGAAGCCGTATGGTAGGACTAGGAAGAATTTTATACTTTATAAAAGTAATAGGAATAATTGTCTACATACAACAGGCTGTAAGAGTCATCAAAGTGAGCTGGATTACTTGCTGGAATATCTTTTTTTCTAGTCTTTTTGCAGGTGTGAAGCAGCTGGGTGTGGAAGTTCTGCATGGTTTTAATTTTTGCTTGGGATCATACTGATCTGGAAATGTGAGTATTTCTCAAAGTACCAAATTTTGGATATACTTGAAACAGCAAATGTTTGTTTTCCCCTTTGAGTATGCATGTGCTAAAGTTCTTTTTTCTCCCCTCAAAAAAACTGTTTAAAATCTTATGGATTTGATTTAGCCCCACTGAATACAACTGTAATTCTTTTGAAGTTTTACTAGTTCAGGTCCTAAATTCCTCTAGAATTTCTACTACTTCCATTCTTCCAGCCATCACAGCCTCCTTTGAATGAATTGCCAATATTTTCAGTGCAAACAAGACTAAGTAAAAAGAACACTATAATTTAAAAACCATAGAATTGGAAAACCTAAAAATCCTTTTTATCCATTTATCTGATATGATTCTTCTTGGTTTGATGTGAGTTTGTACATTGTGAAAATACTAATGTATAATCAAATGTTTTAGAGGGCCATCTACTTCATGATAGCTTTATATATTGTCTACAGTACTAAATTAAATTGAATAAACACCCATTCATTCTACGGTGTAAAACGACATTAGGTTTTGAAGCTTGAACAGATATTTTAACCAGCTTTTCCTGTGGGTATAGATTTTTTTTTTTTAAGATTAGTCTGATTTACCTGTAACTGAATTTTTCCAGAAACGATGGGAAAAGAGAGAGGTCAGTTAAAGAATTGCAAAGGACTAGGCTTTCAAATGAAGTTTTGATGCCTTTGGCTAAAGCAGGCATCCACAGCATTATTCTTATCCTCTCCAGCCTTTGACATTACTTAACTAAAACAAATAATAGCATTAAATATAATTTGTGGAAATAGGCAATGAATTACACTAATGGGCTTGCTGCTGGAATCCAAACCTGTTTGGAGGATAAAAAGGAGACAGAAAAATATAATTTCTATTTCTGATGCTGGTCCTTATTTGCAGGAGGCGGACAAAGCTCACAGACTTACTCTTTCCTTTACGCAGTAAACTTATTTTAAATCCCCTCCTGTGTATTTCTTACTACATCTTTCTTGTTTTCATGGCAAATGTTGCAGTCATCACATTGCAAATAACATCTTAGCTAAGCCAATCCTACCCTCCCTTTTTAGAAGTGGAGAACTATAATAATAAGATGAAATGCAAATAAATGTAATGGGAAAATAAAGAAGTGGGTGGGGAGCTATTAGTGGAGATGTGTCTCACATATGAGGACCTAGTTGAATCTGGTAGCACTGACAATGTTTAGGACCTCAGCTGTCTTGCTTTTCTGAGGACTTTGAGACCACAGCAGTAACATATGAGCAATTTTGTGCATCTCTCGTCAAATAGGTATGATCCAAAAGTAGTTTTTTAATTGCATTAGGAATTCTTACTTGGATTGATTCCATTTTTACGTTGCCTTTATGATTCTTTTTATCAACACTCATTGTTAGAGATTGTTGTACCTTTCTCTTAGACTCAAACTGATTTCTATAGTGGTTTCATTGCTAAATGATATATAATTTTATGTAATTATACATAATTTATATAATTTCTGGTTACTTCATTATGTGCCCTAGTGATTGTTTCTCTTGTCACTGGCCCAATTGAACTCTAAATTCCTTAGCACAAACAAAATGTTGTCCCAAACTATTGCACCAGGTAGTAATTTCTATTTTTTTTTTCTCTTTCCCTGTTTGTAACATAGATACTTATACATGTGCACAGTCAAAATTTGAGATTTTCTGTAGGACTCGGTTGAAACATTTCTTATGCAGATTCCTATTATGATATGCAGGGCTAATTTCAGCTGTATGATTTGAGTGTCAGATTTTATCCTATTGATTAGCTGTTTTGTTTTTCTTGGGTCCATCCAAGGAGGGAAAGTTCTGTGGAATCTCAAGATGCTTGATAAGAGAGAACTAACAGTACAGGCTTTTCACAGACAGGATTAAATCATGGTTTCCAGGGAGACTTCAAATTCATTTGTTGCAGCCAGAAATGTGATCTGCCAAGTGTGGTTATTTCCCGAAGTTGCCCATCCTATATTATTTCCCCATTATGGATCAGTCCAGTAGCTCAAATGCTGTGGTAACCCTCCTTTCTCTTTAACCCATAATAACTAATTACCGGCTCCTGGCACAGCATCTTCATGGAGTGGGAATAAATCCAACAAAGTATGAAGTGCCAGAAGAAATTGGGTTTAAAAATACAAGCCTTCTGTGACTTCAGATGTTGGAGCATGAATACAAACTGTCTCTGCTGTAGACTGGAGGAACATGTGGGTTTGTGTGCTTTACTGAATCATACAAAAAATAAACAGTCAGTCCATCTCATTTAAGAGGATTGTTTGCTTTTAAAAATATGTATCATCTTACTTGGGTTGTAATATCTATCAACTGCTTACTTTAGTCTTCAATGTATAGCATGGAACTTGGTATAAAGCCTTTATGCAATTAATACAAAACCTTCTTTTCAAAATCTGATGAAAAGATGATAAAATCTTTAATTCTCTCTGCACTTTTATATAATCTGCATAGTACTTTATATGTCATATATATAGCAAAGCTGCAAATATGAAGTGTAATCTTAGCATGTAGTACTAATTCTTGTGACTTTATTTTGTTTATATTGGATACCTCTAATAATAGGAATTGTAATCATGTTGGAGAATGATTGCATTTAAACTACTGGTCCACTGAATTTTTTTCTTACCTATTCCTAAAATGTCTTCTGGAGTGAAGACTGAAGTGGTTTGCTTTATCAGTAGCTTTGGCAGTGCTCTCTTGACTGTTAAGTATTTTTAGTGAAAAATTTAAACTGTATCGGTGGCACAAATAATTGAAATATCAAACCATCTTGAAGTAGTAGTTACTGCCTTTACTGAGTTTTGAGGGAAAAATAAAAAATAACATTTGAACAGCAAAACAGACCATGCTAATGTGTACTTGAGGCACAACAGATGCACGCAGAGGCAGGTGAGACTGATTTCTGAAAATGCAGATGAGATGTCATGTTACTGTTTCTCTCAGGTCTCCAATATTCGTTCATGTTCTTCCCATGCTTGGACATTCATCTGCTAACTCAGGTACTTTGCATCAGTTCTGGACAGCTCTCATTGCTGCAGCTGTAGACTTGAGCAAGAGGTCTTTGTCTGCATGCCTTGTCAATTTTCCATGTGTTTCTCCAGCTCCATTTGGAAATCTCTGGTTTTTAGTCTGTTTGCCAGGTGGGCTTTAGATTCATAGAGGGAAAGAAAACAAAACTACGCCTCTTAACCTTGCTTGCTGTTGTAAAAAGAAGGATAAAAAGGTGGTGGAAATGGGTCAAGCAATACCCACATTAGGTTTTTCTTTTCAAGGTAGTCCGGGCATTGCTTTCTGCTTGATTTCAGGCTTAGGAACTAAAATACCTGAAACTGTGCACTATGTGTACTTTATATTGCCATGTAGTCATATATAGACTTAATACAGCTAAGAATTAAACCATTTTATGACAGCTTTTTATCCTTGTTGCACTAATACTTATTACTAAAAAATGCAAAGAAAACTCACAATATGTGTAACTTAAACACATAATTTTCTTTCTTGACCCCTCTTAATAAAACCACATCCTTAGTCATATATTTAATGTAGCAAATTCCTGGCATGAATGTAGTTACACTGCTGATTATGCCAAAATCTTCTGTTCCAACATAGAAATAGAAAGAAATGGTATGAGGGATACTGATGTGCTTGTCACTTTTGGAGATTTTATCCATTTATAGGCAATCTTACATTTATGTACATGTATCTAAGTGTAAACCAAGCCTAAATTAATTGTATCTTTACAGCCTCACCTTTCGCAGGAAATGCTGTTTTTTAAAATATTTGCAAGTATAACAACCTCCTCAGTTGTGCCCACCAAGAAAAACAAACGAATAGGAACAATATGTGGAAAACATGAATGCCGAATGGGACTGAAATCCAAGTGGAAATAAATACAGATTCAGATGAATTACTTGATGAAACAAACTGAATTAGAATAGCCTCACAGAGTTTTTGAATGCATAGGACTGGTATTATTAAGTAGAGCTAGAAAAGGTAGTTAAATGTAAATTGTCCTAATATTTTATTTGCAAATTTCATTAATTCTGAAAGTGCAGGGAGCAAGTATAAAAAGGTGGTGATGCAATATTGCATTACTTTTCCACATTAATGCATATTAATCAGGATTTTCGGGGTTCCTTTTTCTTGCTGCACAGTTACTGTAGTACTGCGTAAATTTTGAAACTGCAAAGAATCTGGTGTATGTCGTTTCAGTCATTATTGTTGTAATGTCTTCATACTTGTCCCTTTGTATGCCAGACTTAATGATCTCTAGTTGGATTATGAGATGCTTATGCAGTGATGCAATATGAGAGAAGTGTTAACTTATACTTGGAAAGCTAGCTAATATATATAACCTTTAGTCTGGCTGTTTTCTCAGAATGCTGGAAAAGGTTAAAACCATACCCCTCTTGACTTTCTTCTTAGGCAGTAACTAGCAGTCAGAAGAAGTGAAGGAAGAAACTCTTCCTTTCAGTGTAGTTCTTCAGCAAGAGATCTTCATGCAGCAGAGAAGCCAGAGTTTTTGGAGAAATCTCTCCCTATGAATTTGAATAGTGACAAAACTACACTGAAGAGCAAATATTTTTGATTCTATGAGATTCCAAATTGCTCTAAATAGAAAGTTTCTTCAGACAGTATTAATGGAAAGAATAAAATGATATATTTATGTTAGCACTGGAAAAATTGCTGTGGAAAGACTGCATCTGTAAACTGCCCTTTGAGATGCAGAAGGTGCTGCTTTTAGGCATCAGAAATGCAAGGTGGAAATACTAACCCGCTTAGATGCATAAATTTTCTACTGAAAACTTAAATTGGATGTGCAGTTATTCTGCTGTGCATGCAGAGGAGATGACGTTTGAACCATTGGGCACTTCTGTGCAGCAAAGGTGTTCTGGGAATTGCATGCCTTTGCCATCTGTAGCACACTAACAGTCTTGAATTTGGTCAAAAATCAAGTAGAGGCTGTTGGTTTTAGTAATGGCTGTACCACATTTCCACTGTATAGGAAACCTGAGTTCCATTTCCTTCCCAGTCAGCAGAGTTCACTGGCCCTGTTGGTGCAAATGCTGCTGCACAGCAAAATTGCACTGCCCAGAAGAAAGCAAGAAGTAAGTTGCAGGAACTGTCCAGTTGGTTAAGGCTGCCTAAAATGACAGCCTGTGGGTGAGTTGCTGTGTCACCAGTTTCCAAACTTCGTTGAGTTTTCCTCCTGTGCACATCAAAGTGAGTGTGCATGGGGGAGGATATCACCTGTCTCTGACCATGCACCAATAGGGTATGGGCTGATGGAGCCAGGTTTTGTTCTACCACCTTTCTCTCCTGCCTTTGGTGAAGACAGAAGTAATACTTTGTGAACTCTACTCTGGAGAGCAGGGTCTTTCTTACATGACTATCCCATTCGTTCAAGGGTCTGATGTTTAGTAGCACTGCTAGGACCTTACCTTTTGTGTACTCTCAGATGCAGAGAAATTTGCCTGAGTCTTGATGTAAATCACTCAGAAATATTGTGTGTGCTTTACAGCCCCTCATTTTGGGAACTCAGAGCAGAAGCCTTTACATAAGCTGTTTGTTTTCCCTGTGTCTGAGATAGGCTGTTTTTCCTTAGAGGACTGTTTCCATTCACTCTAACATCCCTTTCGCTATCAAACTGGCATGTAAAATACCAAGATAAAAAGCATAGTGGAAAGAATGGCCATAATGAGTCACACTAAAGGTCCACCCAACACAGTATCCTGTCTCAGTTAATACCTCATTAAATCTTTTGGCTTTAATTTAAACAATTTTGTGGAGTTGGGAGATAGCCAAAGGTTTGCTCCTGCCACCTTATACATCGCCAGAGTTACAAAGCCTGGGATTGGTTGCGGAGCTCTGTCCCTTTTAAAGTGGAAAAAATAAACAACTATGAGGATGTCTTGAAAAATATGGTAACACGAGTGCTATTTCTCCACTAATACGCTCTGTCTGCCACCCTTTACTTGAGCTGGATGCAACATCTGTGTATTTATTTAGTAACCCTGTATGAATTTCTGCTGCATCAACTTCCATATATTAAAAGTGGTTTGGTATAACCAAGAAGTGGGAAAGCAGTTCTATATGTTTTCCTGGTTACATTTGGTAAAACCACAAACTAATCACCAGGGATAATTTGGAATAAGAGGCCAAAAGTTTTGTTTAAAATATTCATTCCTGGATTGGGTGGTGTTTCTGTAAGTTTCAAGCACACTACTCTTGCCTGTTTAATAACTACTGTGTTGACAGGATACAGCAGCTGGGTCTTTGGTGATGTTGGCTTGACATCTCTTTTGACCATTAAAAGTGCAGTGTTATAATATTATTTTCTTTCTAGTAAATTGAGCATTGGAATCCTCATTATCTGGTTGCTTAAGCTCTGGTTTTATCCTTTTAATTTTGGTTTCTATGAATAGGTCCATTTTGGCTACTAAACATTTATTTTGGTTTATACTTAAAATGAAATTCTCAAGTACAGACCCACTATGATACTATTTTTTTCAAGGAAGCCAATGAATAAATATTTCTTAATTAAAATAAATTAGTCAAATAATACTTTTAACAGCAATATGAAACCAAAATTGCATGTTTGCTTGACAGGGGGTTATATTTCATAAACCATGATAGCAAAGGAGACATAAACAGAAGAAAAAAATCCTAAGTTGAAGATGTAATTTATGTAGTCTTGAATGTTACAATACACTGTCTGCAGGGCTTGGCTCTGCTGGGGAGGGGTTGGGGCTTGCTGAGACCCTGACTCCTGGTATCAGTCTCAGTCCTGTGGCAGAGGAGTAGGAATTGTCCCAGACTCCCTGAAGTAGCCAGGTGTGTGGGTTGAGACCGAAGTAGCATCTCCCCACCAGTACCTGATATGCAAACACTTGTCATATTTTGGATCTTTTGGTAATGTCTTTTGATAATGGCTGCAGAGTGGGATAGTGGGATCGTGTTTGGACAAGTGTGACTGGGAATATAACCCACTTATAAAAGTGTCTAGAAGGAAAAGTGTTTGCACTTTGGTGAAAACTGAGCTTCCACAAAAAGGCTAGTGAGTTTAGAAGCTCAGTTTTGGGCTTACATGCCTGACTGACACTTTTTAAGTCAATGGTTCATTGCAGGGTGGCCATATCTGGTCTTACAGATTTGATTCAGAGATGTTCCTCAGACACATTTTTTAACCGCAGAAGCTTGTATGGTTTTTTTGTAATATAATAACACTGTTTTTTTTTTCATTTTTCCCCATATAGTTTTGTATCAAGACCTTGAGAATAAAATACACATGGCACAGATTGTAACATTTTTTCAGATGCTGTTAGTTCTGCTACTTCATGATTGTATTTCAGCTGAAGATGGCGAAACAAGAGCAAGTAGGTCTTAATTTTTGCATTTCAGATAAGTGCAACTTCAAAGCATGCCTTGAATTTTTTGTATCCATATTGGTGTTCACATGTACCCTTCTGTTGATGGTGATTTTATTGCAATATAATTTTCCTGGTGAAAATCCAATAATATATGAAAAATAGTTTAAATATCTTATTTCTTCATTAGAAAGGGAATGTCTTTATTTTTGTCTTGGAAATACCCAAGGAGGCAGATGGAACTGTAAAGCTCCAGTCTTGATTTAAAATTGAGCCTTGAGTATTTGTATTTTCATTGCTTCAGAAACCATGTTCTGAATAGCTCAGTGTTATGTAAGAAATGAAATAAGGGAGAATGAAGGTTCTGTGAGAGGACGCTAACTCCAGTTCTGAGACATACCTTCTTCCACATTCTTCAGAATTAGCATCTCAAACCCCACCAAACCATTTTTATACTCTAAATCTGGTTTGTAGAAAAGAAAATATTAAAGCAAAGTGGCTTTCTTAAAGACAAAGTGACTGAATAAAAAAAGTGTAGAAGACTTGCCTTTAGCCACAATGATACTTCCAGGGTAGACCTTTTTCCTCTAGTTTTGCTCTCAATCCAGCAATTTTCAGTATTTCACAAACCCCATAAAATTCCTTTTGGTCTTTAGAAAGACTTTTTATTTTCAGTCTACCTGCTGTAGGAGTATCCATCAAAACGAATACTCTGCTTTTAGCAGAGTCTAATGATAATGAGTCCCTCCCAACTGAAATTACTCTGATTCATATCCCTGGACCACTGAGCGATGCAGTCAGCATGTCCTTTGCTCCTTCTGCCAATGTCCTTTCTCTTCACCACCACCTGCATTGCAAAAGCTTTTCTGCAGCAGATTGTGGTCACTTACTTTCAAGGAAGGTGAAATCTTGTCTTGACCAGAAGTGTCCATAGGCAGATTTCAGGGTAAGGCTCTCATTCCTGTGGTGGATCTGCAGGCTTTCAGAAAACAAAAGGACAGTAAGCCTCATGACCTCATGTGCCATGAGATCAAAATAATCCCTCCTGCTTTTGGCCATGTCCTTGGCACTGTGTCAGTTATAAAAACTTCTTTCACAGTCAATGGAAGGTGATTCCCTCCTTTGGAAAGTTATTCCTTCCATCTGAAAATGGACATGTACCATGGATACGACTTTTCTATGGAAATGCTTGAAATGCTTGAAATACTGGCCATGGCCAGTAGTTGGCAATTTAGTCTAAAAACTCAGTTTATGACTACAGCTAGGAGAGCTGAATCCATGCCTAAGTCATCATGCAGTTACACTGTAGTAATTAAATGCTTATGTGATTCTATATTCTGGAGCTCATACATTGAATACTTTTCTTCTGTAAAAATCAGAATATGCTACCAGCAACATTCTGTTGAGACTCAGGATTTTATAATATTGATTCTGTGAATGCCATGTAGCAGTGTCTGAAGTCAATTAAAAGGTATTTGTTAAAGGACTCTGGAGTATTTAGGCTATAGCCTTCCTCTGCACTGTGCTTGGGTTGCTAGCAAAAAGGAATTTTTATGTTTATCATCTCTGCAGATGAGATATGAAAAGACCCAATATACATTCTTCTTTGTTTACTGAATGGAATGCAATTGCCAGCTAAGGAACTGAATTCCAGAATTTTTCATATTTGTTGCTGGTGCTAATGTAGAAACCAGAAAATGGTGTGGCTTTCAGACACCAAGTTGGATCTGTGTAGCTTACACAAACAGTCTTAGATGCGCTTGCCCTGATGAACTCTGCTAATTTTTTTTTGAGCTGGAATGTATTTGTCAATATAGATCCTAATATAAACACTAATTCATAGGCAAAACGTTTACTGAAGAGGAAGAAAGTGAAAGTGTTCATTAAAATACTTGTTCGATTTTGGGTTTTTTTTTTAGGTTGCAGAACTGCTCCAGCAGATTTAGTTTTTATCTTGGATGGCTCTTACAGTGTTGGCCCAGAAAACTTTGAAATAATCAAAAGTTGGCTTGTCAATATTACAAGAAACTTTGACATAGGGCCCAAGTTTATTCAAGTTGGAGTTGTCCAGTACAGTGATTACCCTGTACTTGAAATTCCCCTCGGAACTCATGAATCCACTGAGAACCTCATCAGGGAAATGGAGTCCATACACTATCTGGGAGGAAATACAAGAACAGGAAGAGCTATTCAGTTTGCCTTTGACCATCTTTTTGCAAAATCTTCACGATTTTTAACAAAAATAGCAGTTGTTCTCACTGATGGAAAGTCCCAAGATGAAGTCAAAGATGTAGCAGCAGAAGCAAGGAAAAATAAGATCACTTTGTTTGCAATTGGTGTTGGCTCTGAAATTGAGGAGGATGAACTTAAAGCTATTGCCAATAAACCTTCATCAACTTATGTATTTTATGTTGAAGACTATATTGCAATATCAAGAATTAAAGAAGTTATAAAACAGAAACTCTGTGAAGGTAAGAGATTATAAAATATTTTAAGTGTGCAAAATGTAGTTCTGTACACATATTTTATAATTTCACTAGCAGAATACATGATTTATGTAACCTAAGGGACCTGATACTCTTTACTATGATCATCTTTGGTTTTGATCCTGTTTGTGGAAATTCCTCCCAAAATGTTATTTTGTCTGTCAAACAAAGATGTATACTTGGGAAAGATATTGTGGTTTTACACAGTATTAATTACACAGTATTAATTACACAGTATTAATTTCAATATATATTCTTTGCCCTAAGCCCACATTTTTTTCATTGATAAAGTTTAAAAACACTGAAATATTTCAGCAATTCTCATAGTGCTGAGAATATAGAGTTTACTTTATTGATTTTCTAGTTGCAACTGATACTCACGCACAATCCAGCATTTCTTCTAGAGAGATGGGGAGAACAGCTTGCCATTACAACAGGAGTTGTTCTGAATACATACTTCTAGTATGTATTGAAAAACCCAGGTAGGGACTCACAAGAGTGGAGTAAATGTCTGCAGTTGTAGCAAGCAGTTATGATGTTTGTTAGCAAAAATTTATAGAAGAGTTAGCCAAGAGCAACAGTGTAAAGTGACTTTTTGACTTTAGAATGCTAACAGCATTACTGCATTGAGTTTTCTGAAATTTTATGTAAAATGGCTTTCTTTTATGTATAAAAAGGATAGCAAATTGCACCTAAAATGTATCACTCAGACTCTAGTATGTCAGTGGTATTTTGTACATATTTTATTATTAAGAATTGATGAAAGTTCTATTTCAGTTGTACCACATTTCTGTACCTAATAAGAGGTGAAAAGTAGATTTTGTTTGCTTTTACTTTGAATATCAACTTCATTGAAAAAATATGGTGATACTTTTGTTGAGGATGTTAGTGTTTATTTCTTGCTACATTAAATGAAAATCATAGTAATTCCTTGTTGCTGATGTAGTAAGGTCATCAGTCCAAAAATTATATCAGCTAAGTGGAGCTAAATTCTTTAATAGAACTTCATGCAGAGAGAAATTCCCCTAAATAAACAGTAAATAAACGTGAATTTTTTTGACTAAAGTTTTAGAAGAAGTGCCATTTTATTTCATCAAGTTGGATTTTCAGCTTTCAACATGAAGTTCACTAGTATCCTTTAAATTTCATTTGTGATATTTCACATGATTTACAGCAGTAATCTGTGAAGGTTGACTATTTGTACAAAGTGTACTTACTCTTTCACTTGAAGTGACCCTTTGCTTCATCTCTCTTACATGGTGCACTTCCCTTATTTTAGCATTTAGATGCTTCTCTTGCAGAGCAATCAGTGCCTCTTGGCAGCTTGATTTCTAACCACAATGTCATTAGCAGGTAAACTCCAAGACTGATAAAGTGGAATTTTTATAGCTAAGTTGTGCATTATCTTATTTATTGATTGATGTATTTATTTACTGGTTCTCATGTTATTAAGTTTCACTTTGACTGAAGGAGAGGAAGTACCTTGAGGGCTAAGCAGCAATGGTTTGGCTGTGATCAACCACATGAAACTTCCTGAAAATTTTGCAATTCTCTTTTCATGGTCTTTGTGTAAATGTCTAAAAAAATGCTAGCTTTTACTCTATGGAATTTTAAAATCCATTCTCAAGTGAACATAGATAAAAGGCCACAGGAGCAGTATCTCCTTTCTGGACAGTGGAGGCTGAGTTTTGGTGGTTCCTGGAGCAAGTATTGCTCTTAGGAACAGGCTTGCACGTGGTGGGCTCTAC
Source organism: Hylia prasina (assembly GCA_013397195.1). Lineage (NCBI taxonomy): Eukaryota > Metazoa > Chordata > Aves > Passeriformes > Sylviidae > Hylia > Hylia prasina. The sequence continues at coordinate 1,194,999 of VYXD01005576.1, read as the reverse complement.
TGTGCCTTTTGGGGACTCTAGTGTTTGTTTTAGAGTACATCAGGGGGAAAAAGACTTCCTGAACCTGTCAGTCAGAATTGAACCAAATATTTAAGGAATATTTATTATTTATTCTAAAAGTCAAATGTTCCTGTACTGTCAATATGCTATAGCAAAAAATAATAATAAAAAAGTGTTTCAGGAATGCATTTAGAAAGAAAACCCAATGCAGACCATAGAATTTTATCTGGAGGATGCAGAGAAAAGTTGCTTTGTCCCAGATACTGGGATTTAACATCATAAAACTTTTTCATGCTTTAGGAAGGAAAATACACCTCTGAAAATTATGTAAAAAGCACTAAAAGGCAACAAGATTTCAGAAAAGGCTAGAATTGAAGTGGCTGGAAGTGGACTGGAAATACAACCCAGTTTCCAATGGAAGACAGCTCTTAATATTGCCACTGATTTTTGCATGATGTATAATGGCTCACAGTATCAAGTTATCAAAATTGTCTTGCCAGAAGATTATCCAGAAGACCCAGAAAGGACTTACCTGACTGGGAATTTTTCATGTTATTCACTAATGTGCCACTGGAAAGAAAAAATAGTTTCTTAATGTGTAATTTTACACGTGCTTAATTTGTTTAGCTGGTATTGGTTTGGAATGGTTATTTTGGCCCTGATCCATAATAATTGCCCTCTTACATAAAGTATTCCTATTTCTGCCTTTAGTTTTTGATTTTACACCTAATTTGTAATATTCTGATAGGAGTCCCTATACTTGTCAGTGTATATGTATGTGGTTATGTGTAATCTCTGTTAATTGCGATATGTCCATTATCCAGTTTTGGAATAGATGAGTTTAGAAAATAGTTCCATGATAGCAACACACACTCGAAGAAACCTGAAAAAAGTGCTGTTACTCTTACTTAATAGCATAAGTATGTTGGCTTAAATCTGTGTTTAGAGAAGAATGAGAAGGAAAGTTTTGTTGGACATGGTATTACTTTTATTTATTTATTTATTTTTGTGGGGGAATATTCAGGAGGTAGATATCTTCATTTCCAAAGTGTGGGCAGAGTTCTTTCAATTCTGTCTTGTAGAGAGAATAATTTATTTTTAATTTGGAAGTCAGGTGTCATTTTCCTCTGGGAAGCAAAGGAAGACTAAGGGAAGTTTATGTGGCTTCTTCCTGCTGCCCCAAGTCCTCGTGACGTGTCCCCTTAGGATAGATTGTCCTTTCCCATGACAGACAGGTTGTGCAGAAAATTAGTGAAATTTTCTTAGAGCATATTTTTCCTGCATCTCCCACCAGAATGGGGTAGCTTCTGACTGCCCTGGGGTTGGTTAGAAAGGGAAGTCATGCAATGTTGCTCATATTATGAAAAGAGGCCAGTCTAGACCTCTGAGCTGATAATTCCCTGGCACAGGGACAGGAGTTTTCCATCCCATGGCTGGTCCAGATGGAGATAGGAGAACTCTCCACCCCTTTTTTGGAATGTATTCCTAATCTCTTCCCTGTCTGTGAACTGATGCTTTTCTGAAGAAACAGTGAGAAATTAATAATGGTATTTATTTTAAACAGTTTAGCATAATTTTAATAAAACAAAAAACTTCATTTTCATTTATTTGTTACTCTAATGTTTGTTTTAGTGTTACGTTTCACTGTCCTATCTTTTTTTCTTTTTTTACTTGAGATAACTTAGGTCCACTGTTTTTGTGTAAAGATGATTAACCAAGAGAATGTGCAGCTAACTTACGCCTCCACAGAAAATATATCACACATTATTTTTCCAGTGAGAATAACTTCAAGCAGACTTCAGTCTAACAGACAAAACACCTCAGAGACCATTTTGACTTAAATAAAATGAAAATAAAAGTTTGTCCTTTTTCTAACTGATTTTATAGTTGGGAAGGATGCTGAATTCAAATTGTTAGTGCATTTTGGAATTTAACATCTATAATTTTATATAATTTTGTAACTATGCAATTTTAGAAATTAAATTCAATATATTTATTAGCCAGATATTGTAATACCCTTTAATTACTATTAGTGACAATTCAAAATAGTATGTGAATGTAATTGCAGTAAAATACGACATCTTAATATTCTTGCTTGAAGTCCCTGAGGATCCTGCATACTACTTCTCTCATGTTATACTTAACTGACATTCTCAGTTCTCTTTTTATTTCTTGAAAGGCAGATTAAAAAAAAAAAAATAGTTGGGTGGGAGGCTACTTTTCTTGGAAGTTGTAAGTCATATTTTGGACTGTCCTGACATTTATTACTTTGCAGAATCTGTTTGTCCGACAAGAATTCCAGTGGCAGCTCGAGATGAAAAAGGATTTGACATTCTTGTGGGATTAGGTGTGAAAAAAAAAGTTAAAAAGAGAATTCAAATATCAACCACTAATGCAAAAGCTTATGAAGTAACCTCACGTGTTGACCTTTCAGAATTAACAAGGTATTGAATTTTATAAATATGTTTCTATATTCAACAAGATTTTCTGTTGTTTCTTTAAGTGAAAAGGATTTATTTTAAGAATTATATGAATGTTCAAGTACTGTCTTTTTTCCACCCTTCTCCCTTAACTAGGAATGTGTTTCCAGAAGGTCTCCCTCCATCCTATGTGTTTGTTTCCACTCAAAGATTTAAAGTCAAAAAGACATGGGATTTGTGGAGAATCCTGAGTCTAGATAAGAGACCACAGATAGCAGTCACTGTTAACGGAGAAGAGAAAACATTATCATTCACTACAACAAGCTTAATAAATGGCACACAAGTTATTACATTTGCTGCACCTCATGTAAAGGTAAGGAGTATGTCACTATCATGCTGGAATACTTCTCTAAGTATACATTATTCCACTATCCCCCTCTTTGAGCAAACCAGTTTTATTGTTTTCTAATCCAATCTGAAGGTTGTCTTTCATCAGTAATTTCCAGTAAAATATTCCACTCTTGTAAGAAAGATTATCTTTGCTGCAGATGAGACAGAGGAATGGAGACTGAATGACCCTATTACATTTGTAGCAGGAATACGTGCAGCCCAGAGATTGCCATTCCTGCCACAGGGGGTATTAAGTGAACAGAGAGGGCTATTTCAGCAAGGACTGGGAAAGATTTGCTGCTGGAGCACTTCATGGCCAAGTGGGTTCAACTTTTCTGGGAAGCAGAGGCCTGCATTCAAATCCCTACTCCAAATCAGGCTGAAGGAATTTTGAATATAAATCCTCATTGAAGGAAGGACTGCTATCCAAGGAATAGGTCTTAACTACTAAGCTTTTTCTAGGGAGAGTTATTTTAATTCTTCTGTTACTGGATAGAGAATTTTTGCTTTTTCTTTCAAAATTTCCTCTACTTTTTAATAATTAATTAGTAGGCAAAATATTTTTTTTATTTTTTTAAGAAGCTGTGTTAAACTTGGTTTGCTGGAAACTGTTAGAAAATTCAGTTTCAAGTCAGTAATCAATTTGTATTTATCTACTTCTTGGAGCAGCACAGAAAAACCAGTCTAATTCATGCAGTTTCAGGTATCCATGAACTTCACCAGGAAAACACAACTTTTGTGTTTGTTTTTTTGTTGTTTTGTTTGTTTTTGTTTCTCCATGCTTGCCTTGCTGTTATGGAGAACAATAATTTCATGGCTTTTCTAGACCTGTGTGGCTCTAAAGACAGTATAAATGTCAATATACTCTTAATGAACATAATTTATCACAAGTACCAATTTTTTTTCACCATGATTGATGATCTGAAGTGTTTGAGACATTAAACCACCTGATAAAGAGGCTTCTGGCTGCATACTTTTAACAAACACAGGTTTGAGCGTGTTTAAGGTCATAGACTAAAAAAAAATCTATGTGAGTTATAAAATAATTTTGAAATAAGGATTAATTATTACCAATTGTCATAGTTTCAATTACAGTATTAGTTGGCAATACTTTATTTGCCTATATAGTTTAGAATTATTTGTATGTAAAACCTGCAGCCTTGATCATCTCAACCATTAACAGCAGTTTGATTGTTGAAGTGCAGTTTTATCGTTATTTAAATTGAAGGTATTTTGTTTTAAAAAATGCTGTTTTCTTTGTATTTCTTAGACATTGTTTGATGAAGGCTGGCATCAAATTCGTCTCTTAGTAACAGAAGACTTTGTAACTTTATATATAGATGGCCAAGAAATTGAAACAAAGCCATTACATCCTGTTTTAGGTATTTACATCAGTGGCCTAACCCAAATAGGAAAGTATTCTGGAAAGGAAGAAACGGTACAGGTAGGCATATGAAAAAACTGCAATAATTCAGTAATTCTGTTGTAGGTTAACATTGCATTGGTGGCTTCTGTTTTCTTGACCTTACTCTTCTAACTTAGCGTAGACTGAAATTTAGTATACAAAGTTGTAATTCTTAAGAGAGAATAGAAATAGTCAGGAGGACTTAGCGCAAGTGAGGTACCCTGTAACATGGACGCCTAAGTGGTCTCACTTTTTCCAAGACAAAATTGATGCAACATGGTTGCCTGAATTTGGGAAACAGTGTCTCAGAGAAGGGAATTTCCTCTGCTTGACATTTGCATATGATGTCCTTCCATCAGTGTATGTATGAGTGATGCTGGTAAAAGGGAAAATTTTCATCAAGTTTCTTTCTCTGTGCTTTGCAGTCATGATAGTTTATACTAGAAAAACTGGCAGTGGTTAAATTTTGTTGTGGAATGTAGAAACAAAGCAGAATGGCAAAAAGTTTTGTTTACCTGATGACAGTGTTTTTATTCAATGCTTTTTAGAGATATATTTTGTAAACTAAACACTAAGCTTTAGGGATGCCTTCAGATGCTTCACCAGAATTTACTAATCTTACGTCTAATATGAGCAGGTCTGTGTAGAAGCATCTTCCCAGGTCTTTTAAGATAAAAAGAAAGAGGTTGGGCTTGCCTGTGCTATTAACTTTTTTCCTCAGTGATATTGGCAGCCAGTGTAGTTTGCACTGCATGTGTTTGGATTAATTCCCAGGGAATATGAATGGTGATTTCTGTTATTTTTTTAAAAAATTCTTGGATTGATTATTTTTATTAAAGTAATTTTGTTACAGTGTGGTTAATTGGTTGCACATCATAATCATTGTGAGTAGCCTAAAAATATTTCTGTATATTTAATTGATTTTTAACTTTAGTGAGTGCACAGACCTCTTAAACAGTCTTTCATGTTTTGAATTACAGTTTGATGTACAAAAACTGCGAATCTATTGTGACCCAGAGCAAAATAATCGAGAAACGGTCTGTGAGATCCCAGGATTTGTGAGTATGATAGATGAACTTTTGAGGACTACTTGGCATTTTTTTACAAATCACTATTTAAAGCTGACTTAATGAAGTTTTAAAATAAATCATACTACATTGATTCAGCTGGTGCAAGCACATGCTTGTTACCTGTGCAATATCAAGTGACACAGACCTTTGTTTTCAGCCTTTTTTTTCTCACAAAGTTTTTAAAAAGTTGCATTAGTTTAGTTGTTTAATGGTGGAAATTTGATGTATATGAGTTTAGAAGAATTTCAGAATCCTTTCCTAAAATTTCAGATTTTAAGCATTATAGTATCATAAAACTTCTTGGCTTTTTCAATGTAAAATTCTTTAAATATGACTTTTGAACTTTTCTGATACACTCCTTGCTACTTGTCAGGTCATTTAATCTGTGAAATTTTGGTACATAACCAGCAAACCTGTATTTCTAAATCACTTTCTCCTGTTAGAAATGTCTATGCTGAGGTCTGTGATAAATATCCCATTATCTGAAATGTTGCCATGATTTCAAAAAGTATGTTAAGTACAAGACAAATAAAATCAAGACTTTATGATTCAAGTACACCATGAGCAAGTTTATAGGGTCCCTTTGGCCCTCTGTTGGTCCTCTTACAGTTAATTATGCACTGAAATGTAAAACATACAAACAGATTTGGCAACTAGTCATGACTGACAGAGCTGGATTTAAGCATTCAGTTCCTATCTCAAAGCAGAAGCAAGAGATTGATTTAATCAGATTCAAAATACTCTCCTGTGTTTGGTGACTAAAACAAACTGAGCTAAATATTATCAGCTGCCAGTGTAGACCCACATTCCCCATGCTGTGATTTGATTTAGTATCATTTTTCTGGTTTGACAGTAGAGCCATTGAATCTCCAGCATTTAGATTGCCTTTTTTGTCAGACTGGCACCTGTTTTTCTTCTTTTTATTTGGGGCCAATGTGTCTGTTGCATCCTTATCAGGGCTTTTTCAACTTTCAGTCAAGCAGCAAGTAGGTGGATGGATTGTTAGCTGTTCTGAACTCTGACTCTGTGTGTCAAGTGCAGGAACACTTTTGTAAAACTAACTTTGAATCTTGAAGAAAATAAAGTATATGGCTATTTAACTGCACCACATATCTTTTTGCTCTTTAAAACTTGCATTAATTAAACTTGCATTAATTAAAAGTAGGATATGAAAAGCAACCAAATGAAAACATTTTGCATAAAGAAAGCAGACTCTAAAAAGTCTTTCATATCTTATGTTCTCCGCAATTTATCAAGGAGTTGAAGCCAAAAGATAACATTTTGCCATTTTAGTTTCACTGTCTGTTTTTGTAAATTAAATTTGGACTTTGCCCATGAGATTCTGGACTCGTTCAGAAAATAAAAATGTTGGATGATCTTCAAGGAGGAATATGTGGTTTGTGGTTGTATTCTGTCAGAGTGTGGTTGTGTCAGAGTTCCTGAAATAAGCGGAGGTTTTATGTACTAATTACAGCCCAAATTAATCCCCTTTCCCACAGATACCTAGCTGCATAGTAATTTTAAGCTCCTTCTATGATCCGTGGAAAATGAAAACTTTCTCAAGGGGTTGCTTAAGCTGAAAATTGAATACAAAGGAAGCTCTCTGTTTCCACAGACTGTGCATGAAATCTATGTGCATTAGAATACTCTTGTGGACGGTGTGCAGCTAATGGTGGCTACTAAACTACTAAGACAGACAATTTCATGGTTGCTCTGCTCAAGTATTTGGGGTTGGATTGTTCTGTGGTGTTGCAGATACTGAAACAAAAATCAATTGATAGCAGAGTCTAATGCAGTCACAGGAAGGTGAGAAAAAGCCAGCCTCTGTGCTGCTCTGTTTTCCCAGATGCTGGATTCAGGCAGAGAGCAGAGATTTCAAATATTTTGGTACATCCTCTGACATGAATGAACAAGCAGAGGATATTTTTTGATGAGAAGTTCTGGTAAAAGGTTTGACCCAAATCTAAACATTCAGTGTGTAAATACTGACATGGTTATCTTTTAAAATGTAATGACAGTATTAATTATGTCATTATCTTTTAAAAGTTGCTACTCATAATTCCCATTGACAGACCCTTAAACACAGTTAAATAAATTTCATTGCATTGATAGCAGCTGCACATAAGTCTCAGAAAGTCTAAAAACTTGAATTACAATTTCTTGTCAGTTACAGCTCAGAAGTTATGATTAGTTTTGAGAGTGTTTCCAAATGAATGCATTTTCTTTATAGAAATATTATTGTACTCTTAAACTGTGTTTCTTCTTGTTTCAGAACGGAGAGGTAGGCTCAATCCTAAACTACTCAAACTCAGTTTAAGGTAGTATTTAACTTTTTATACTCTTCTTTTCTTAATATTCTAGGTAATATACACTTTGTTTTAAAAGGGAACAGAGCTTTGCTATGCTTAAGAAGGCTGGACTTCCCTTGCTTGAACTCTATTCAGCAGACAAAAGAAAATTAATTTTTCTGGAAAAACCCCTGTTCATTAGAATAAATGGTCTGATGTTTTCCCCCAGTTCAATTACTGGCAGCTGTTTGCAGGGGGATGGGGGATATGCATGGTCAGGTAGCTGTTACCTGCATTGTGCTAATGGGAATTCCCTGAAGAGGAGCTTATCTGAAAACTTAATATGACAACTTCCCTAAGCTAAGCTTACCTGTAACTCCCAACTTGTACCATAGCAAAGGTTTGTGTTTTGTTCAATCATTTGACCCTGAGAAAGAATTCCATTCAAGAAACATCTTAAAAGGTGTCATTATTCTAAAAAGTATGAGTAAAATGCTGTGGAGAGTTTTAGATAATAAATGCAATATCTTTTTTCTTTTAGCTTGAATTCTTACATTTTTGCCTTTCCATAGGTCTAAGAACTTGCTGGGTTAGGGTTGATGGGTGAAAAAGAATTTACTGACTCTAACTTCAACATATAGATTTAGTACAGATGTACCTATAATAGGTTTGATTTAGTAGCTCTCCCCTTGCCTGCCTGAATAAAGCACTGAGGTTTCAAGTGGGGCTTAATGTGGGAAGTAAATATCACAAAAAAAGGAAGAAATTCTAGGGGGTTATGTGATCTTGCCAAGGTTTAGTGTTTAGTGCTGCAGGGAGCATGCTTTGGAGGAGGTCACCTAATGCTCTTTGTAGGATGGGCACTCTTGGGACAGGTACTAGTGACCTCTAGGGGTCAGTGGTGGCAGCTGTGTCCTGCCTCCCCTCGAGTAACTTCACGGTTGGAACACATGCCTAGGAGGAAGGAGACTTGGGGTTTATCTTCTTTTCAGGCTCGCTGCACATGATAGCATGCCAATGGTTGAGATCATTATGCTATACATATTATGTATTACATAATTTCACACATTTTTAAATTAAACTGTTTGAGAATTGATCACACTTTAAATTATGAATATAGGTTAGCTAAGAGAAGCGTCTTTCGTGTTGCAAGATGTAAAATTATCAAACTATAAAAATATTTGTGAAAGAACAAAGTTACAGGTATCAGCCCAATATCAGTGCTTATGTTTTTTATTTTTATTCTGGATAAAATGATTTCGTGCATGAAAAGTAGTTTGAGGGCAATATTCAGATAAGCAGAAGTTCCAGCTGAACAAGAGAGTGAGTGCCAAGAGCTAAGTGAAAGGCAGCCTAAGGAAAGTCAGCCTGACATAGTGTTCTGTTTGTTGGCTGCCTTTGGCATATGTGCTGATGGCTGTTTTCACTCTTGGTAGTGCATGAATGGTCCCAGTGATGTAGGCTCAACACCTGCCCCCTGCATGTGCCCACCAGGAAAGCAAGGACCTCCAGGCCCCAAAGTAAGTCTCTGTCCTGTCTTGTTGAGTGTACGTGACCTGTGTTTCCCTCCTCGTCTTCAGCAAACAATGTTGCACTGTTATTTGTTTGAGGATGAAATGATTTTCTAACAAAAGTTTTTTAACGGAGAGAGGGATTTCTTCCTTCTCTGTAAAAGAATGAACTAGATGCTTGCTGGAGGAGTTGCACGTAAACTGTGCTGAAGACCTTTCTGTGTTGATGAAAAACTAAAATGAGAACTAGACTTGAGTTGCAGAAGTCTTACATGGCAAACTCAAATCCCCAGTATTTGCTTTAGTACCTTTCTCAATAACTGTGCTAAGCAGTGTTTACAGAATTATTTATAAGTGCAGAAAAGAAAGCCCCAAATCACTTGTCTTTCATTAAGCAACTGAATAAAAACCTTCTCTGCTGTCATCATAAAAAGAGGTTACAGTATGCTGTAGCTACCTCAAATCAAAGGGCTTCTTGATACAGTGGAAAAGGTTTCTGATCAGGGAATTGAAATCTGCAACACAGAGATCATCATTATTGTTTCATGTAATAGAATTTCTGTGGTCTTTTACCTTTTTTTAATTCTCTTTTTACCATATTAGAGGAAAAAAAGAGGGAGAGAGAATGAAGTATTTATAATTTTAAAAGAATTGAAAACCACTTCCTGTAAAGTATGAAGGAATATAAAATTTCAGAACTCGGATGACCTATACCTATTGCTTTATGTGCAATTTTCCTCAACTGCAATGCACTGTAATATTTGTTTGGGGATAATTGAATAATACAGGGGACAAGATGGTACCTAACACATTGATGAGAAGAAAGTGAAAAGGGAGCCAATTTACGGTTGAATAGGTTATCTCAGTTATAGTATTAATTAACTTTTGCATACTGATCCCTAGAACCATATGAATTTTAACTTAATTTTTGTGTTGGTGATATTAATGGAGTAATTAATATTAATTCAATAAATTGAATTAAGTCAAAGCGTTTTCAAAATATAAATAACAGATATTTTAAGCTTTTCAAGTTAAAAGCACAAAATTTAACAGTTAAATAGTATATTTGAAAGCAAGTTTATTTTTGCTCATATCCTAAATCTGGACTTCTTAATTTGGACAACAATTACCATTATTACAACTTATTACTAATTTAGCAAATGATAACTGTTATGCTTTTCAAAAGAGCCATTATTCTATAGGCTCTTCCACTTAGTTCAGCATCACACTTCTGTGGTTTATGATGCTGGTGAAATGATGCTTTTTCACAGTCACATTGAAAGTCATATTTCCCTCCTAATGTCCTCCCTATTTATAACAATTCTGTCAGTTGTAACTGACCCACAGGTCTGTTGATGGTTCAGGCTGAAGAAATAAGTACCCGCTTAACACCCCTGCAGAAATAAAATGGTTTAGAGATCAAGTCTTACTGGATTTTGCTGAGTTCAAATCAAAGCTGTTAGTAAAATAAACAGAGAAAGTCAATGCTCTAGGAGATATATTGAGTAGGATGTTAAGTTCCTGCTTTCTCACCATAAACATAAAGCCTCAGCAAGCAACTTTTCTTTTACTTTAATCTGATTGTAACAGTGGTTATCAAAATAGTTGCAAAGGACTTTTAAGAAGAAATCTAAAAAATACCTTTTTTGACAGCAGTTGGTGTGTGGAGAGGAATTATTTTGCAGGTTTTAATCCTGGCTCTTACCTTTTTAGTGCTTTTATCTTAAGAATCAGGCTCAGCTAAAGCAAGTGCGAGATTTCTTCAGGAAAGAACTACTACATTAATGAAGTTTCATTAAAGATTGTTTCGTCTATTTGATAAAAAAGTGTTTCTGTTAACTAAAATGCTAAAATACTAGAAAGCTTTTAAGTTAATGGGTCAAACTTGCGCTGTAACCAAGTGTTGACTCACTTGTCCAAGTACTCCACAAGAAGTTGGGGAGAAGTTGGGCAGAATTCCTCCCCCCGCCCCCGAAATCAGTTCTTTTTCACTGTAGGAATTGCTTCTCAATACTAGGTCTCTGGACTTGTAGCGACTGTTTTGTGGAATGTGTTATGGTTGCTTTGTGCTGATTTTAAAATACTCTTAAAATTTTAAAATGCTTATGTATTTTGTGTGTTCACATGTTGCTTCTGCATAGGGTGACCCTGGGCAGCCTGGGAATCATGGTTATCCTGGTCTGCCTGGTCCAGATGGTAAGCCTGTGAGTACTAAAAACTTAGTCATATATTGTAAATGTAAAACTAACAGGAGAAAAAAAACATGGAACACTGATACCAGATTTTTGAAATTTAGATGATTTTGTCTCCATTCTTTGAAACTCTGAATGTCTTTTAAGAACTATCTGCATGTAACTGTTGTATGAATACACCAATCCTATTATTTTTGTTTCAAGGTAAAATACTGAAAATATTGGAGTTGGGTACTGTTGTAAAGCAGAGCACAGGCTATGAGTGCTCCTGTTGGTCTTTGCATTACTTTGCAGCAGTTATGTTACCACCTTCAGTCTTTACTCCTTAAGAATTTGTTCACTACAAAGCACTTCAGGTTGCCTAAAATCCTGTCTATTCTTTTTAGGGCTTGCTCCTTAGTTCATAAATTTCTTTGTATGCTGCCTCAAGTAGTCCATCAAATATGTAGATATACATGTAAAAATTTAAAAATATAGATTTTTTTTAAGTTCCAGATTGGTTCATTTAACTCTGATGATTCCATTTGCAAGCAGAGTTAGTTTAACAGGAAGAATATAGGTGCTGAAAACAAAAAATATAATAGTTTCTAAAATTTGAAAATTTCCCAGTTTTAAAATATGAGACTTGTTATACTGAGTAGGTAACCTGAGCATGGTAGCCCTGATGGTGCAGAAGAGCAGTGCCTGTATGAATTTTTCATCAGTCCCACAAGCAAATATCCTCCTTTTCCCTGTGATATAAAATGTTTTTATGCTTTTGCTCTTAAAAAGCTTTTGATAGTTATTAAATCCAGGGTTTTTTTAACCAGTTAGAGAAGACAATCTGAATTGAAAGTATCAGTGGTTTAAAATACCGCATTTTGATTTTAAACAATCCTGAAAATACAGGTTTTAAAGTATTCTAAAGATGAGGAAGTGTATTTAATCAGAATAACTTTTCAACTGGTAATTGGTGGTGCTTAAGCTTATGAAGAGCAGTTCTGATCTCCTATAAAAGACAGGTTTACAAACTGTCTGGACACAGACTTGCATGGGGGAAGGTGTCCATCACAGCCTGACCATGCTGATTTCTGGAAATAGATCTGCAGTATTGATAAGCATAACAGAGCTGCCTTTAATCCAGCTAAGTCTGATATTTTGAAAAGTAAAGAGATATCATGTAAGCTTTAATGAAGGCCAAATTGACATCAAGATGTCAGTTTCTCTTCTCTCTTTTAACAAATAAATTAAGACTTCATTTCTGAATCATCTGGTCAGCTACAACAGTATTGTTTTAGAAATAATTTGTTATGACTCTCATACTTTAATGAATAAGTTTCCACTTCAAGGCTACTTATCTTCTCATAAGCACTGGAATTTGTAACAGCACAAATAATGAAGGAGAAATAAATTGATACTGTAGACCTTCTATAACTTTGTAACCTGGCAGTTATGGCTTTTTTTTTCCTGCGAGTCATAATGTGCATAGATGGACATTCCCTGAACATAAAGATTACCAGAGTATCTCAGAATGAGAATCAAAGAGCTCCACTACAGGAAAAATTGTATCACTTTGCTGAACAACTTGTATTATTTGAAGAGCTTGCAGCTAAATCCTATAGCTTTATTAACTGACAAATATTTCTGAAACACCAGTTGTAGTTTTTGCAGTTGTTCTTTGTAAGGACATAATTGCAAACCAATTAGATCATCTGCACCTTTGGCCAGTACATTAGTTTTCCTTACAGTAGATTCTTGGGTGCATTTCAGGCAACTTGTCAGCTGTGAATGGTGAGAGACCCTTTAGATCCACTGTACAGGCAAACAGATTCCTCTCTCTTTTTCTTTCTATTTTACTTTTGTATTTGCTAGTAAGACTAGCACATTTTTTGTGCTGTCAGTGATTTTTTTTCATTTGGGGAAACTTTGCTCATCTGAATCTTTTTAGTTTTATGTGCTGGGGAACTCTGAGAAACATGCTTTTAATTCAGATAGCACCACAGGCTTACAGGTAGTTGTGTAGTTAGTCCTGTTTAATCAAATGGCTTTTGCATGAAAAGCTTTTCCTGCAAAGTCATTCTTTTCTGTTCCCAAACACATTTTTGTGTTCGTCTCTAAAGTCTTTCCAGTTTGCCTATCTGTTACTAATTTTCTTGGAGCACTACAACTGGTCAACAAAATGTTTCTTCCTCTGAGAAAGGTTTTAGGCATGCATTTATTTTACTATATGAAACTTATTTTAGAATAAAACACATAATAAAATTTAGTTGGTTGTTTGTGGGCTGGCTAGATTGTTCTAATACTTAATGTTAGTTTTAGTCCAGAAAATTTGAAAATAATTCCAAGTAATATCTCTAATCTTACCAGAACATAATTGTTTATCTGGTGTTATCCAGTAAAATTGTTTACTCTAATATTTGGGGAAGTGAACATAAACATGACTTATTTTCAATCATTTCTTAAATGTTGTATTTATTAGTTTTGTTTAGAGTATCTTTGTTTTTTCCTTTTAATTGCCACCTCTCTTTGTATTCTGATACTTACAGAAAAGATCAATTAAAGGAACTGTAAAAAAAGCCTGAAAGTGAAAAGCATAAGTAATGAAAATATATTTTTAAAATTAAAAATATAATTTAGAACCTGAAATAATTAAACTGTCTAGTCAAGAGGAAATCACTGATAAACAAATGTAGGGATAAAAAACCAGTATTTGAATCTCAAATGGAACTCCTTTTCATGAATATTATTAATCAGAAAGAAGTAGTTGTAGTGATTGCTGGCTCTGGAAGCACTCAGTCTAACTTTGTGGTCAAAAAGCCATTACTTATTCCAAAAGATGCTTTGTATGTACTGGGGAAAAACCCAATTTAAGGGGAAAAATAAATTATCAGAATCCATGCAGCAATCACTTGTAGTTAATAGAGGTGATAGTTTATCAGTCTGCTGACAGAAATTTGAAAAACCAACCCATTTGTCAATTTTGCACTATGAGCCATGCAGCTGGCAAATCTGGACAATTTTCGAGTATTCAATCTAGTTTCACTCACGAAAGTTTGGAACAATTTGCCTTGTCTTTACAGTATATACAAGAAAATAAAATAAGAAATGAGAAAAAATAAGCAGTTTACAAAAAACATCTGGTGAGACTGACTTTACTGATACTAGCAGATACAGAGTTCATAAGGTATCAAAAGCCTCACATAATAGGTAATTTCTGATCATTCCAATATGTTTTAAAAGATTATAGAACACTATTACAGCTGTATTACCTCGAGTTTAATATTTGGTGACCAACTGAAGGCCAAATCCTTTAGGATGCACTTACTGTAAGAGCAATGGTGAGCTATTTCAGCATTACTTTGGGAATAAAATGGGTAATAATTTCACATATACATAAAATTCCCTGTGCTACTGGATTGCTTGCCTGGGATTTAAGTTGTTATAAACTCTGCAGCTACTTTTGTCAGAGAACTTTCATAGATAGAGTTGATAAGTCAGCTGTGAAATGCTGCTCTCAATTCCAGGAAAATACATATTCCTCAGTAATACTGTGGCCTTTTTATTGTTAGAGGAAATCTTTCTGCTCTGTTTTGATACAGTCACGTAATGCCTTCCCTGAGACCTACAAGTCTGGAATCAGAGCAATGCCTGATGCTGACTTGTGCTGCAGAGACAGCTGTAGAGTTCAGACAAAAGACCACATCACTACCTGCAGCAGCTGCCAAAGGCAGAGGGTGTGATAAGGATGAACACCTAAATAGTTAACAGGAACAGTTAAGAGAGCAGGAAGTTAGACTCCCTTGGTACATCATCCTGTCTCCCAACAGCCTGAAGCTTGGGAACTTTTAAAGCTGGATTTACAACCTTTTATTTAGTGATCTTAATGGATCTTTTTTCCTCTCTGCTATTTGAGAACATCATATTTAGGTAAAATATACTGCTAGGGACTCTGAATTATGAAGGCCTTGGCAGATGATGGAGTAGCCAATGGAGGAAAGTATAATGAAATGCAGAAATAATAAACATGGATAAATAGCTGCATAGTTACAACAATTACTGTTCTTTAAGATGTAATGTATTTTATGAAAAGAGTTTGAAGACTTGTCTTGTAATGCTTTAGATAGTTGTGCTTTAAAAATTTTCTGCAAGAAACTACCACAAGAGGTCTGCAGACCTTTCAGGGTGTTTTTCTGACTCCTTTTGTAATTGAATTCCATTATGCTTAGTTACATCACCCTAAATAGTTCTTTTTCTTAGTGTTTACAGTCCTTGAGTATCTTCAGACCATTACTGTTGATCCCTGCTTCTTTCCTAGCCAAAATTAACTTGCTTACTTCTCCCTTTGTCTTTCCCAAGCAGTCTTTGCTGTTGATGTTGTTCATTGACTCCAAAAGCTCTTCATTATGCTGTAAGCTCTTCCAAAAGCTTCATTAAAACTCTTCCTGTGCTGTAAGGTATTTTGTCTTGCCCACACTGCAAGACAATTAATGCCTCCCAAATATTTTGTGCCACTGTCTTCTAACACTGGGTGGGCTTCTTAGGAGTCTCAAGTTGCAGGAGCTGCCTATATTTAGGCAACTGTATTCTAAAATGAATATCAAACTCAGAGTTAAATATAATACTCCTCACGCTATTTGTGTGTCTTCTGAAAAGTTCATGAGAGAAGACCAAGCTTAGATAAAAAATACCATTTTTGGTGGCAAATTTAGTGTGTTCGCTCTGTTTGAAAGAGAATCTTCAGTCCTGAACACATCAATTGAAAAGGGAATTTTCATTTCTATCCCTTTTATGTAAAATGGCAGCTATTGCCTTGCTATTCTTGCAGATGTGTATGTATGTTATACAGGTACTCCTACTGAGGGCCTTGTGATTAGGGAAAGAGGGTTTGAGCTGACCTTAGTGCAAAACATTTGTAGGCATTAGCATGTAGATTGATGATCTGTACTGCAAAAAGAATAGTGATGCAGATACATAGTAATTTTTTATGAAATCGGTTGTTTTTCTTTTTAATTTTATACAAGGTATTTTTTAACTTGCCCAAACAATTCCTATGTTATTTGTACCAGATAGTGATTCTAACTTTTGTGGCTTTCTGTGAATTTCCTTTTGAATCTTCTCTCTTCCACCTTTCCATTAAAAGCACACATTGACAATGAGTTTGATTTGTATTGAAATCACAATACAATATTTATCCCTGAGCTAAACATGCAGTTTGTAAGCTGAAAACTCTTCTGCTGTCCTC
Organism: Hylia prasina; assembly: GCA_013397195.1. Classification (NCBI taxonomy): domain Eukaryota; kingdom Metazoa; phylum Chordata; class Aves; order Passeriformes; family Sylviidae; genus Hylia; species Hylia prasina. The sequence goes on along the minus strand of VYXD01005576.1, from coordinate 1,178,502 downwards.
CATTCATCTTGTGATTTTGAAATTCAGTTCAGCCAGGAAATTGTCCTCTTCTACTTCTTCCCCTGCTCAGTTAGAGGGAGAAGGGAAATTGTATTGTAGAGGTCTAAATTATGAAATAAAGCTTCATTTGTACAGAATTATATCCTGCAGAAAGTCATAGCAACTTTTTTTTTGAGAAGAAAAAAATGAATAAACTTTTAGAGCTATTTTTTGATTTTGTGAATTTTTTCAGCTACCCAGGAGGCCTATAAGCACTCTGGGGATATTATACCATTCACAGTAAAAGCTGATTTTGCTAGAACTGCCTTTAGCACTAAAAATAAAATGCTTGATAAAGGATCCATGTATGACAGAGGCCTAGAATTCTGTTTACTTCTATATTAACCATTACCAGCTGGCTCATCGGGCAACTGCTCAAATGTCTTTTGGGAAGAGGGCACAGCGAGGACTTTCTTGTAGCTAACCCAGCAAATAATTTTAGCTCTGTTTATTATTCCTAGGAAGCTCTGACTGATTTAAAGAAAGAAATCAGGCAAACACTCTCTTGTACTGAAAAGGTTCCATTAGCTCCCTTTTACCAGTGTGGAAATCACCTTGAAATCCATTTGGAAACAGGATTATTACTTCTCTCAGTTCAAATCAGGATCAAATTCTGGGTATTTGAAATTGGATAGCCCATTTAATGGGATTTATCAATTGTAGTTTTCTTTGCCTGTTGAAATGCCTGAACCAAATAGCCTCAGAGTATTATAGAACAATTTCTTTTATTGGTATGTTTTCTTGAAAAAATGCTCTTAGAAGCTCATTTTTCCACTGCAAGGACACATTTTTAAATGAGCTATGTAAAATTCTTATTCTTCAGTAACTTGACTCTCAAAGGATTCTTTAAAGCCCTTGTTAATTTTGCATGAAAACTGGCTATCTTTGCTGTACTAATTGAATCAAATCTACCAAAACATACAGATATATTTTGGTTTCTGTAAAAGTTCTCTCATTCTGCCAATGTTGATTTCTAGTAAACCATTCCTGAAATTCTCTTTTTAACTCATGAATTATTCAATATTTCTTTTTGTAGTCCCAGTCGTTCAAATTATTTTTTTTATTTGTATGGACTGGTATATACCTTCAAGTTCATAGCTAAGTGCTTAGTATCAAGAATGGAATTTTTGTTATGTAGAGATATTATAAAACTAGCTGCATAATGTATTAGAACATACCTTGCTTGTTAAAATTTATTTCTGTAACTGGATAGAAGCCCTTAACAGTCTTGGCATGTTTCAGCTATTTTTCTTAAGAGAGAGAGAGAGAGAGAGAGAGAGAGAGAGAGAAATGTGTCTACATATGTGGATTAATTTCTTTTGTTTTCCCCAGTGGAAAATAAAACAATATGTTTGTTATGCTTTTGTGTAACAATTCTAAAATAACTGGTTTTAGCTAAAGTGTGGAGGCTGAGAACTTTAGCTGCAGATATGAAAGCTTTTCAAAGCTGAAATCTAAATCCCAAATGTATGATTGTGATAGCAGTTGCTAAAACCTGGGACCTAAAATTATAGGGTTGTGACAAAGGTTCTCTAGTAAACAGGAGGATTGTTTCTTTTTTAAAATAGGTGTTTAGAAATTTGTATATATTGCTTTAGAAAAATCACAAGTTTTGGTTCTTTTCCTTAGGGATACCAGGGATCAGCAGGAACTCCAGGCATCCCAGGAACCCCAGGGATTCAAGTAAGTTTCTATTTCATTCCTAGAATTTGAGTATCTGAGACAAATCCTGCCAAGTCTCTCTCAATATCTCGTTGGTCACTGAGAGTTGAGGTGTGGGGAATGAAGAGGGTTCAAAGAGTGTAATGAAATCAGGGGCCATCCTTGCATGAATTCCTTTGAAATTCACGTGGCTTTGGGGTTTGTAGGTAGGCTGTCAATTAGACTGCAAATCTAAGCAGTGCTAGGTACAGACTCTAGAAGATGGACTCAGCTGCAGCTTAGACATTTTTATCCCGATCCAGAAGACAAATGATTTCTTCAATTTCTTCAATTTTTCTGTGAATCACTAGCAGGGATCTGAAGTCTTGTCATGGTGGTGGATTGCCCACAATTCACACATCTAAAACAAGTTTTCACATAAAGCCCAGATTGATGGAGGAGAATTCTTTCTCTTTGTTGTATTAATTTAGTAGTCCTTAGTGAAACAGTTGTTGGAAACCTGCTGTATTTTACTTGTGGCATGATCCAGTCTCATTTATAGTCAAGTATTTACTAATTTGTGAAATTAAATATCTGAGAGCCTGCTGGGGCCAAGAGCAAGCCTGCAAAGTTGCTTATGTGGAGACTGTCTGATGGGCTACTGAAGGGGACATCTCTGGGCTCACATGTTGACAGGTTGTGATTTTGAACAGGCTAGTACAGCTCTGTGATTTTTATTTTTTTTTTTTTTTCCTGGGGTGGTCCTTGGTTAGAAGAGAAAATTGTTTCAGTTTCCTCAGTCATGGATTATGATCGTGTGCCATGATCATCCATGCTGGGTACACATTATGCTGAGTTCTGCTTTTGTGTCCAGTCACCAAAATGCTGGAATCAGGCAGCTGAGACATTGGTCTCTGGCCCATGTTGTGTCACATTTCTGTGTCTAATTCTGTATCAGACTGTATTAGTATTTGAGCTGGTGTTCATTTCTTTCTCAATCTAGGGACCTCGTGGCTTGCCAGGTATCAAGGGAGAACCAGGAAAAGATGGGGCAAAGGTAAAAGAACCCAAACAAGAATAATAGATAAAAATCTTTTATCTTTTATAATTTTTGGTTGTACAGGTAGGAGTACCAGTATTTTCACGAGTGTTCTGTGAGAATTTTTTGCTAAAAAGGTAATAAGAAAGGACTAAGAATCCTAAATTGAAATTCTGAATCTGTCCCTCTTTATTTAATAAAGTTTATATTGCCTTTAGCACTGCCAGTAATAGCTTTATTTCACTGACTAACATATACTTAGAAAGTGTATCTAAGTATGGAAGCACAATACAGACATCCGTTGCAATGGTTTCTTTTTGACTCTTTTCACCCTTTTTCTCTTTGAGTATCCAGATGACTTAGGTAGGAATTCCTGGATGGCATTTTTTATCAGAAGACGCTGACTAATTGAACCCAAAACTTTTTGTGGAAAGTTCTAGCTGAGGTGTAGCCAGTAGCCTGGAGATATAGACAGATGGGGAAGCTTATATGTGAACTGTTTTCTGGTAATCAGGATAAACTTGGCTCTGGATCTTCTGTATACACAGTGAATAAACTGCCCATTGACTATGGCCTTCTCTCACGTTTCTGCCCTGTGTTTAGAAAATTTCTAAGCTGGTTGTGATGACAATTATTTTGGTTCTGATTCATTAAAACTTCAAAGCCCTTTCTGTAAAACAAGCACTTGTTTTCCCAACAGATCTTAGAATGTCTTTCTAAAGTTCCCAATAAGTGAGTCATTAAATTCATCACTGTACAGCAGAATTCTCAAATTCATGCTTAGAACTGAAAAATTGCTTATGTATTCTGTGCTTTATTCATCTCAATCTATTTGATTTTAGAAATTAATCCAATCAATCAGTCATTATTGGGCTACGTGTAGAAATTAAGATGCTGCTGATGAAAAAATCTAATTGCCTCACAGTGCAGGGTTGTGACAGATAGAATAGTTCCTATTGCTCAGTCTAGCCTTGTTTAAAAGGTGCCAAGAAATAGGGCTTCGACCACTGTTCTAGAGAACATTTCAATTGTGAAATAGGTCTTGCCATTAGAATTTTTTTCCTGGAAAATCTGCCCAAATTTTCATCTCTTTATTTCATCGCATTACTTGTAAAATTTCTCTAGTAGCTAATTTAAGATTGTTTTCATTTCCAAGTGTTTTAGTTTATCCAGTTATTGAACCACAACTTCTGAGTGGAAATCAAGACTCCACTCTTTTTCATTAAGAAGCAATGGATATATGAAGTGTTAATTATACAACCTTTGCTGATTTTTGAACTCCATTCCATTGTCTGCTTTTAATATTTTTTTGTTGAGAGATATTGTGATAGCATTAACCCACAAGCTGTCATTCCTGTGGTCATGTTCCTGCCTACTGCAAATATATGACAGACCTTTCCAAATCTGCTTAGGCATGAATGGCTTTGATAAACAAGACTGAGACATGTTGTCCTGGTTTAACCCTTGTCTTAGAATTTGAAATATTATATGAAATAACTTTCTAAGCATAGTTTACTATTCCTTCTATCTGATTGAAATACATTAAATAAACTGAAATATATTGTTCAACATAAAAGTAGGTATTAACAGAAAGAAAACATTCTGATTGTCCAAAAAATGATTTTGTGATTGGCTGTTTCCTCATGTGAAGTAGTCTACTGAACCAAGCAACTAGGATTGGTTTTATTGTTTCAAGTCAAGTAGTGACAAGTTGTAATTTCGGATTTTGTTGTTATTGCCCAAGGGAACTTGCAGACAAATTTGTCAGTTAAATATCTTCAGTACCAACAGAAAAAGTTTGGAATTCCTGATACCTGACACCTCTGAGAACAATAAAAAGAACTGGTGTTTTGCCTTGTCTTTTCAACTGCTAACTGCTTTTACCTAAGTGGATTCTTTCTTCCCCTCAAATGAGAACTCATTTTTCAAATTGCCAAAGTTGTTTTATAAGTGGTTTTTGGTTTAATTTAGTTTCTTTTTTAGAGCAGGTATTTAATATCTTGCTTTTTAATACTTCACTCATCCAGAGTAAGCTGGTAGGAAATTTCATAGGGTCATAAATTGCCTCTTTTGAACCTCCATATGACTTACTAAAAGTTTACCATAAATTTAGTCTAAAATTTAGTGATTGTTTTTCTTTTATGTAATGAATTTTGTTTAAAGATAAAAAAACTCTTATCAGTCATCATACCAGTGAAGAAGTTGATACAGTGATATATTTATTACATCTTTCCACTATTTGTTGATCACAAGAATATGAATGTTATTGTAGCATATCACCACTATTTTGATAGGAGGATTTAAAATATGTTTGCTGTTTCAGGGTGACAGTGGACTACCTGGTTTTCCTGGATTACATGGGATGCCAGCACCAAAGGTTTCAATTAAATATTTCTTGTTACAATAATCCTGTGTTTCAGCTTGCCTTGTGGTTTAATTTAAAGGGTAAACAAATCTATGTACAATACTATTTCAGAGAATTTGATGAATTGCTCAAAATGAATAGCTATGAAGGTGATATTTAGGGAAGATACATGCCGTGGGACTTCATTACATAGATATCAAACAATAGAAACCACCTGTTAATTAATTTCTATTTCGCTCTATGGGATTTTATATTTGATTTTACTTAGAGGACTTTTCATCACAAATAATGTTTAAAGAAACCCCAACAATTATATGATTTTCTTGTCATTCTACATGAATGACAGCATTTTGAAGAACAGTTCTGATCTGTCACAGTGAATTTAGTTCATGTGTTTGTTCCTCCAAATAATTTTCCCCATATTTTTTTCTCATCTGTGTTAGTACTCCACTGAATTTACCTCTTAATTTTTCAAAATTTATGGTTTTAACTCTGCAAATAAGGTCTTCAGAAATGTCCAGCCCTTTTCAAGGAGCTGAATTTTCACTTAGGTTCCTGCCTATATTGAAGCAATGAGAATCACAAAGGGCCTTCCATTGGAAGTAGAAGCCTTAAGCTTGCAAGCGGTGGATTGTCTCACCATCAGTGTTGGACACTCTGGCCTTCTCCCCTAGGAAAGCTGGGGAAATTCAGGATTTGCATTTAAGTCTTGGGTGTATTTTTTCTGTCGCATGGAGCTCTCTGCCTTCTTTGTGTCCACTATGCATGTATACTTTAGATATATAAATATATCTTTATATAACTACTTCTATTTTAAAAATTAACTTGTTCACATACATTTTGTCTAGGGAGAAAGAGGTCCTAAGGGAGACCAAGGAGTGCCAGGAATATATGGGAAAAAGGCAAGTGACTTTATAAACATAAACTGAAGCAAAATGCCATTGGTATCTGTGATGGGGTCACCTAGACTGGATGCCTGGTGCAAACATCCAAGCACCTCTCTCAATCTCCCTTCTCAAAAGTACAAGGAGGATAATAAGATGGAAAAGCTTGATGGTCCAGATAAGAGAGATCACCTGCCAGTTACTGTCACAGGCAAAACAGTGGCTACTTGGGGAAAATTGATTTAATTTATTGACAACTAAAATAGGTTTGGATCGTGAGAAAAAAAAAACAAAAACCAAACATATAAACCCCCTTCTCCTCCACCCTGCCTTTTCCCAGGCTTAACTTCCCTCCTTCATGGGATAGGAATGGGGAGCAACGTAGGGTGGTCTTTAACAGCTTTCCCCTGCTCCACCGTAGGTCCTTCCCATGGGCTGTAGGCCTTCAGGGCAAACCTGGTCTTGCCTGGATTCTCCATGGGCTGCACCTTGCCTACCACAGCTCCACCATTGCCGCTTCCAAAGGCTGCAGGAGAATCTGTGCTCCAACACCCTCTTCTTGGTGTCTGCAGAGCTGTCACTTTTGTCCTCTTTTCTTACTTTGTTGGTGTCATGTTTCTGTCCTTTGTTGAACATGTTCCCCAGCTGCGCCCTGCAGTGGGTGGTTGGATCCGGCTGGAACTGGCTGGAACCAGCTGCAACTGGCTGCAACTGGCTGAGTCTGGCTGGGGCAACCCCAGCCTCCTCCTCATGGAGCCCCTGCATTCCCATCGGGAACCTGGGCATGGGAACCCCAGACAATATGATTAATATTTTTATAACATGCATATTCACAGAAAATGTAATTCTTTATTGAGAGCTCAGAAAAATGTTCACTGCTTTTACTGGATGTATTTACATTTAGTAATGTCAAACTCATGCTCTGCTTCTTTGGGTGTTGTGAGAACCTTTTCATTCTGTTAGTAGATTGGTGTAGTTCATTTTCACATAGCACAAAATGCATGTATTTTTTATAAATATGTCTATGGGGTAACACATCATATCTGGGGCATATGTAATAATTATATTGCAAAGAAGTCTATGCTTTTTAATACAGATGTACATATAACTGAACAAGAGAGAGGGAGAGGAGTTAGGAGAGGGATGAGAAGAACACATGAAAGGAGTGAGGCTGATAGGAGATGGGAAGAGAGATGTTTTAATCTGTAATTTATATAAAGCAGAGAGTATAGTTTGACCATCTGGTGTTGCAGCTATATTTTCACCTGGTCTTATATTTTCTTTACATGTTTAGTCTAGAGCTTTAAGCAATTTGAAAGAGGGTCTGTGTTAGCATCTCTGTAGTTTGAAGCATATTTTTGTTTATGTAATCATAGTTATTAATTGACAAGTGCCTGAGTTAAGAAACAGATCTGTACTTTTTCAAAACAAGAAATAAAATACATGAATTATTGGTTAAATATATTGAACTTGCAGCATAAACATTGAGGGCTACTTATTTTCTGCTTGCTGTTTTTCTCAGGGTTCCAAAGGAGAGAAGGGTGATACAGGGTTTCCAGGAGTGCCTGGGCGATCTGTAAGTTTTCTGAAGACAATTTGTCATTAGCTTTTGCTTGTTAATTTACCTGCTGATTACTGTTAAATGTTGCCACAGGGAGACCCTGGCAGAAATGGGAAAGATGGATTACCAGGCAGTCCTGGCTTCAAGGTATGTAGAAATGTATATTAATATCTTGATAAAAATCTTCAATAGCATTACTCATGGTGTAAACATAGCAAGTTTATTCTGTGGAGTATTACTGGAAATCAAAATAATGTTGTTACTGGGAGATGTGGAAGTTTACTGCAGCAATGAGCAGACTTAATGGTTTTTAATTCTTCTGTGAGCAGAGGCAAAGCTTTTGTTAAGAGTGTATTAGTGATCATTAGAGATTGTTTATACTTTATCTTCCTTATCCTTTCGTGTTTCTCTATCCATATGATTCTGTTAAAGAGATTTATATACTGGAGAACATAACTGCTATTGAAGGGAATTGCAGGAAAATTAGGGGAAAGTACCTTCAGTATTTGATTAATGTTTCTGTATGTGTTTTTATTCTCTTCACTATCCAGTGCTGTTCATATGTAATGTAGAACAGTTTTTCAAGTCAACAAAGTATGTGTCTACTGTAAAGAAGGCAACAGGATCTGGTGTTTCTATAATATATTGCAGTCTGTGAGCTCACTGGACGTTTTGCTTGCCAAGTTGTTGTTTGCACTGTTCTAATTTGGAAAACAAAGACTTCAGTAGTATCAGTTTTAAGTTCACAGGGAAAAGATTTTAACATATGTGGTGTAAATGCTCAATTGAATTGATCTAAAGAAGTTTCTCAATAACAGCTTTGTTCCTATAAGGTTTTTAAATACAGTAATTAAATTATCTAGGTCTGTTCATGATTAATGTTACTTCAGTATCCAAAAATGTAAATGTACTTCTGAGTGCATTTGTCTAAATTCATATTGCTGTAGTTGGAGATCTGGATTTTCTGTTTCGTGACCATGCTTGACTAGTGCAGATGGGGATGCAGCTGGCATGTCTGTGACATCTGCTGCAGTAGGGACATATGACACAAAACCTGTGAGAGACCTAAAACCTTCCTGGCAGCAGCTGTCAATGAGGTGGATCCAGGGTAATGCCAGTGGAGTCTGGAGAGTAATTCAGCTCAGAGAAGGCAGACTTGTAGGTATCAGTTTAGTTGTGCACATGAAAAGCCCCTGGTGCATTTGAAATGCATTAGTGTCCAAAACATCCTCAGGGAGCTGAAAAATATGACGTATGTCCTGTGGACAGCCAGTGCCTTTCTGGAGTGGGAGTAGACAAGATACCACTGAGTATCTCAAATATGACCAGATCTCTGTGTGTGGGCAGTGGAATTCAACTCCTGGTGTCTGGTCAGCTGAATTAATCCTCCATCACTTGTCCAGATCAGACTTCTGTTATCTGTGATATGAGCTTCATTGCCTCCAAGAATTTATTTCAAATGAATCCTGTCTTATTTTACACATACATGTATGTGTATACACATATATATACATATATATTTATGTATATATATATGCACACACACAGATATCATTGCTAAGTTGGAGGAGAAATTGTATCTCTGGTGTTTCAGAATATAGGAAAAAGAATTAGATATTAGATTTTTTTTCCTTTGGTATTTGATAACATGGGCAGGTAATAGCCACAGTTAACATTAACATAAAATTTTAACTGTCACTGGTGGCAATTTAGAGTGAAGCATTGTGTTGCTAAAGCATGAATTTGGAGAGTACTTTCATATCTTTTATGCATGTAAGCAACATACAGAGAATTCAGTATATTGTGCGAATGTGTGTACATTTAAACTGAAACATTTTCTGGACTATTTTTCTTATTGTAGTACCAAAAATATGACATGCTCATTAGGTTTTATTAATTTTATAGTGTAATAGTTAATAGAAGCCATATTTTTCATTCAAACATTTTGTTAGCCTGACTTCAACATCTGCTTGCTATAAAACTTTGCTTCATTCTGGGTCTGTAATCAAATTCAGAGCAGTAACAAACAGGCTGTCTTTGAAGGAAATTTCTATTGGAGCTTTCCTGGTTTTTTACAATATTCATTTTGGAAAAGAATGTGGAAAAAACATGGCTTTAAACCCAGATGCTACCCGTTGTTACTTCAAGTCCACCTTTTATAATTTTAAGTTAATTAATGCCAGATTATTTTATACTTGTATGTGTGTATATCTATCTGCATCTATATCTATATCTTTGCCTTTTTAATGTGCTTTTATTTCTGGAATTATTCAAATTTTCAGAATACATTAGTATCATACATACTTTGATAAATATTTGATCATTTTTGCTACTGCTGTATTCTGAAGTACTTTGAAATAATTTTTCATACAATTATTTATACTAACAATTAGACTGAAACAGTCTGTTATTGTTTTATGCATTTTTTCCTACCAGAAATTTCTGTTCTGAGTGAAAAGAAAGTTTTCTCTCATCTCTTTTTGCAAACTGTTTGATCACTGTCAGACACAACATGAGTAAATACTGTATTGATGGCACTTCTTTTTCCGTCTTAAACTGCTAAGAGATACTTGTTTGATGAAGTCTCAATGTGTATGGGTTTGAAATTTTACTTAGATTAAAAATATTATTTGCTACTTAAAATAATTATTTTTATTATGCAAATAAAGTTGTTTTCGTAAACCTTTTTTTGTTTTAAAGGGAGAAGTTGGGCAGCCTGGATCTCCAGGCCTAGAAGGACATCGAGGAGAGCCTGTAAGTGATTAAATTGCTGACATATCCTTATGTACTGATTTGTTAGTTTTGTTGGGTTTTGTCTTTTTTTATTTTTGTTTGGTTAACAGCTATTATACTTCATGTTTAATTTATATTGATTTGAATTGCTTGATTCATTTTTTAAAAAGTATTTGTTTATTTTCTGCTGTTCATCTTTAAATTTGACTTAATTAAAAGAAATAAACAAGCCCTTAAAGTCAAAGATGCCTTTAAAGAAAAGATTCTTCACCATATTGCTGTTGTATATACTAAGATAAATATATATGGTATAAAATTGTCTCATTATTAACTTCTGTCCCGTTGATGTTGTGGTATAGTTAGATATTAATAATTACTTACTTGAGGAAAGATTCTGGATGGGTTTGACTGTCATTTCTGCTACATGGTGTATCTTCAGATACTTGTTAATTACCCTTTTAAAGTCCATTTTTTCGCTGTGTACCACTGCCTTTCCTTTGCCTAATTTTACTGGCCTTTTACTTCCTTGCATCTTCTTACACCATATTATCTGCATCTCTGTTCTCCTTGCTTATCTGGGGACCATGCTGCTCCATTTTTGCTTTGCTTGTTTCCAAAGACATTGTTCCTCTACTGGTATTTGGGCAGTTCATTTTACCTCCTCTTAATATCTGATAGCTGGGCTTTGTCCTCCTTGTTTCCTTGTTTGGCTCCTCCAGGCTAGCGCTCTGCTTGAAGCAGATGAGCCAAGAGAGCAGCTTTGAGTGCTGAGAGACAGCCAGCTGTCTTCAAACCATCAGCAATTCTACAGGCCAGGAGCAGTAAACAGAGCTCAGTTGGTGGAGCACTGCCTTAGAGATGAATTACATTCTGAATTACATTTTGAATTGTAAGATAAAGAGATACAACTTTATGCAGTCAGAAATTTCATGGTATTGAACGTAATGGGAGGCAGTCTGAGTTACATGATACTGAAATCTGATAGAAAGTTTTGATAATGAGGAGTTAGAAAGAAACCTTCCAGCTGAAAAATTCTGAGTTTTTAATTTAAATTTTTTATATATTTGCCAAAACCTTCTGAAACATTTTGAGTAGATTGCAAAACACTGAGAAATCATGCCCAAGAGACTTTCTTCCCACTTGTCTGGCTTAAGTGAAAAACACACATAATTCCTCCCTTGACTTTATTTTTTCCTCTTTTTCTGCCCCAAATAACCGTGAGGTGTTTAAACCTTTTGAAGTCTGTGGTGTCTTCATATGTAAGAAAGACTGAAAGTGAATGTTAATTAAATATCATAAAATACAACTGAAGGGATTTCGGTATATTGTAAGTTGGTACACCATAACAAATGTGTTGAGATAAAAATGAATTTTATTACTGTCCCTAGACTTGTTTTATCTCGTTTCATTTTTACAAAAGAAATGTTAGTTGGTCACTGTGATTTTTTAAAAAGCAATCTAAGAAACAGAAGGGACAGGACATTTCTGACATAGAACAAAATACTTAATTCTTTAACAGTTCTCTTTCTAGTGTGATGATACTTGTTAAGTATGAACTGTATCTACTAATGAAATATATTTTGGTTTAAAGTTAATATAAATGCTTCACAATATAACATTTTAAACAATAATGTAAACTCATCGCTAAAGTCCCATAATTTTGCTTTAAAGGGGAATGAAGTGGAAGTACTAGGACGTCTTTTAAAATTGCTGCAAAATACTATAAAGGGAGACTTCCAAAATATAAATGACTACAAAAATTTAAACAATCCTATTAAAGCAACCTTAATAGCATTGTATGCTTCATTTATAATCAGTGAAGGTTCTGAAGAGTAGGAAGTCTACATGCTGACCATGAAATTGCCTCAATGTCACCATTAGGGAATGTAAGACACTGAGTCATCCCTGCTCATCTGCCTCTATTGCTGATGTAGCACCGTCCTGCATGAGCAAACACAGTGCTCCCATCTATTTAGGGCCTGGAGGAGGAGCAAAGAGCAAAGCAGCTCAGTGCAGCAATGTTGGGGTGAAAGTGTGTGTTTGGGTTGTGGAAAATGAAAGCTATCCTCAGCTGTGAGATAGATGGGCTCCTCTATTCAAGTAGAGGGTAATTGGCTTTCACCTCTTGGGAAGTGAGCTGGCTTTTGGGCACTGTGAGTGATGTCATGTGCAGCTTACTAGTTATGTTGTTTCTGTTCCCCCAATGTGTATTTGAAATAGAAAGTGTAAGTGCCTCGTCTCGGCTCCCCTTCTGTAGAATTCAATATGAACTTCTCTGGTGGGATACCCTTATAGTTAGGGCACTGGTATGGAAGAGAGGGATTGAACTGTGCTGTGCCATCCCTGGGACAGCCAAATAGGCTGCCTAAGCAGGAGACAAGCCTTGGATGATATAGTTGAAGCTGAATGACTTTGTATCATTAACCAGTTTGTGTGGATACCCTACCCACACAAACATACATGCAGACAGTCTCTATTTCTCTCATTCATTCTCTCATTAGTGTTAGACATGGCTGAATTCATTAAGTTGATGATTTAAAAAATAGTCATCTTATGATCCCTCTTGCTTTAGCAAATAAAAATAACATGGTTGTGAAATGAATGTATCTTGAGACAACATCTAAGGAGCAACTGTCTAGAATGGAGACCACAGGTGAACTGAACTTCCATTGCCTCCAGCCTTTGAGATGTGTGGTTATTTTTTTGACAGAATATTTTCTGGTATATTATTACTCTTACTAATTCCCAAAGTTACAAACAGAAAAAGTAGATTGTAAAGGTAAGTAAATAGTTTCAAGAGATGTGCTTGATTTCCCTCAGTAATACTATTTGGAACTTAACCAAACTATCCCAGTTCTACCCACTCTGTAGAACAATATGTGACAGTATGGACAGAATAATTTAGATAGGATTTGGTAAAGGTAGTAATCAAGCTCATTTTCCTGGTGACAAAAACCAGCCATGCTGTCACTTAAGTAGTTCAGGGCTAGTCGTCCATCTTACTGATGACAGGCTGTTTTGATAAATACATTTTTTTGAGGGACAAAATGTCTATAGAATATATCAAGATTTATTTGAGCCTAATTTCAGCCTGACTGTCCTTTTTAACATAGGTAGGATTTTTCAGAATTGGGTTTCAGTGGAAGCTCCTTGTGTTTGCAATTATGCAGATGTAAAGTGAGTGCTTGTGGGTAAAGCTGGCAGGACATTTATAGCACTCTTCTAGGCCTAGCATATGCTCTCCTGCCACAAGTAATATGTCTGAGCATTTGCAACTGCTCATGTTTACTCTCCAGAAATCATATTTTTCAGAAATACATCTGCAAACACTTAAAATGGTAGAGTTTTTCTCAATATTTAGGTCACATTGCAAGACCTCAGATGTGGCCTCATTTGTGCCAGCGATAGCAGCATAACATGACTTTCAGCTTCTGACCTGATTCCCACTGTTATACCTGTACTCCTGTCTGGTTATCCTTCATAACTGAACAGGAATGCCAGCTAGGGATCAATGCATTCTCTGAAAAAAAAAAAGTGTGTTATATGCTAGGCAATGGTAGCAGAATTCTTTTTGAAACATGTTCAAGATGCACTACAAGCTACAATAGAAGTTGTGTTGTCTTCATAATGCAGAAATCCTGAAAACTGGTATAGCCAGATATCCTGTACGTTTGGAAAGCAAATATAAAGTTAATGTAATTCTACTGCACCTAATAACTATGCTGAGATTGATAGAAACAGGAAAAAAGGAAAGAACAATCCTGGCTTAGTAATGTAGCAATATGCAGACAAATGTTGTTTTTTTGTTACTATTACTTTCCTCTCTCTGTCATGTAGTGTTTTGCTTGATGCTTCTGATGTTGATGTTATTTTGGTTCATACCAATTTTAGGTACTAAGATGCCATTTACTCAACATTTGTATCTTGTATTTGCATTTACATACTGAGTTATGAAGTACTTAGGACAAAAGCATACCTAAAACCTCTATTGTATATCTGGGCAGTCAGCCTTGTGAAAAAACTCCTTTGTGAAAGTGTTACTTTAGTTTTTGTCCACCTAGTCTGATTATTGTATTTCTGTTTTTAATCTCTTCATAGATTAAAGCATAATGATCCTGTTGTATATCCAGTGCTCAAAAGATCATGTGTTATGTGAATTTATTACTTGTAGAAATATTCCATAGAGCACTAAATACTCCTTCAGATTTATATCACCTTAAATTAGGCCCTGCTGTAAAATAGCACTCTCTTTGTACTGAGTCTGTAATGAAAAAATTATAAGTATTTAAGAGAAAAGTGATCAGGAGACTCAACAAAGTGGTTGGTGTGAGTCTATCAAAATTTTTAGTTTCTGATCATGTTTTTCAACTAGTCTGAGATGCCTTGATAGTAGGACCTGAGCTCTGATGGTCTGCTTTTCAAAGGTGTCAGCATTGCAGTTATAAGAGATGTAAAGACTAACACTTTTTCTGCAAATAATGTCTTGTGGGTCGCAAAAGAGCACCTATTTCTTCTTGAAAATTATGACTTTTACCTGTAAATAAAAACTAAGCTGTTATTTGGGTGGGATGGTTTTTTTTTATATATAAACAGCTGATAGTGTTGATTTTTGTAGGCATATGCCGTGCATCATTATTTCTTTACAAGTAGATTTGGTTAGTTGAATGCACTTTTTGGTATTGTTTCTTTATTCCTTCTGCTAATATCTAAATTGTTGAAGTAGGCAGGGCAGAGTCTTGCTGATGACTTTCTGAGTGCTTGAGCTACATAACAGATGTTATTAGTTTTGTTCTCACTTGAGAAAGGAGGAGATGACAGCTTTGACTGCACAATACTCCCACCAGTCATTTGTTAATTACATAGTGCTATAAGCTCAAACACATTTTTTAGACTGAATGCAGGTTTTTCTGTCAAGTGTAACTTCTAGGTAGCTGTATGTATTTTGAGCAGACTATATTTTCACCTAGGTTATCTTCATTCTGACTGACGAGGTACTTTAACTAAATTCAGTCCATACTACAATTACAGAAGTTAATTGTTGTTAAGAAGATAAATATGAAAATAGTGCTGTAATGAAACAAGTAATTAAAAGATTTCTAGAGCTTCAGGTCGGCTAATCTGAGTTACTTTATTATTCCCAGTTGACAAAGATGATACAAGACATGACAGCAGAGTTGCTGATCCAAAGCATATTGAAGTCAATGGAAAGATTCCCATTTAATTCAGCTTGGACAGGGGCCACAATAAATGCTGTAATAAACTTGGACCCACTAACCTAATGCAGCTTGGAAAATAATGCCTGCTTTTCTAAGTTGTAAAGCTAACAGTTCTCTCCCAACTAATTCACACTTTCTGCCTGTTCATCACGATTTCTAATTTTTAAATTTATTTCCTCACACAGTGCAATTGCATTAATATATTATTTTGCAATAATTGTAATGTCTTTTTTGTCCTTGTGTTGTCTACAGAGACTTGGGAAAGTATTTTCTTATTATTTTTTTAAGCTAATGTTATTTTAAATTTGATAATTTTGGAAAATCGTGTAGAGAAGAGGTGGCCTGCCCTCCTAACATTTGTTTAAGACTGTTTTGTAAATGCAATGTTAACAAAGGGAAATTCTTAAAAGTTCTAAGGAGATATGAAAGGAGCTCTAGTTGTAAACCCACTGTGGACATGAATGACATATGCTATAAATAGTTGTAAATGCTACTCAGAATACTCTGTTTTCTGTTTGTATGCTGTAGTGGCCTTTTCTGGCTACCCTGGCACTTTTTTTACCAATTCATAGGCTGATACAAGTTAGACACCAGCGCTCCTCCCTTATTGCTGCTGTTTTGTGAACATAGAGATAGAAATACCTCCAATAAATGTGTTGTAACAATTTAAAATCTTTCTGCTGACTTGATGAGCTGTGTTTTAGGTGCTCATAATTTGTTAAAATATCTCTTAATAATTTGTTAATATCTTATAGACTGAAAAAGAGTTTTAAAACAGTATGATTCTGAAAGAATTGTCCTGCAGTGAGCACTTAAAAGCTTTGCAGTTTTGTTAAAGAGTGCAGTCACCGACTTCTAAGCACAAAATTAGAGGTGGTGATGATTTATTTGTATTCCATGACTGATTTCAATGTGCTAGACCTGTTTATACACAAAACCACAGGCTCTTCTGAAGAGTCTGATTTCTTCTATGCATTAAAATAATTTGGGGTATTTATGGAAATTTTCGCATAGAGACTTTAAGCTTGGTATTATTAATCTTGGTTATCTGTACTAGAAAGTGAGCTTTAATTGCCAGATGAAGTGCTTTGGCATAAGCTTATTCTGTCTAGAGTAAGACACATGTTCCACCTGGGTTTTTTCCCCCTGAGGGAAGGATGATGTGTAGCCTGTGCCTTTAGCTGTCATGTTTTCAGCTTGGCTTAGAGGGAGTCTAAGGATCTAGTTTGAAACTGAGAGTGGATCAATTTGATGGTATGGGTATATTCATTACACATCAAATATACTCTCCCATGGTAATATTCCTCAGAAATACATATAAATGTTTGCCTTTTAAAATGCTTGTGCATTTAGGAAATTGCAGAGAATGTGGTAGGCATGTGCTTACAAACACCACTATCTTTTTTCTCAGTACCAGAAACTATATTTTCTTGGTAATAATATTGCAGTGGGTTTTTCTATTGAAATTGGTTTTTTGGCATTTTGACATCATAGCTATGCAGTATGACAGTGTGTTTTTAAGAGGGAAAACATCAATTTACTACAACTGGTTATCATTCAAAACCATTTCTGATTAATTGTTTTTGTTACTTTGAGCAAGTGATGTACTGATACATTTCAAGTATATTATTTAATATACTATTTTTTGGATTGAAAGAAAGACATTCTAAAAAATCATTGGACTTGATCAAATGTAGATTTCTGAAAAGTTTAATGGACAAATCCACACAACTGTAAATTGATCCTGTGTTCTTTATCAGGAATTTCTTTATTCTCAAGTATCAGTTAAAAGTGCTGTTGCTGAATTGGCTCAAATTAAAGAATTAAAGCAATATAATGTGTGTGTGTGTGTGCACGTGCCTGTAGCTAGTTAGTTCAACGAGCTGAAAATAGCTAGTAAAGGTCTTGAAGTTTAAATGGTACAATGGAATAAAATAAATACATATGAAGTGCCCAACATTCACTTCCTTTGACATGTGATAATCAAAGAAGGACTCATTTGCATTCTTTTGGATCCCCCTGATGTCAGTTGTCATATTTGGAGCATTCCTGAAAGTGTGTGCAAATTTAATTCAGCTAAGAAAGGCTTTTCTGAAGGAGAAAAGGCTTGAAGAGAATGTTTGGACTGGTATATGTTGTATATTGCATGGGCATCTGACCTGCTAGTGCCAGGAAAGTTGATGTTTATGCTTCCAGTAATCATTGTTTCACATGTGCTGGTTAATCTTTAAAGAACAACATCTCCCTTTATTCTTGGCAATTTTCTTCTTAACATTTTATGCCTTAGGCAAATATCTGCTGGAATTTCCAGTGACTGTAAATACCAAACAGAAACTTCCCCCAGCTAATTGCTATACTTAGAAACCAAACATAGAGAGTAGAGTATGAATGAGGAAGACACTCAGTTAGAATGTAGCAGATGTAAATATTGATTATTTCAGTTGATTTCATTTACGTGTTGCTGTTCTGTTCTATGCTTCACAACATGTTTATGGGTAAGTTACTTAACCACAAATAGAAAGAGGTTTACCAAAAGGATGTTTGATTTTCCTTCCTCTGATCCAACTTCAACAGAGTAGTAACAGTGTAGTCAGTTTTCTAGCTAATCATCCTTCAGCATGGGAGAAGCCAGATAAAAATATGGTTGTACCTGAGTCCTCAGGAGGTCTGAGTTACAGTCTCCTTGAGAACCGTGGTTGGGGTGGTGATGCAAAGCACTCTAGCTGTATCTGGCTCTAACTGCTGTATCTGCTGGCATCAAATCTATAGACTGCATTCTGAGAATTACCCAGAATGGTTTTTATTTCACCTCATATAGTCAAATATGAGTCTATATTTAGTCTATTTCTTTGTTATGATTTTTTTCTACAGTGAAACTGATATCTGCATTCAATTCACTATTAAATGTGTCTCAAATAGAAGGGGTCACTTTAGTTTTGACTATCTTAGACAGTTTAGATATTTGGATTAAAGTTATTTCAACTGAAGCCCTGCAGAAGGTAACACAAGGAAAACAAACAACTTGTAGCAGGACTTCTTTGTTATTTTAGTGTTCAAGTGGTATTTGGGCTGTCAAAGTAATTAGTTGTTGTGTTTCTTCTGTGTGACCTTCTTGATCAATAGCACTGCATTATTGCTGTCCACAAATGGCTTTAAATGTGAAACTGAGAAGCTGATACTAAAGTCTCAGACACTCAAGTTAATGTAGTGCTAGAAAACTTCGGAAAATTTGGCACAGTAAGTGTGTCATTTTTTTAATCCTTCCATATGAAAATTACTGTAAATTGAAGCTGTGGAAAGCCTTGTCAGAATACAGTCTGACTTCTGATCCATAACAAAAGGGAAACAAAGCAAAATAAAACACCATGATCTTTAATCAATGTGAATTTAAATCCATTTGCATGATTTAACTGATATTTCTGCTAATATTATTAAAACATTTTAAGAAGCAACCTTTGCCTCTTATTGTGCAAATTAATTTTTGCTTTAGTAGTTAGTTTTAGTAATTAAATTTAGCCTTAATGGTTGCTCAGTGAGTCAAGGTGTGATCATCTTTCTTTGTGCTCTGGAAGGGTTTGGTCCCAGTCTTTGCTCTAGTTTTTCTTAGCTATTTCTTAAACAGGCAACAACTTCCAAACAGACTTGGACTAAAGGAATTATCACAGAACTTTTTCTCTGGGAATGGATAGGACTATATAGAAAATGATTTTTTTTTCACCTGTTATTTACTGCCAGATTCTCTCTGTCAGAGCTTTGGGACTTTCTTAGCCAAAAATGCAGGCTGCCACATCCTGCTTAATAGCCAGCAATGGACCAGTTCTGTAAGAATTTTACAATCTCTTTTGGAACAGTTTTACTGTTTTCTTCTGTGTTCTGTGACGAATTTTGCAGAATCCACTGTATTAAAAAAGAAAAAAAAAAGAAAAAAAAGAAAAAGAAAAAAAGAAGCATGATTTTGTTGTTAAACTTACTCACTGCTAATTTGACTGAGTGGTTCCTTACTATGGGAAAGAGATGTGGCTGAAAACTCTGTCCATCTGCATCAGTGTGACCTGTGAGGACAGAACTCTTTGGTTACGTGTTGTGTGTGAGGAGCAGAGCGGCAGTCAGTGCCCTTTGGGGAGGCTCTGCTGGCCTCAGCCTGCCCTGTCTTATGTGTGCAAGCTGCTCAAACACTGTGACCCTCAGAAATTTTTCTCTGTAATTTAAGTGATGGAGAAATTTTAAAGCAATTTGAAGGTTAGTAACTGCTTGAGTGTCAGTGTGTTTAAGTGTCAAACGTGGGTCAGTTTGTCAGCGTTTAGAAGTCTTTAAGATTTCTGACAGATTGGATGTTGGTTTTCACAGTCTCTTAAGGCTGGTGCTAGCACGATAAGCAGAGGGAAGGAATCATGGTGTCACCTGCAGGGCTGGGAGTTCAATTTTGTCTGCCCACCTTTGGATCCATTGAAGATTTGGCAAGCCTGATGCTCATATTCTTTTGAGGGTTCTTTAGAAGAAACAAGAGTACCACTAGTTTCAGCCTTTGACGAGATATACACAGTTCTTTTTTTTTTTTCAGTATTTCCAGCTTTCAGGTTATAGTTTTCCAAGGTCCGTGTTGTTGGCAATGTGATAGGGGTCACTCTGTTCCATATTTAACATGTGTGTTTTATTGCTAATAACTGATTTGCCAAAAAAAGTGTTTGAAACCTGCGGTCTTACAACTGCAAAGACTTTGGTAATGCTTTTTCCTTTCCTGAACTCAATTTAAAGCTGCTATGCTAGTCTGAAGGATAGTCATTATGTCTGTGGGAATGCTTCTTTTTATGTAGCCCTTTTCTTTCTTTCACCAATTGCAGCTACTCAGTAGTAGCAGATTCTTCTTCATTGAATTTCTTTTCCAATTTTATATATTATCCAAATTTGGGTTGTCTCATTCTATTAGGATTATCAAAGATTTACATAATCCTTTAAAAAGTGTTTTGATTGTTATACTTTCATCCAAATTACAGCTTGACTTGTACTTTTTTGCATGTCTCCAGTAAATCTCTCATGTATCATCAAGTAGGCTTTTTCAAGTAAGGATCTGTAATACACAAAGAGTTGTGTTTTCCAGGTGTTTAAAGGGATCATGGGAACCTGTGGATAGATAGATAGATATCTTTTGTGTATCTTTTTCTATTGCTGTAATTTATGCAAGACCCTTTAGGGTCTTCCCAGAACCAGAACTGCAGATTTTTCAGAGTGGAAGGAACCATTTGATTGAAACATAAATCAGAGAACTTATATATGCTAGAAAAAACACCTTTTAATCAGAAGAAAATAAGATAATAAAGAGTTAAATTAAAGTTCTCTATGTCTACCTGGGGAATTGACTGCAAAGCAGTTTGCTCATAACAGAAGAGCTTTTGGAAACAGTCTATAATTTCACATCTTCCTGAGAACAGATAGAATTTTATGATTATGGATATGTTACCTGTAGCCTGGAAAATCCTACTTTCCATAGTAGGGTATCCTGTCCTACCCACTGAAGAAATGGGGAATATTAAAGACAGTAGCAGAAAATATAGAAATGAGCTAATATATACTCATTTTAAGACTAAAATAGGTTTTGTTTTGTTAAAAAAAAAAAGGTTTTCTGCATGGTTTCTTTTGCTGTTTGCAAGCATAAAGTTAACCATGAGGGGGATGCAGATAATCCTGGTACTAGCTAGAAAAAAGCAGGAAATATTTTGAGAAATGTAGCTTGTGTCTTATGTAAAAATGCTTACATCTAGTTAAACTGTATATAAGGCCCCAGGCAATTTCCTTAATGGATTTTTTTGTGGGACTGCATGGAAGAAAATGTATCTGTTTAATATAATCCAAAACAAAAATAGACACCTCGTGATTAATGAAAACTACAAGAAAATTTTTCCAGAGATTGTGAAAACATTTTCCTCTTACATTTAAATCCATTCTATCTGCCAGATATTATCAAAGAGTGGAAGATTTATTTAAACTGATGAAAGTGGAATAAAATAGAATATTTATGCAGAATTTTTTAACTGTCATAATTGAGATTCATCATCACAAGAGAGACAAATTAATACTTTTGGGTGTTCTAAAGTCCCAGCTGTGCAGGCTGCAGCTGAGGAAGAATGTATCCAGGGATTTGGTTGCATACCGAGATGAGCTTTATTTTGCAATATTACTGAGACAAGAAGAAAACATGAAGGTGTGTGGGATTTGGCTGCCTGGGCATGGCCACCAGGAGCCATTGGAGTTGTATGAGGACAGCTGCAGCATCTGGCATGCATGACACAGTTTTTAGAGCAGAGCGACATCTTTTTCAAAGGACATATCTGCTATCCCACAGCACTGTTAGTGACACTAGAGATTATTTCAATTATCTACATGGCATTCAAGTGTCACTTTAAGTCCTGGGTTACCCTGCAAAGCCTCCCTAGGCCTAACCAGACCTTAGAAAGATGACAGACTTCTGGGTACACATAGCTGAGACAGGGTAGAAGATAAACAATTATGATGGCTTAGTGTTCGCAATTTTATATATGACTAGGAGAATTCAAAAAGCAAAATAGGCTTACAAAAGATAATTTATTTACACACATTAAGAAGAAAATAAGAAAAGGAAAAAAACCCCAAATAAACAACAAATGAAAGTTTCAGAATATCCTTCTCTTCCCCCAAGTATTCACTTTCCTACACACATGAAAAGACAAAACCTGTAACTTCAGTCAGTTTTACCATTCCAAAAATAATCTTTCATCAGTTCTTTTAGGAAAGGAGTCTTTTGGAGTCCCATGGAGACATGGTCACATGAGGAACAGTCATCTGGTGGCTTCTATGCCACACATCTGCAGTGGCCTGAAAGGAGCCTCTGTGAACTGTGAAATCTTACCCATTAGCAGCTTTCCCAACACTGCATATGGGCCATAACCTGCTTATTGAGGGTACTGTNTTTCCCAACACTGCATATGGGCCATAATCTGCTTATTGAGGGTACTGTTTAGGAATGCCTCCTCTAGTATAAAACAAAGATTCTCTTCTTTTTTCTGTTTCCAAAATTATCTCAAAACTCAAAATCTCCTTTCTTCCCCTTAGGAGCAAAAAAACCCCTTCATATCACTTATACTAGCACTTGACATCCCCCCTAAACAGCATGTATATGTTACAGGAAAAAATATTCCATTCTCCAGTAATTACTTGGAATGTCCAGCTGAATCAGGCCACTCATCTTCGTTTGCCCAAAATAGACTTTTCACTCTCTCTTCACTGACTCAGTCTCATGCTCCCTCTCTTCATGGTTCGATTACTTTGTCTTGTCTTCACTCTGGGGAAGCCAGTACCTAAAAGTTCATCTGCTGCCGAGAAAGAGTTACATGTGCCCAGGCCTGCGGTGGCCACATGGTCCCTGCCGGCGGGAGCTGCACAGATTTCAAACCCATGGCAGCCATGGCAGTGGGCAGGCTGGTGGATGCTTTCTTTTCCACCCCTCAGTCTCATGGTGTGGGCTGTTGAGAGCTGCTCCCCAAGGCAGGAGGGAGGGGGGAACATCCACCCAGCCCCAGCCGGCGACACGGGCAGCTGCCGGGGCTTTTCCTCCCCTTCCCTACCATTATTGGGCCCAAGCATGGCCGGGACTGCTTCCCCACAGGGGCAGCGGCTCCCTGAGGCCTGGCTGGGCCTGGCTCGGCCGCCCAGGGGCAGCGGGGCCTGGCCCAGCCCGGCCTGTGCAGCGGCTGCCATGCGGTGTTACCTGGCGCCTCACCCGGAGAAAAACAGGGAGGCTGCTTCACCTTCTCAGCTTTTGTAGGGGTATTTAACCAAAAGTCGAATCCTGTTTTCTCAGTGGTCAAGCCACATGCCAATAGCCAAGAACTGGCCTCTGATAGGTGTGCATCTTTTCTAAAGAGAATTTAAAGTCTTGGCAAGGTGATATTCCATATTTTCCTTCAAATAAAAGCTAAACTGTGTTAACCCATAACAATGACTAAACAAGCAAGAGAGGCTGAATAAAGAATAAGAACAGCAGTCCTTACCCAGTCTCCAAAAACCTTTGTTAGCTGCCAGACAGGTACATGATGACATTAGTTTTTAGGGACCAACTCAGCAGTGTGTGATAAAACTGCAGGTGAGAATTTTTAGAATGAACATGATTTTAAACTGGCTTTACATTTCTGATTAGGACTAAAATAATGAATAATATTGCAGGCTTTTATGGGATAAGGGAAGACTTCCCATTTAAGGGAAAGTTTCAAATAAAGAAGGAAGGCATTGGAATGAAGTTCAGGTAATTGAAGAAGCCAGATTGAAGCTGAAAGAACTGAGGCAGTACTTGGGATCAACTTAGTTTTTAAATATGAAGAAATACTGAATAAACCTTACATGAAGTTGGATGTAAAAGAAAAAGGGGAGCAAATTAACTGATTCAGAAGTATAGAAAATCTCTAACTCGTATATACAAGGACAGAAACCAGTAAACCAAGTAGACGCTTTGATTTTTAGATATTCTGGCTAGAAGTGTAATGCTATTTTCTATTGGTATTATAACTGTGTATGTGATATAAACAAACCATTTAATATGCATTCTCTGGAAAGACAAGGAAAAAAGAACTTTAGAATTATGACTCCTTTTCTTATTTTATATGAACAAAATGTGC
Source organism: Hylia prasina (assembly GCA_013397195.1). Taxonomy (NCBI): domain Eukaryota; kingdom Metazoa; phylum Chordata; class Aves; order Passeriformes; family Sylviidae; genus Hylia; species Hylia prasina. The sequence continues at coordinate 1,154,379 of VYXD01005576.1, read as the reverse complement.
TTGATAGCTTTGCAAAGGACATCCCTCAAGGCAGTTTTTTTTTCAATAGGCCAGTGAATCATGAATTGTTCCACAGCATTGATTCTATTACTCCCAGTGGGTGGCAGTTTTCCTGTTTGTAGCAGTTCCAAACATTGTTTTTCTCTTAGTGGCAGAAAAATTGCATGATGAATGTGTTTCATATTAAGTTTTGATTAAACACAGGCATTTGTGATAATTTTAGTTGCAATATACTCTTTAAAAAATTGTCTTGATAATGGAGTAAAACTAATTGCTTTGCCTCATACTTTAAAGTTAGAATGCATTTTTTGAAAATTGAAGTTTCTTTGACAGTTTAGTTAGTGTTATGTCATCTTATTAAATTTATTAAATATAACTTCCTATTGAAAATATCTTATTACTCATGGGACTAAAAAAAAAAAAAGATGCTCAGATTCTAAAGATTTGTATTGTGAATGAAATCTCTGTTTGGGAACAAGACACATTTCCAAAGCTTGATATGGCTTTTGAATGAGAAGTTAGGTAAGAAACTCTTGATATCTAAACTACCTTTTAGCCATGTCTTCTGAGAAAATGCAAATAATTCTAATTGACATAACTAGAGATTATCCATGTAAATGGAAGTAATAGATTGGGATAGATAATGACAAGGCAACCAGTTTTAATTTTTAGGTATTCTGGAGCTGATCCTACAGAAATTAGTCTTTGCAATTACTTAACCTTGGAAGCTACACAGAAAAATAACTTGTGGGAAATATTCATTCTTTATGACCACATTAGCCGCTTCATTGTCATTTTGTGCCAGCCTACATGTGGAGAGTAACTGAAAATCTCCACCCCATGTACTCTGGAAAACACTCACATCTCCATAAGTGATATATTCATTCTTAGCTGAATCAATGTCAGTGAACTATAAGAGAATTATGAGTCTAGACCAGCTTTCATTGACTTAAGGGCCTAAATTCCAAATACCTCAGTAGTGCAGAATCAGTCAGAAAGGGGAAAAAAAAGAGGGTAAAGAAAGGAAATATGACTTAGTTTTACACTTGGTGTTCTTGGAGTTTCATCTTTCTTCGTCACTGATGTAAAATGAAATGTCATATACCAGCAATTTGTTTTAACCAGGAAAGATCAACATATCTCAGCAGGACATTGTGTTTCTTCTAGGCATGCTTATATCATGGTAAATCATTTGTTGGATTAGATAAGTGTGTGGAGCTGTCTTCTCTGAGCCCTCCAAATTGCATAGAAATGTAACTGGAATTCTCTGGTACATTCAGCACATGAAGGTTGCTGCCTAGTGGGATGTTTTTCAGCATATATTAAATTCTGGTTTATATTGCAGGTACAGACACTCATTTGTTTTTATATTTTATGGCTACAGAAATAAATAACTATATTATTAAATGTTATAATTATTTTAAATAATTATATTGAGAACTCCCAGATGGGTCTGGAAGTTTCTAAATGTTGTGACAAACATGCTGTATTTCCCATCTCTTTTTTGTGCAAAGAAGCTAAGAAGGTTTTGGACAAAAGTTACAAAGAGTTATGTAACATAATGTGAGTGGAAGACAGTATTAGGCATTATTTTCAACTTCTTTTTATTTCATTATCCAATCTCTTCCTTTAATGAGAGATGCATTGGATTTTTGATGGTCTGTAAAATGCCCAGGATATGATTGTTAACTCATATGCCATTGACCAATGAACTGTTCCTACTTGGTGGGGTCATTATTTACTAAAAGCGGGTGTAAACTGCAAAACAATGGAACTATCTTTTGCACAGATGTAATCCATATGGAAACTATTAGGTTATGGTTGTTACATTCATGTTATTTTTTTTTCCCATAGAATACATTTGTTTCAGTGGTGTTTAGAACAGTCATCTTGTCTTCACTGCAACATGTTATTTTCAATATTAGATTAAAATGTAAAGTCTGTAAGCCAAATTCTTGCTGCAGATTAGTTATGGTACAAGTAAGAACATTTTCTGTTCAACAAATTTGAATAGTTTTTACTTGAGAGAAAAAACAGACTAACTGAATATAGACTTCTGCATTAAGCATATATGATTTTTTACCAGAATTGCATTTGAGTAAATGATCACTGTTAGAAAAATGTGAGATATACGGTAGAGCTGAATGAGCAATGGTGCTGAGGAAATGGCAGAGATCTTAAAGCATTTATGAAGATGGAAGCTACGAGACATCAACTAAAACTATATCTGTCTCTATAAAGTCACTGTGTTTTAGAGAATATGATCTGTCATGCTGATGGTCCCATTGACCATGGATGGCTTTTACTTTACCTTATGTGGGAAATCTTGTGGATAATGTCAAGTGGTTTCTTTCCATGTGTCAGTCAGGATTTTGGGGCAAGCAAGGGCATGTGAGCCTGCTGAGCAGTAGACATGGATTCCTGCAACAAAAGCAGTGGGGAACAATTCAACATTAGTGTTTCACTGTATCCCTGGAGTAGTCTGCATGTTTCCAGCTGAAGCTCTTTCTCTTATGTGTTTTTGAAGGATTTTATAATTAATGAGGGTTTTGTTGTTGTTGTTGTTGTTGTTGTTGGTTTTGTTTTGTTATGTTTTGTTTTATTCTGCTTGTCCCTGCCCATATTTTGAACCCAAATAATTTGGGCAAATGCTAAAGAAAATTCAGGTGAAATTAGTTCATATGTTTAAAAGGTTTTCTTTTTTCTTCTCAGGGAATTCCTGGAATTCCTGGAAATCAAGGAGCAAAAGGACAAAAGGTACTATTGGTTGTTCAAAACACAGTGAAAACCTATACTATATATACCCATTCCAAACTAAGGGCTTAGGCTTAGGGAATAGTTTTCATAGTGGGGATTTATGACATCAAATCATGCAAAAGAATGGAGACAATTCATGGCACATTTAAAAATCTCTTACTAGGTTTTATTTCAACTATTCCAGAAGAAATGAATAATTTAAAAGGAACCGTGTTAATTTCATAGTACATTGAGGGACAATCTTAACTAACTAAATCTGCACAGGTAAAGAACATATTAAAAAGTGTTAAGCTCACCTGCATTAGTCACAGTATTTTTCTCTTTATGTAAAAAATACAGGGTGAAATTGGACCGCCAGGTCAACCAGGAGCAAAAGGGTCACCAGGAGATACTGTAAGTTTCAAAATTGTGTTATTATGAACAAATAATTATGATGTTGTCATTATCTGCTTGTCATAAACAAACATGCAGGAGCAAACCAGCATTTGCAGGTTGGAAAGACAAGACTATGGCAAATGTAAGTTTTTAGCTCACTGACATATTTGCAGTGTGGAACTTGTGGCTGAAAGCTGTGAACTGTTTTATTCTGTTACACTTGCCATTACTTTAAGCTTCTAAGTATTTTGACAAGAGGTGAGATTACATTTTTATAAGTTCTTGGATTTTAATTGTTGTTAAGAGATTGTATTTTTCAGTTTAATAACTTGTCTGTCTCATGATTTATCTCTCCCATCTATTTTTGAGGTCTTTCCCCATGAAAATCTTCATCAGTGAACTTCTCCTTGACATACAGTAGTCAGGCTGGATTTCATCCATTTTGATAGACAAACTGGGTTTTGATGTCACTTTGTAGTGTTAAAAGTAGAAGTAGTACATATTTATATCTTCAAGGACAAATACAGAATACTCAGTGGTTCCCTGAAAGGGCCTTGGTAGTAATTTCTCAATCATCAGTGTAGTCACACTGTTAAGACCATCCTAGTTCCTAATTTTCCTTGCATGACAGAAATAATCTTTTCAGTGACCATTCTTTCCCACTTTCAGTGACTGCAGGGGTATTGTGGTGGCTTGTGCCTTACTTGATTGGATAACAGGAACCTTGAAGGAAGAGGATTTTTAATCCTCTGTCCTTCTTGATGAATCTCTTTAACATCATAGCTAAGGTTACCATCTTCTAGAGTGCCTAAGGTCAGCACTG
>VYXD01005576.1:956738-1147493 GCA_013397195.1 Hylia prasina | reverse complement strand
TTGCAGCTGTCAGAAAGCCTTTTTTTGTATAAAGAGGTTGATTTTCTTTTCATGAAATTAGAGGACTTTTCCAGCTACCTCCCAAAGATCTCTGGAAAAAATAGATTTCCTGGGCAACCAGTTATTGCAGTTGTCCAGATCAAATTTGGACGAAACACTGCTTTAGCAGGAAGTTCAAATGTCCCTACTCTTAGTTAACGCATGAACATTTGTTCTCTCACCTGTGCCTCTTAACTATTTTTATTGCCTGTTACTGGAATTTTTTTCTCCATTTAGTTCTGAGCAAAGTTGAACAAAATGCCAGAGGGAAGGCTATATCATGAACTCCAATAAAGCCTTGTAGAATTCCAAATTGCTTATATTTATTTAACTCACCTACCATATTTTCTTCAAATTTTATTTAGATAAATAACATCGGGTTCATGATACACTTGAAAATAATTTATTCCTCTTTCCTGTCAATTAATTTAATGTATTTTTTGTCACCTGATAAATTAAATAGGAGATTGATGCATGGAATATCTGAATATGTTATATGGCATTTGGGAATTTAAACCAGAAAAGATAATGGGATTTTCCTTGTATTAGTCACACTGAATATATTTGTTCCAGAAAACACAGATGGAAAGCTTGTGGATGGTCTATTAATAGCTTGGGAAAATTTTTCAGTAATGACTATCCCTATTGCATTGCAAACACCAGCAATTTATTAACTTACCTGACATATAATGTCAGCTCTGGAAAACAGGACAATAATGCTACATTTTATGTCCTTGAATCATTCTACGTTTTTGTTCAGGACATTTTCTTCTCTTCTAATTTTATGTAGTTTTCAGCTTTTCCTCTGTTGCAGCTGGAAGTTTCCTTCTTGCAGTGTGCTCATTTCATTTAGTAGTCTCCATGTAATTTTTTGAACAAAACAAGTTAAATATGGCATAGTAATGAAAGTGCAAGAAGGGAAACCAGGAAAAAATGGATTTTATTTCTCCTTTTCCTGCAGATGTGTTCTTGACCTTTAATTATACTAAATGTATTTTCTGATTTGTCTTCTCTGGTGTGTTTTTGCAGGTCAATGTGGATATATGCACATAGCTGATTTAATTAAAAAAAAAAAAAAGAAGCTGTTCTGTACATATAGTATTTCTGCATTGTATAAGATAAAATGAATGAGGGGCATTTTGGTGAGCATATGCCACTTCTGTAATCCAAAGACTGATGTGGGTTTCACTAGAAATGATCTAGTGAGATGGTAGAGTGTCTGTGGCCTAAAGAATAAGTGCTATATTTATTGATGGAAAGTTTTGGTGACCAGTATTTTCTCATCATAAAGCAGACAAGAAACATGAATTAATCTGTGGTTAATTTGCATTCATCTTTGGTTAATGGTAAAGCAGAGGTGAAATACCAGAAAACTGATGAAATTCTGAAAACTGTGGCTACATAGAATTACTTCTTGCTTTAGGTATTCTGAATTTTCTCTTTTGTTGCAGAAACAAAGACACACTTTTAGTTTTAGCAAATAAAGTTTAATGCTTTTTTGCAAAGCTGAGTTGTTATCTGTGTAAGAAATTATATCTGGTTTTGATTTCATGTAACTTTTGAAAGAAGTCTGAGATAGTGTCATGGGAGTGAATTTTTCCTAACATTTATTACTAAATAGAAGGTGATTATTGGTATGAAAGTGAAGATTAAATAACAAGAATAACAGTGAATTTAAAATATACGAGTTGGAATAACTGATAAAATTTAATCTCTGACAAGTTAGATTCCCAGGCATTATTTAATTATTTGACTTTCTGTATCATTATGCTTTTATTTAATGCTGCTTCTTAGGCACACTCTTATAGCAGATTGCATGTCACAGTATTTAAGCAAGTCCAAGCAAAACAATAATAATATATTGTTTTTGTTGGTGCATGCAGTTCTAGACTAAAAGTGAAGTGCGATGAAGTGGTGAAAAAGACAATTGTTAGCACCAGATGTGGAAAATATGATTAATGGGAATTCCTTCCTGGAAAGTATGATTTCAAAGAAGGATTTCTTTTCTAATATATACTTGAAACTAGCTTTGAACAGAAATTAAGGAAATCAGCCTTTTGATGATTTAATACTCTTTAGTTCTTATTTTAGGTAGGGAACATACAGCTAAACATGCCTTTACGAACATGATTGCATTAGAGGAGTCCGAGAGATTGTTTTGGCTTTGTACATGTGCTGAAGTGTCACGATCTGAAAGGGCAGAAGCTATTGAGTTCTTGAATGAGCAGTTTAAATCTTATGATTTTATAGAAGATGCAGAGGTATGGCCCCAAAAGTTAAATGCTCCTGATAAATCTCCACAAAATTTCCATTAGGAGCCAAGTTATGGCAACCTTTGAGGGACATGGTCATGGTCAGAAAGGAGAAAGAAAATTATGAAATGCCACAGATACTTTTGCTGGTTTTGGAAACCCTAAACAGAAACCAAGAAACTTTGTGTCACTTTCAGTTATAACTAAGGACGCGTTACAGATTGGGTCGTGAGTTGCAGAATTTTTTCTCTCAGAAGTATTCCATGACAGCACTGTTCTTTTCTCCTGTATGTTTTTTTTCCTATGCACAGTAGCCCTTCATTAGACCATAAAAGGTTTAATCTAAGAAATCCACTGTACTGTATCAAAACTGTAGCCTGTATAGTAAGATAAAAGACATTGTATTTGCTGTTTATTTCGCTAAAGAAATAGAATAATGATGCTACTAATACAATACTGAGCTCATTATTTCTCTGTTTTAGTACAGAAATGTCTCTGTCTTTTTCATAAATAAATAGGGTTTGATGGGACCAGAAGGTTCACTTGGTCTACCTGGAGCTTCTGGGCCTAAGGTAAGTGCTTGAGTCAGTTGTGACTTTGATAAACGACTGCTTTGTATGCAGATTTGATCTGGACAATGCCAGGAGTTTGCAGCTCATTTTTTGGTGTATTGAATATTGGTGAGCAGCTGTGTGATTTTCCCTGTGTTACCTTCTATGATAGTTCAGTCTCAAGAGAGGTTAATATAACTCAGTAAATGGCGCCTGTCATCCCGTGAGGTTTTTAACAATTGAGGAAATGGACATGAGACTTTGTTTCAGCTTTACAGTCCTGGAAAATGTTCTGCAATGCTGGAAACCAGATAATTCTCAATATACATCTGAACTTTCCCATGTTACATTTATTTATATTTTAATTTTGTTCAATAATGTTATGTGCTGTTTCTTCCACCCAAGGAGCCAAACTTGTTTCAGATGTAACTTTATTGATTGCACAGCAAGAACTAATTTTACCAATGTTCTCAAAAGCTAAAATAAATACTACAAATTCAGACTGGTTGCTGTAACCTTTTAATTTAATCTAAAATTAGTTTTGGATTAAATTATAAGTAAGCATTGCATTGTATGTCCAAGAGAATATTTAGGAATATAGGATCCATTTCCTAAACTTTGTATTTACATTTAGATCCCTTACCCCCATACATTATTTTACATGCAAAATACCCCCATACATTATTTTACATGCAAAAGTCCATATGCATTTATTTATAATTGTATACTGACAGTAGGATTTATTTAAGTGTCAATGTTTTCTATAGTAAAGATTGAATACCTGTGATACAACTAAAATTAATTAGCTCTATTTTTCTATGAAAAATGATTATTTTTTGTATATTTATCTCAGAACATAAGCTGTTTCTTAGAGAATTGTTCTTAATAAGCTCATTCTTACAAAAGTCCATCATGAAGTAGTGAATAATTCTGAGACTTAATGCAAATCCTCATGCTGAATATATGTCTAATTCCATAGGCTGCAATAAAAGCCAAAACATAAATAAATATTTTGACTTAGACAATTAAATAAGATGATGGAAATTGGAGGTCAGTACACACAAACTTAGTGTGACTGTGTGAGGCAAATGACACAAGTGGAGATGGGGCAGGTGCACAGAAGCTGGCAGGTCTTGTTTTGTCATCAGTATCTTGTATTTCCTGAGAGAAAGTTAAATCTTCAGTCTACCTGTAATGGAGAAGAACTTTAGCCTTTCAGTCACTACCTGTGCCTGTTTTCAAAAGTCAGTTTCTCAGTAGTGTCTTTTTATGTTTGCTGGTCATACCACATGTGACAAAACATAATGATGTATCAGCCACACTCCTGCATTGTTATACAGGGTGATAAAGGCGAACCAGGGATACAGGGGAAACCAGGATCATCAGGAACCAAGGTAAATATAATTCTGGAAAGTGTTCTAGTTAAAGAAGGGATTCATTTACTTTTTCATGATTTACTAATTTTCCATTATTTCCCCGGGTTAGTTATAAGGCAGTTTTTGGTAAAACAGTAGTTAACATCACATTTCATCAGAATCCATTTGATGACTTATTAATTTTATACTAGATTTTAGGCTGTGAAAATCAGATGTTAAGTTCAAACCTGCAAACATTGTCATTACTTCAGGTAGTATTTTTTGTGTAATTTTGAAACATCAGCTTTATTAAAAGACAATAAAAATAGATACTGGATGTGGCTTCTCTATATTCACCATCCCTTCAAAAATCCTTCAGACATTTCAATCATCTTCAGTTATAAAATTTCAAAATATCATCTCATGGGGCCTTGAGAAACATGCAGTGTGTGGTTTTACACACAGCACATCACTGACATACAGCTATTGTATTACTCAGGGAGATCTAGGAGTACCAGGGGCTCCAGGGGAACCAGGCTACCCGGGCATTCCTGGTACCCAGGGATTAAAGGTAAGTATTTTTTCCAGTTTTACATTAATTACATCTTTTTTTGCAAGTGCTTTTCTTATAATCGATCATCATTTAACAAAATCTTTCTCTAAATACATTATTATTAAATAACAGTTGGACACATTTAAAGCAAAAAATATGTTCATCCTGAAAATTTTCTTCTGAAGGATAAAGGCTTGGTATGAAGGCATTTGTGGTGAGTTGACCTGGGATGAATGCCAGGTGCCCACCAAGCTGCTCTATCACTCCCCTCTTAAGCAGGACAGGGAAAAATCAGGAAAATAAGATGAGAGAGAGGTCATGCGTCAAGATAAAGGCAGTTTAATGTGCAAAAGGAAAGGCCATATGTGGAAGCAAAGTAAAACAAAATATTTATTCTCTACTTCCTGTCAGCATGTGTTGTCCCGGCAATTCCTGGGAAGCAGGATTTCAGTACACATAGAAGTTTGGAAGGCAAATGTCACAATAATGAAACTCCCCTTTCCTTTCTCTTTCCTCCTTCCCCTTTCCTTTAGCTTTTATTGCTGAGCAGACATCTTATGGTATGGAATATCCCTTTCAGTTTAGGTCATCTTCTTCCATCTGGCTGTGTCATAGAACCATAGAATGGTTGTGTGGAAAGGGACCTTAAAGATCATCTATTTCCAACCCCCATGTCATGGGAAGGGACAGTTCCTTCCACTAGATGAGGTGGCTCAAAGCCCCATCCAACCTGGCCTTGAACACTTATAAGGAGGAGATATCCACACCTTCTCTGAGCAACCTGTCTCAGTGCCTCACCACCCTCAAAATAAGGAATTTCTTCCTAAGAAGCCTAGTTTCAGTTTGAAGCCATTCCTTCTTGTCCTGTCATTACAGACCCTTGTGAAAAGTACCTCTCCAGCTCTCTTCTAAGCCTCTTTTAGGTACTGGAAGGCTGCTCTAAGATCTCTTCTGAGCCTTCTCTTCTCTGGGCTGAACAACCCCAGCTCTCTCAGTCTGTCTTCATGACAGAGATGCTCCAGCTGTCTAATCATCTTCGTGACCCTCTGCTGGGCTTGATCCAGCAGATCCATGTCCTTATGTTGGAGGCCCTGGAGCTGGACAGGAGTGGAGTCTCAGGAGAGTGGAGTGGAGGGGGAGAATTGCATCTTTTATCCTGCTGGCCACAATGCTTTTGATGCAGCCCAGGATGCAGTTGCTTTTCTGGGCTGGAAGTGCACATTGCCAGGTCATGTTAACTTTCTCATCTGTCAACATGCACAAGCCCTTCTCTGCTGGGCTGCTCTCAACCCCTTCTTTGCCTAGCCTGAATTTGTGTCTCCACCTGAGACCTTGCCTGGCCCTAGCTTCCAGGAAAAGGGGGGGATTTGGAGAGACAGCTTTGATGTTCCAAGGAGCTCTGCTCAGCAATACCCAAAGCAGTGGTATGTTATCAACACCTTTCTAGCCACCACTGCAAAGCACAGCACTATGAGGGCTGCTGTGGAGAAAATTAACTTCTCAGCAGGACCCAATATGGCATTAGAGAAAGAGAATTACATCAGGCATTTCACTTTCATAAGAAGAGAAACGTTGAAGGGTAAAGAGAGAGTAAGATAGAAGGGTGATGTTATCATTAAAGTTTTATGAAAACCCCATGCAGAAGTATTCCAACAGAGTTCATCTGCTCCAGAAGGCACACATTTCTTGTATGTCCAGTGTCTTATATGCCAGCCTCATATACATGTCTTACATATACTGGAGTACTTCACACGTCAGTAGATGCATCTATGGACATGCCTTACTGACTAGAGCATGGACTCAGTGTCATAATAATGGTTTAATTAGTTTCACTGTCACTGTATATTCAATATCTAAGGGTTATGTAAGGCACATGTACTAAGACAATATTTTATGAAAGATTTTGTTAAAATTTGTGAAACTTCTCTGAATTTTAAACTGAAGAATTCTTGGAAAAGGTCATTCATTTTATATGAAGATTCAAGTTGTTGGAGTTACAAGTCCAATGACAAACTGGAATTATTCAGGAGGAAAAGCACAGTTTGGGCATCTGGCAGTAAAAGTGAAGCCTTTCAGCTATAGATGATTTTAAAACTTGAAACAAATGAATATTTTACATTTGAGTACAATACAACAAAATACTACAGCTGGCATAAATGTTTTTGTATGTTCTGGGATTTTCAATCAGGAAAATATTTGCCATGGCAAAAATGTCCACTGCTGTTTAGCATTTAATTAAACATTATTTTATTTTCCACCCATCAAACCCGCCCCCCCCGCAACACACAACATTTTGGCTCTTACAAGAAACCTGACAAAACAAATCCAAAAATCTCCATTCTAGTTATTTTCTTTATTGAATCAGTTTTGCACACCCCCTACAGATCTGTCCTTTGTTTCATGAGCTGCCATGTTCATAGTTCAGCATTTTAATTTATGTATATTTAAACATAAGATGTCAGAGTTAAAGTAAGAGGCATCTCCTATAATTTAAGTTTCCTTTTCAATTAATAAAGAGAGATAGTCACATTTTTGGAGTACATATTTTATACCTCTGTTGTTAATTGGAATGAATAGTTTTCATGCACTGCCTGTTTCTCTCCAATGTCAATTAGATGGTGTTCAGACAAGTTGGTAAAACTGCATACCTGACTTCTAAGCACTGTTTACACCATCTGATTGCAAATCCCCCCACTATTATTTACTTTAAACATTTCAAGGCAAAACAAGTGGGTGGAAATGGAGCTTAGTCCTTAAATATTTTGATTTCATTTAAATATAGAGGGGTTTTTGATGAAAAAATACTTTTTTTTCTTTGTTTTGCATTGCTTCTGCATGCAGTGATACATTCAGCTAAAATTTAACCCAGGAGAAAAATTGCCTCCCTTCCTACCTACATCCTTCATGTACTGTGTAGATAAAATCCCGCTGGATTTCCCACCTCATTATGTTGTATTTTTTAATCTTTTACTTGGTATGTGAGTATCCACTTTCTTTTTTAAATTTCTATTTGTTATGTGAATATTTACTTTCTTTTTGGTAGTTGTTTTAATGACAAAATCCCTTCTTAGTATAGCTTTCTGGACTTTTTTTGTGTACGTGGGGATAAAGTGATTTGTTTTCTTTCATTATAAGAAAAAGCTAGATGTTTCTCTTGTAATTACTGTGTTAAAGCACAAATTAGAGGTGACTCATGTTTTAATGGAGACCTTTCTTCTAATATTTTACAGGGGGAGAAAGGAAACCAAGGTGACACTGGTATCCAGGTATATAAACTTTTTTTCTAATGAAACATCTGGCATTGCTATTTATACAAATCTTGGGTATTAATTCAGACAGGATGTTTTTTAAGATTAAACTCCACAAAAGGTTAACTTGAATCGCAGCAGTAAGTCTACTTCAAGGGAATCTACCCAGTATGACCAGCATGAGTTTTCAGCTGCATTTCTGGGTGCCTGAGCAGGCTGTTGGCATTTGGTGGAGAGCTGTTTGCTCCTAGCAGTGGTGCAGGCACAGAGCTGCAGGTTGTGCTGCTGCCCCAGAGGCCTGGGACATCACCCAGGACTGTTGCAGGGTGCACTCTGTCCCTGCCTGCAGGGCACTGCAAGATCACAGAAACAAAGTCAAAGTAACTCCACGTGACCTCTGCCTACCTACTTTACTATTAGCATGTGAGATCTTCCTCGTTGTTATCTAAAGTCATGGAAATACCTACAAGAAAAAGAAGAGCATCCTGTCTTTACTTGGATCCTGGCTTAATTCCTCTATGTTCAGGGTAGAAATTTTATGCTGCAGTTTCTGCTGTGATCTCTTAGAAGAGCAACTTTTCAGATTGATTTGTCCTGGTTTAAAATGAGGTTTTAGTATTTAGGTCCTTGTGTTATTTTTTTGATAGTTTCATTGCATGTACCAGATAAATCCGTATTTTATAAAATGTGCTTCTTTTCTGAAGGGACTGAAAGGAGAAAAAGGAAGACAAGGAAATCCAGGCTTACAGGTACTGTTAAAATAGTGATTCTATGTCAAGAGAGCCATAGTGATCCTAGTTTGAGGCCACGATTTATATTTGTTTCTTAACACTTCTTCCATCAACATGTCTCTGCATAAGGTGAAATATATTTATTTACAACACAATAATATAGTTATATAAATTACCACTTAAAAGCTTAGTATTTTTAAAATAACAAATATAACACATACAGAGAAGATGGAGCAGCGTTTCTCTCAGCTGTGCATGCTTGAAGGATCAGAGGAAATGCACATGAGTTGGAACACAGGAACTTGATATACAGGAAAACCATTTTGCTTTGAGGGTGGTCAAATACTGGAGCAAGCTGCTCATAGATACTGTGGCAAGACCTCTCTGGACAGCATGTCAAGTTGATCAGGCTGCATCTGTTCTGCAAAGGAAGTCGAATACAAGGAGGTCACTTCCAACCCACATGTTCCTGTGTTCTATGATACTGTATCTTGAGAAACAGACCACAAGTGCATTTCTTTTATTATTACAGTAAAGCCTTAATCATATAATATCTTTATAAAACAGTTATATAAGTAATATAAAATGCAGATAACAGCAAAAAATGGCTTTTGTGTAAAGGTTACAAGAGTGATACTTGAGATATTAAGAATTTGCACATACCATGCTACACTTTCATACAGTTCATTACCTCCTAGACTATACTGGGAGTCATTATTGACATCTTCTGTGCTCATAAATTACAGATGTTTCCTGTTTCAGCTGTAAATCAGCGAGATCCAGTTGTTTCTCTTTAACTCTAGACCAGTGTATTCTGATTGTGTCATAGTTGGCGATCTTGTTATTCCACAGAAAATAGCTGTTAGTATTTATAAATACTTGTTAACTGCACAATCCACGTCATGTCTAAACAGAGAAGTATTTTTTAGAGGTACAGATCTAAAACTAGACTTGGAAGGAAGCCCAGTTGCTTTTTTCAGAATTATGACATGGATACAGCTGCTTGTCTAGCCAGATGGACCCCATTCCTGGGGATTCTGGGCAGGAGATCTAGACTGCATGTTAGTTAACACTCTCAGAGACATGTAGGTTGAAAATAATTCATTATTAAACCTGAGCAGATTTTTTTAAAAAGAAATCATTTAAACTAAAAGACCATTGGCTTAAACAAATGTAATGTCCTAGACTAACACTTTACAACTTAAACTTTGTTTATTGATTTTGCAAATAATGGATTTTTTCATATCTTTATTATTTTAGTCATAAGGGAAAACAAAGTGATGTGATAATGAAAGAAAATATTTTTTTTTTCAGATAGAATGATGCAACTGAATTGCTGTTGCTTGCTTACTTTTTTTGGAGAAAGCTGAAAAAATAATACAGACTGTGTCTAAAATTGTTTCCCATGCTTATCTGGTTTGGTCAGCAACCAAAAAAATCAGTCATTTAGTAGATAACACAAGGTCTTTCCAAAAATTCTCAAGACTCCAAGACACAATACAGATTTCCTTGTCCGTAAGAGTGAATCAGAACAGTGAACTGCCATTTTGCATTACTGACGTTATGGTCAGTAACAGCATTGAACCACTTGGCAGAAATGACACCAAAATAATTTGCTGGCATTCAAAATCTGCCTTACCACTGAGTCTGTATTTCAAAGGCTCTTAAATTAATTTCTGCCTAGTAAGAAAGTATTAAACAGTTTGAATCAGGAGTTTACTTCTGCTAGGACATGTTATTTCTTTTGTAAAGTGAAGAGGGTTTTATCTATTAAGTCTACATTATGTTTATAATATGTGTGATATACTCCCAACTTATCTGCTTGGTACTTGATATTAAAGGTAATACTGAAGTGTTCATTCATCCTGATGTAAATTTTTCACCATTATATGCAGGGGCTTTTTTTATGCTATAGCAATCAGAGAATCTTTAAAAATTAACATTTGTGATTGATTACTGAAAATGAAGGACTAAAAATATTAATTTTTGATTCCAAGTAATTTGGTTCAGCCAGCATTTTAAATTTCTTTTTCATCTTATTTTCTAAAGGGGGTAGAAGGATTGAGAGGAGAACGAGGAGAGGTATGTATTTTTGGAATGACAAATATAGTATTACAAAATTCTTCCATTTGTTTCTGCAAAATTATGTGATCTGTAAAATGTGTGTTTATTCTTACTTCTGTACTCACATGTCTATAAGCAACAGAGGAGAAATTGAAAAATATCAGAGAAAGAAGTATTAGTTGTAGAGACAGAATGAGATATACGTTTTATTAAAAAATTATTTAAACCAAGGTCCTTTTTAGAGAATTAAAAAGCCAATAAACCAACCAACAAAAAAGAGAAAGGATTGGTTGAATAAAGAAAATAACTAAAGAATAATTGTGTTGCATGTTGTTTAAAAATTGCTATTTAAAATATTAATTTTATAGGTTATTATTTATTTATTTCAATGTTTTGTAAAATCAGAGTATACACTGCCCCATCAATCTAATTCTCCTTCAAATTCATTTAGAGATTTTTTGTTGAACCTTTTTCCTTAAAGCATAGTTGCATAACAATAGCTGGATACATTACTTGGAAGTTCCGTTCTGATAATGAAATTATTTTATCCATTTTAACAGACAAGTTGTTTCATATGCTTCTGTAGTTCTAGGAAATGCTTCAGTTGCAGTTTGGCTTATAGATGTTTTGCTAAATTTTTGCCAAAACTGGTAGAAAATGCCTTGTATGCTATTGAATTGGTTTCCTTAAGTATTGTAAATTAGGGCAATAAAATATTTCTACTGGAAATTCATTTAAATAATATCTTACTATGTATTAAAATATATTGATGTCATTTTGTTTACTTATCAAACCTGTAAAATTAGTTTATTTTCTATTTCTATAAAATACGGTTTTTGTTAGACTCTGATTTGTAAAAAGTTTCTTCAGCCTGTAAGTCTCAGCACTTACTGAGCTGTTTTCCTTTTTTTGCTTTTCTTTACCAATAGCAAGGGTCAGCAAACAAGGCCTCACATGCATGTGGTTGAACATTAAAAGACCAAGATATACTGTGGAAAATTTTCCCCCTACAGTTTCAGTTGTTTCTTGGCAAGTTCTTCAGGCAGTTCTGCTGATGCTTCCAACATTTTCTCCTGGTGTTTTTATGCTGGCTTCTTGCCTCTAATGTTGTTCTACAGTAGATGCTATTTCCCCAGTATTCTCTGGTTCTTAATGCCTTCTAGCCTTTTTAACATTTAGTTCAGATAGCTCAGCTTTCAAGTCTTTTATGTAAATATAGTCCATAGGTGTAAAAGGAATTAAAATTAAAAACCAAAACAAAACCTCTCCTAGCTATAAACCCAACATGATTTCAGCTCTCAGCACATATAGTTTCTAGTATAGCCACAGGTAGCTACATAAGTGCCATGTGTTTATCTCTGAGCCTTGCTGACTGTTTAAATGAAAAAAACACCTTTGCAATTATGTACTAGAAATGAGCAAGTATAAATCTACATGAGGTAACTAAGAGGATCCCTTCTCTGTGACTACACCATTCAAGGTGACAATATCAAGAAAAAAATTGCAACTACAACTTTGGAAGAAGTTGTATCTGAATTAATGTATGACTTCTGAAGGTTTGGACTGCTATTCAGGTCATGCCCCTGAACTGGCTATCCTTCCAGCAGTACTCTTAGGTACTTCACTGACATCTGTTGTATTTTGTCTGATTTCTCTGTTTCTTTAAGAGCATGAACCATCTGTCTGATTTTACATCCTAGCTCATAAAACTGATTAATCTGATACTGAATTTAAAGCTTGTTACCCTGTAATAATTCATGTATAGAATTCTGGGCATTGTTACTAGTATAGACGAAGCCAGGAAGCTTTGAATTTTTCTGATGTGAAGAATCTTGATAATTAATGTAGGAGACATTACAAAGTAGTATAAATACCATAATTTAAAATTCACTGTAAGTCTGTTCAGACCCTATCGATGAGTATTTCTTAAATTTCTGTTTGCTTCAGTAAGTTTGTCACGTATAATAGTCCTGTTCTCACTGTTCCATCTAAAATAGTTGGAAGTGGAGAAAGAAAAATTTTCAGCAACTAATAATGTTATGCAGAAGCTGTACAAACAAGGGGGGGAAAAACTCCTAAGGGAGCAAACGCAATATTACTGACTTTAATCTTGGGCACATACTGATGTTTTGTTGGCTCCAGAGCAGGGAAAGAATTCCACATGAACTATTGCAGTAGGTAATTCCATACATAGAACCATTGCTTTGGTAAAGATATATCTAAATATTTTCCAGCATTTTTTTAACCTTTTCCAGTGAAACAAAGAGACTACAATTACTATCAATCAGATGGGAAAAAAAAGAAGCAAAAAAATTCCTAACTGAAATAAAATTATTTTTTCCTTATACACTGCAGATATATGGTAAAAGGCTTGATTATTATTGTAAGTTTCCAGGAACTTCAGTGTCGCCAGAATTTCACATCCAATTTTTCTGGTCTTCTAAGGGTTTTAAGATACTATAAAATTTTTTTTGTTTCTGAGGAAAAAGTGAATAAAACCCTTCCTTCCATATGTTAATCATGAATAGCAAAATGGATCTTGAAAGTTAAAAGGCAGTAATTTATTTCAAGTTCTCTTTGGTAATTTTACCTGAAACAGCTACTAAGGAATCTGAAAACTTCAATACTTTTTAGCAAAAAATAGATCTCATTAATATCAAGTGAATTTTCACTGGCGTCACATTAATTTTATGAAGAACTTCAGTAAAGGCTTCTCAGAATGTTTGTTTGGTGCTACCTACCTTCCAAATGATCTGTGAACATATAATTGGCTTTTCATTGATTTTTCATTCCAGAAAGGTGAGAAAGGAGATCCTGGCATTCGAGGCATCAGTGGGCAAAAAGGAGAATCTGGTGTCCAGGGTTTGATTGGACCTCCTGGTCTCAGAGGTCAGCCAGGAGATAGAGGACCCCCAGGACCACCGGGATCAGATGGAAAACCTGTATGTATAGGACTTCAAACTTTTCATTCTGTGTACCTTAAAAACCAGAAAGAATTGCATGCTCTTTTCTCTGTTCAATGCAGGCACGAGAATTTTCAGAAGAGTTTATTCGACAGGTGTGTTCAGACGTACTGAGAAGTAAGTTTGAAAGTTTCTTTACTGTTGTGTCCTTGTTTGAAGTGCTAAAGCAGTTTCCTGATAATTAGAGAAACGCTTTTTTGAAAGCATGTTCCATATTGCCAATTTATTCCTTGTTTTCCTACACATGTGGAATGATATTTCCACATCACAGGCTCCATACTTTTTACCATCTTGTTTCCATAAGGTATTATATTATCTTGAGAGGGAACTGATTTTGTGTTAGTGGTTGAGGGCAATACTTTAAGCATTTTTTTTGTTTTATTCTCCCAGCCCAGTTGCCTGCCATTCTCCAGAGTGGAAGACTACAAAACTGTAACCATTGTCAGTCCCAAAGTGCTCCCCCCGGACTTCCAGGACCACCAGGTCCAAGAGGCCCTGAAGGCCCAAGAGGGTTTCCTGGTTTACCAGGGAATGATGGCATTCCGGGGCTGATGGGCATGCCAGGTCGCCCTGGGGCTCGTGGGACAAGAGGTACAGTGTGCATGTGTCATGATGCTAAAGGCCTTTATGCCTTGGTTTTCTGCTTCAGGTTCTGAAGGGGATTAATGCAGGGTGGAGTAAGAGAATAGCTGGGCTTGTTTGGCTGAAGGGAACTGTGGACATGGGGCAGTGTGCATGTTTCACCACCTTCAGGGAACAAGTGACAGGAGAGAGAATACAAGAACACCGCCAGATACTTATTGTTCATTCTACTATAGTCAAATCCTGTTCTGATCTTTTTAGAGATTTCTTAGTCTCATGTGAATGTTTCTACCTGCATTTAGATTATTTTTTACATAAAATATGCCTAGACATAGATTTCAAAGTATTTCCGTATTTTCTGGTTTCTTTTCTTCCAAAATTGTTTGTTTCTGCTGTTTTAAGGAACAGTATTAAATCACTGGCTACTTAATATCTGGTGCTGATGTTTGACATCAACAACTTTTATACTCCTTTTGATTTTCTGACTTTTCATCCTTTTGTTCTCTTTATCTGAAAAGAATTTTTGCTCATTTCTTTATGATTTTCGTAAAAATTCTGGATTCTTTTTCGGCAGGCTAAGGTTTATGCTTTCAGGTAACTCAGCTGTCCAAGGATTCCAATTGATTTCTGTGATGTATTTGCAGACTTTATGTTAAGTACATGTGTATAGTCTGGAGCTAAAGCAAGAGACTAGGTGGAGTCCATAATTGGTAACAGGTAGCATCAAAATAATCAAGAAAGCTGTATGAAATAACAGCTAGCTAAAAATGTGCCCATGGTAAGCAGACAAATGGTTGATAAATATTTACTTTCTTTGTGACTTACTATCTGTGATCTAGCGCACCAAATTAATTTTGTTTGTAATAATGATTTGCCTGTAGTACTTTTATAATTTAATATCCAACAGGAGAATATGCAGTTTTTCTCTGGAGCTGACACTAGCAGTTCTCATTATTCTATAAAAGTTGGAAAAATAGATAATGGATCTATGAAGAAACTGGATTTACTGGGTTGTACTAGTATAAGAGAGCTCATATTTTCATCCTCACTGTATTTCTTTGGTGGAAATTTAATTCTGCTGTGTGTGTTGCAGACCATTTTCTACATATTCTGTATTCCACAGGGATTATGATGAAAAATTTACACCTCCTTTATACAAGATATTAAAACTTTTGCTGATAGGAAGGCAATGACAGCAAATTTCTTAATTACTTATCATCTATTCCCTCAGCGGATAGTGACTGTCTGCTTAATTGTTGCTACATCAACTCTAAATTCAGTAGAAATTATCATAATTTAGAACCCAGTCACACTGTGCAGGTTACAAGAAAAGGCTTGTTTTGGATCCCATTATTTGCTTTCAAAATATTACATATTCAATTCAATAAATATTATCAAATGCTGATTTCTGACTTCATTGGATGAAAATTATGTGCAAAGATATGCATGTTTGCTAATTCATAGGACTGCCAGGGAAGAATGGTGCAAAAGGCAATCAAGGAGTTGGTGTTCCTGGGATCCAAGGCCCTCCAGGACCTCCAGGTGAGGGATGGTTCAGGTGTGCAGATTCAATGCATGCTAGTAATTTTTTTTATAGTGTGGTTTAGAAAAAATGTTGATGTAATTTGGAAAAACCTACCTGGTTTGTACACATCTTACTTACCAAATATATTTTAGGGTAATGTCTGCTTCTTGCATAGCTTATAAATTGCCATATAATACATTATTTAATGTAAGACAGGTCCTGTAGAGATTGGTATTTGAGATTGCTGTTTCTTGATAGATGGATCCTGAAGTCAACTATATCTGAAAACTGAACCCTGATATGATCATGTGACTTGTAAGCATTGCTTAATGAGGGAAAATATTCTTCATAACATTAGTGTATGCATACAAAATGTAAAGTTGAGCATTTGGAAGATATATTAGGGCCCCATCCAAAGCCACAGAAACAAATAGAAATTGGGGGACTGATTCTTGCCGTAGTGGTTCCAGATTATATGCAAAAGTAGAATAGTGTGCTAAAGCAGATTTTCATATTTTCCTTTAAAAACTATCTTTATTTAAAGTGTTTTGCACATGCTTTAGAAACATCTTTATAAGATCTCATGTTGTTTATATAAATATATAAGCAGTTTGTGACAAGAAGTGTCTTTTGCAGGAAATGAAATTTTCTTTATCTTCATATTTCACCAAAGAGCAGGAGTATTGTGGGTCCCTACTTGCTCATTTTCATTTTAATAGTATTGCATTTATTTATTTATTACATGTGTGTTACCAAGGTCCTGAAGGTCCACCAGGCATGAGTAAGGAAGGACGTCCTGGAGAGCGTGGCCAGCCTGGCAAAGATGGAGATCGTGGCACTCCAGGAATGCCAGGACCAGTTGGACCCCCTGGAATTTGTGACCCATCACTGTGTTTTAGCGTAATTGTGGGGAGAGATCCATTTAGAAAAGGACCAAATTATTAATTTGTGATATGATAATTTAGAGGAATAGTTATGGTGCTTATCTTTCATGGTTGTTCAAATCTCAGGAAGGTGACCAGCAATAATCCCATAAGAAGGAACAAAAGTACCTCTGACAGTAAAAGCATTATAAATAATGATCTCAAAGGTTATACATTACTTTAAGACAAGAAACTCCAAAACTCCAGTCACTTTTTTTTATACCTTGCACTGGTTGAATCTCAAGTGTTTTTAAAGGGATTATCAGTTTTAATAGAAATAAAATTAACTATAATATTTGGTATTTAGTATTTAAGTGTCCTATCATTCTCCTTTTACCTCTTTTACCAAAGAAAGTCCTTTGCAAAATTGCTGGAAACACCACTGGGATCACAATTAGGTCTTAAACGGCATTGGTCAGGTATAAATAACTGTGAAATTTTTCACATGCAGCCAACATACACAGTATTTGATTTTGAAAGAATATGGCTGGCTTTGACTTTATATGTGTGCAAATTTCATTGCCTTATGTACGTGTCATATATCATTGCTCCAGATGTGAGTGAAAGCCTGTTATCAGATTTTTATTAATTAAGACAGATACTTGGACTCATCACAGAAGAAATGTCACCTATTTTGCCATGCAGTTCTGCTTAAAACAGAGATCAAATGCAAGGGTAGAACTACAACTTCAAGAGCCAAGGTTTTGTGGAAGATGGTACTGTCAGCTACTAAATGTCAAAAGTTTCCATGCAGGTGATTCAACTCATATGAAAATAGCATTAAAAATTAAAAGAGCAAAAAACTGACATCGCTGGCTTTTGACAAAATTAAAGATTTAAAAATGTTTGCACAACCCCAGTGTGACAGCTCTGCATAATGAAGTATCAAGTTATAAACCCTTTGCTGTTTCTGCTCAAGGACTGCTTGCTAAATTGAAGAAGCAGGTTTACAAGGAGAAAGGTCTAACTGGTGGCTGATCAGCTGCAATGTTTGTTGTGCTGTTTCCTTTTTCATTTTAAGCCAGCTGTGTGTAATTTTCGTTGTATGCTTTGCTAATGAAGTGTATTGCTTGCTTTTACATAAAGAGCAAAAGCACAGTTCCCATGAGAATTTAAAATCCATTTCTTAAATTAAGGCAGTCTTGTATTAAGTTAACCAATGCTTCATAAGTCACTTCTTCTAATGTGTTTTTCTGTTGTCCTGCTATCAGAGATTGTTCATATGCTTGACATTCAAGGTAAAATAAAAGACACACTTTCCAATAAGATGTATGGTTGAGTGAATTATGAGTCTGAGAGGAGACAAAACTAAACCCAACCAAACAAGAGCAAGTCAGAAGGACCTCTGACTGCAGTGAGTACAAACAGAAGACCAGTATTCCCTACTTGTAGAAAAAGCCTCTTGATTTTCAACCAGTCTGATTGGTAGCTTTGTTGTATGATTTCATTTGATCAAATTAACACATATATCAAGCTTAAATTTTAAAAGTAGTGGTGGTTTTCTCACCCCATTAGGCCTACTGGAGGGTTGTTTCTGAATGACTGACTGAGGATCTATGAGTAATTTCCAGTTTGCATCTATTAATTGGCCCTTTCTTGTAGTTTTTTATATGTCTGGCCAATTTCTATTTGAGCTCAGTTTTTGGTTTTCTGTCTGCATTTCTGTGCACTGTAGCAGTGCCCTTGTAGTTCTTGACATGTGTTTGTCTGCTTTTCCAACTGTGGAACACTTCTCTTTTGAACAGACTCAGAAGCTCACAGTTAAGCCAAGGTGGTCTCTTGCTTTGCCTACCCCTCTATCTTTAAAGGAGATGAACTGTTTTTCTGCTTCCAGGAAGAGAATTTTAGAAAAACTCCTGGCACGTGCTAGCTCCTTTATCCTTCATGGAAGCTTCCCATGAAATCCTTCCCAATTTAGCTCTGAGAGAGCTGAAATTTTCTCTTCTATTATTTAAAACATTTGTTCTAATGCTAACCTTCAGTGTGCTCCTGTTTGTTCCCCAGGCTGTGTGCATTGATAGGTGTACACTTAAGGTGGTTGGTCTTCTGGTTGTCATCTTGTCAGGCAGCTAAGGAACATTTGTCTTAATTTTCTTTTTTATTTTTGGTCCATGCAAATAAGAGTTATTTATGCTCTGCTTCTTCTGGTATCTAAAGTAACTCAGTCTGGCCTGGCATGGGTATTTCTGTGCAGTGCTGCTCAAAGAGTACAATCTATGCCAGTTACAGCAAGCAGAATCTCATGTTGGACCCATTTCATTTTGTGTAATAATAGGGCAAAAAAGACTGACTTAGTAAGCTAAATAATTAAGAGGCTTCACTGAATGTAAGACCAAATTCAAAGCCTTGATCTGCAAAAGGAAAAGATTCGATGCTAAATCTATTTGATTGCCTGCACTGCTGAGCTGTTTGGATGCTTTGAGATTTAGTGCTGCTGTATCTTTGGTATTTTGCTCTGAATTTGAGTCTGCAAAAAGGATTTGGTTTTGACAAGCTGGAATTTTCCAGAGGACACGTTAGCCACCTAGTTTGCAGGTGCCTTTCAGAAAGTTAGTAGAAATGATGTATCTTAAATAAATGGAGACGCTTTGAAAATGTAGTTTTACCTTATTAAATTCTGAGGAGCTCTGTAGGAAGTGTTTTGCATCCCAGTGAAATGCATACATTACAGGCTAGGAACCTGTGATTTCAGTTATTGCTCCTTAAAAGATTTTATCAAGTTAGAATTCAGGAGACTTCACAATCATTTAATTTCCTGACTTCATTTGATATAGTGGGATTATACAGCAGTGTAGGTGTGTCCAAGATTGTATCTTGATTGCATCTTTTAACTAAGAATATGAATATATTTCCAGATCTTCATCTGATTCTACAGTAAGAGGTTAAAAATGGTATAAACTTGAGTATTATCTGATTAATGATCCACAGGAGAGAGACTTTTATTTACTATTGATGCAAACTATATGAGGTTCTTGCAGATGTTGATCTTCAATCGGAAGCTGTGAATTAAAAAGATCACAGTGCAACATGTCACCATCTAGCTACCCAATATTCTCTGGAAATAGTTGCTAGAAACTCTGACATTTGCTTACTTACTCCCCTGATGATAGTCTTTAAAACTTGATATTGGGCTAGTTTTTAAGCAAAGGGCAAGATGAAAAAAGAATTTCTGGATTTTTTTTAAATAGCATTTTGCTGTCTAACCTTGAGTTAAGAAATATCCTCTCTGGCTGGTCTAGTGCCTGTTGGTGACAGTAGAGGAACTATAATGCACTACACTAAAATTTTAATATGGCTTCAACTCATAATATCTCTGTGTGCATAAAAATAGATTTAATATTTACCACTTTACTATGCTCATTGATTGCTATTTTCTGTCAGATACTTAGGCATGTACTTGGACATAAAGATGCAGAATGGAAAAGTATTACTGTGGGAACTGGATTTCTTAATGAAAGCCTAGTGCTGTATGGATGGAGCTCAGCAATTTTCACCTCTGAGAATCATGATCTTAGAGAAGTTTAGGGTAAATACATATGGAGAGATGTGTCTATATATAAATATATATGATTTAGTAAAAGAACAGATGTCACAGATGGTTTCCACTTGTGCAGATTTATTTGGCAAATTCATACATGTATATATTTTGTGTGTATATGTGTATATCTCTGTATGTATGTGTATGTATCATTCTCAGTTCTTCATTTGTAAATGGAAAGATACTGTCGTACTACAAATAAAAATAAAGTAAAATCATAAAATCATAATGTGGATTGGGTTGGAAGGGACCTTAAAGATCAGCTAGTTCCAACCTCCAGCCATGGGGCAGGGACATCTCCTTCCACTAGACTATCCAGCCTGTCCTTGAACACTGTCAGGGATGGGGCATCTGCAACTTCTCTGGGCAACCTGTTCCAGTGCTTCACCACCCTGACAGTATTTCTTCCCAAGAATCCCAGTTCTCTTAATCTTTCTTCATAAAAGTGGTGGTCAGTCCTTCCAATTGTCTTGGTGTCCCTCCTCTGGACTCACTCCAACAGGTCCTTGTCCTTCCTGTGCTGGGCCCCTGCAGGTGGGGTCTCACCAGCGTGGAGCAGAGGGGCAGAACCCCTTCCCTTTCCCTTCTGGCCGTGCTACTGTTAGTGTGCAGCATTTGGCTTTCTGGGCTGCACGTTAATGTTGCCAGGTCACCCTCTCATCCATCAGCTCCCTCAGGACCTTCCCATCAGGGCTACTCTGGATCTGCTGATCCTCCAGCCTGGATAGATACTGGGGGTTGCACTGACCCCGGTGCAGCACCTTGCACTTGGTCTCTTTAAACCTCATGAGATTGCCATGGGCCCACTTCTTGAACTTGTCCGTGGCCCTGTGGATGGCCACAGTCTTTCTGGACTGTGCAGTCTAGTGTGGAAATCTAGTCTTGTAAGAACTGCACTATTACAGTCCTTCTAGTGCTTCAGAGACAAGGTGTCATTGTCAGCTTCAGGAGTAGCCAGCATATATCAAGCTTGGTGGCCTTTCAGAGGAGGAGCTGAGAATTGCTAGCTATGCATCTTTCAGAACTAGAGAACCTAATTTCTGTGAAAACTCAAGGTGCATTAAAATGAAATTTCAGTGCATCTGACTGTCCTGGCAATGAACACTGTCAGGATCTGTCACTATGGCTCACATGGATTGAATCAAACCTCTGTGAAAAGATACTGTAAGTTTTTCTTGTAGGGGGAGCACATAGATGATAAATCAAAACACCTGATAATCTATAGTCAGCAGAGACCATAAACCCTTTAAAGAGGTATTGCCTTCTGGGGTGCTTCTAAAATGTTTAAAACTTGAGTTAATATTAAAAAAAAAAATTATGGATTTTTTTTTTCTGTTGATAAGCAGGATCTTCTCATAGAGGACATCATCTATGTATCTTGGGGAATTTATGTCCATTTTTACAGTGGGGAATACTATATGATTCCTGATTTTTTCTTTTCAAGCATCTTCCCTCTCCCAGTATTTGCATAAATGTGCTCTTTCATATCAAAAAATATTCTGGTGACATTCCAGTATATTGTATTATTCTGTGTTATGGTTTCCTTGTTGGCACAAAATGCAAGGACTAGATGTTTTTCCAGAAGTCCTATCTGGCCATTCAGCTTGCTCTCCTGCAGGTATATTGGCAGGTTAAAACTACTTGGTTGTCTGCTGTAGGCTTAAAGAACTAAAGTGTCCTGTATTGATTTTCTTACACTTTTCCCCAATTTTATGCCTGTAAAAGTATGTAGTATTCATCCAGTTAAGGAAGAGGAAGGTGAGAATTCATCAGAAGATTTAGCCATTTCACTGTTATAGTCGTCATATGTCCATAATGCTTCTAAAATACCTTTCTCATGTTGGAAGCTTGTAACTCCAAAGAGTGTTTAATGTGTTGTTTTCTGACTTTTCTTTTTTAAAACGTGAAAAAAAAATCATGCTATCTCTGGGACACATTGGAAGCACATATTGAATGCAAAAAAAGCAATAATGCAGAGAAACTGTGTTTCAAATAAATAACATTATTGAACTATTGAAAAATATAATGCTACCTGAGAGATGGAGAAAAAAAAAACCCAAAAACTCTTCTAACTGGGACATGGGTCTTTAAGTTATACAAGGCTTTTACTGATGTGGGAGTGAATGGCTACCTTTAATGTAGCCAAGATGGATCCTGAAGAAAAGAAATGGCTTAAGCAGTACAGGAGTCTGGGTAGCAAATGAAGGGGAAAGAAATGGCCACCCACTTTATTCCTTCACTCTAACATAATATATATTGAATGAACTGTGCTTCTCCTTGTCCTTCTCAAAAAAAAATTATGGGAAAGTACACTGTGGGTATAACACCCCTCTTGATATGAAGTGACAGACCTCCCAAAAGTGAAGGCTCATGATGAATGTGTCAGTGACGAGCACCAGCAATCTCTGACAGCTGGGACCAAAGGTCTGGATGAGAATTCAAGTGATCATAATGACTCTCTTGCCCTGATACTATCTAACTCCTGCCCTGGAAATTGGCAATCAAATCCTAGCACTTAACAGTATTTGCGTTATGAAAGTTTAAAGTTTTTTTTTAATATACACATTAGTGCTTTTACAATGCTCATTAGAAAGAGAAAACAGACCCCAAACCTAGAACTGAGGAAAAAGAATGGCTTTGTGTGTTGTGGTCACATAAATCTCATACTGAATATCCAAAGCCATCTGTGCTTGAGAACTGGGTTACTTTGCCTTCCTGAGGAAGGGACTGAACTGGCATTAATAAAATCCCCTATACTTTTTTTTTTTCTCTTGCAGAAGTCTGTCTGTTGCACTCAGGAACCCAGCAGCCAGCGGCTTTCTCCAGGGCAGTTTATTATTACTCAGGCTAACAAAAACACAGTGTTCAGAAGTCATTTACTGTTCAGTATTCCCTGTAACCAGATCACTGCTAAATTATGAATCAATTTTTTGCACACTCTAGTGTTTGTTGGAGGTGCCTGCCAACAGGTGTGCATACCTCTGAGCTCATTCAAAAGCAGCTACTGGTAGTACCCACAAAAGCAAGCAGGTATTAAAAGTTATTATCAATGTTCCTTTAACGTAGATGTAGTAGATAATAAATAAGAAAACTTTTTGGTAGATATAGTAGATAATAAATAAGAAAACTTTTTGGTAGATAAACTCAGACAGTGTCTGTCATAAGAAAGCAAATTTTATATAGCTCAAAATAGAAGTAGATTAATATCATTTTTTCCTCACAATGACATCACTGCCTAAAGGATGTCTTTGTATTACATTCATACTGGCAAAATCTTGAGAAACCTTGGAGTAATATTTTGATGGTAACTCATCAGAGACTCTACTTTTTTTCCCTCTCTATCTGCAATGGATGTTTTTTTCTTCTCGCTTTAATTTTCTTTTTTTAAAATCTTTTTGACTGCATTTCTGTTTTTGTTAAGTGTCATGGCAGAGTCTGTACGTGTCTTTTTCCACATCTTCCTTCTACTTCAGACTCTTCTGCTGTGCTTGCAAAGCTCCTGTATACAGGAGGTGCAAAAGCCAGGTATCTCCATAGATCCTGAGGAATAAGATGAGTTACTGGTAGATGCACAACCTGTTGAGAGTTGTGTGCATATTCCATTGCTACCATAGGATTGTTCTCTCTGGTTGCAAAGTTGTGTGAGAGAGAAAAGACTGCCTGGAGAAGGGGGCAGCTGCTGAACAGGTCTGTGAGCAGAACTCATGGAACAAATGTTGTAAGGAATCTTTGTGTAGTGGGAGTGTTCTCTGAGATATTGACAGGGGAAGCTTTCTGCCTTGTGTCAATTACCAGAGCTGGAAGGACATGGTAGTAAAAATAGTCTCTCTCAGGACTGAACTTCTTGCCTGTTTGAATTTGTTGTCTAATCAGAAAATGCAGCTCAAACCCTTTACCATGTATCCCTTTCTTTACTGCTTAAAAATTGGGGCTGAATGCTTCTTATATTAAACAAGTTAGAGTTTGCTAGAGATATAATCATGTGCAATCAAATGGATTGCAAGCCAGTTTTGCAATATAATATAGTCTAATATTGATACCTTAAGTTTTAGCTTTCATATTTTCCAGATTCTGTACTGCATTAGTATATAACTCTGAACTTCATATAAAGTGTTAGCAAGTTCTCTACACAGTTTAGTTAGACAAAACAATCCTTTTCCTGCCCGAGAACCAGCTCAAAAAGTAGAAACAACAGCAAATAGAAGAGGGCTAACTGGGAGGATGGGACTTCATAACCTGAAGCTATAATGGGACAATTAACCCCAATATGTAAAAGGACCAAAGCTTATGAAAGTGTGAAAAACATGTTCCATCTTGGATAGCCTTGCCCAGGCTCTCGTACTGCCCAAGGTGTATCCTTTGAAGGTCTTTTTAATAAATACCTACTTTATTCCTTTAACTCTGTCTGGCCTCTGTTCTAGGTAGCCTCTCAAGGCATCAATATAATCACAATGCAAATGTGCTATTGAAGTGGTGAGGTACTGGAACAGGTTGCCTGGAAACCTTTGGATGCCTCATCCCTGGAAGTGCTCAAGGTCAGGTTGCATGAGGCTGTGAGCCTTGGGCAGGGACACCTTTCATTGGACCAGGTTGCTGGAGAGTGCTGTTTCACATCAGTGGATATGATGTGAACATTTATTCCTTGCAAGACTGAGCAATATGTGCATTAACAGTATTACATACCATTGACTTCAAGGAAGTCAAGGAGGCAAATTTTAACATCAGTTCATAACTCTTCTGCATTGAGAACCACCTTTTCTCAGTGTTACAGCAATTTCTCACATTTACTCCATCTGTTGTGCCCATATGCCAAGTAAAGAAACAACATGTTGGAAGCAGTGACATTTCAATTTCCAGTAAAAATACTTGGATCATGTAGAGCTTTACAGATACATAACAAAATGTTCCTCATGTTTAAATCAAAAGTTTAAACAAATTGTCATCTGTTAAAATGCCCTGAGTGCACTGGGCACTAGGTGTTAACAAATGGAAATTAATTTTTATAGCAAGTGTACTTATGGGAATTCTTTTATGGTTACAGGAGGTGTTGCAGCACATCCTTGATGGTAAGCAGCCACATTTTCCATGCTGGATGATCAGAAGGCAGACACACAACTGTACACTTTGGCACATTGTTTTCACACAGCCTCATCTGCTCGCTTCCGTTGTACATGTACAAGGGGATATTTTTTTCCTTTCCTCCGGCCACAGTTCTTCAGTGTCTTTCTGGGGTCACTTGCCTTAAGACCGAGGGAGAAATTCCAAGTTAAGTGACAGGGATTTCTATACTTCCACATCTACATTACAAGTGGGGTCAGTTGATCTCTCTCTGTCAGTCTTAACTCCTGTTTTGCAGTCCTTATGTTTGTGGAGTGCCCCAGCTTGGCATCCAGGAGGTCTTTCACATCCATTTAGATTCAGAAATCCTTATAAATCTACTCACCTGAGGTTTAATTCACCTGTGTACAATGTTTATATCTGTGTGGTGTATGGCTGGCTTCTGGATCCCGGTGTGCAGTTTGTGTGAGAGGCTGTCACTAACCTCTCAGATACGTGAGCCTTCAGAAATTACTTCCTTTCCTTACTTTAGGTATTGTTTATCTATCGGATCACTGAATTGGTGAAGCACATGTGTTCATGCAAGTAGATGAGTAAAGTCCTTGGGGCTATCAGACCTGGAAATATTTGCAGGCTTCAAACTAGACATATGCAAGTGCTTTACTTGTTTGTGGCCTTCTAAATAGTGGTATAAATATGGCCAAAAGCTGCACATATGAAGCACTGTTTAATAACAGCTTTGTTAAAGTTACTTTATACCAGCGCTTCTGTGCTGAGATAAAATTACTGTATGGTCTCCACTAACAAATTGTGCTCTACCCATGAATAGGCCTTTTATAATGTGAAAATGTTTAATTATAAATACCGCTGAGGCATCAAATTTTACCTGAAAAGATATTTTTCCTTCAGATATCAATTTAGACTATGCAGCTAAGTCACAGGTCTTTTTCCAATTAAAAAGAAAAAACAGCCAGCCAATCACACGAATATGGATCTCTCCCACATCCCCCCCAAATAAAATTCCCCTCATCATGACACGGACCACTCAGGAAAAAAGTGAAAATTCTCTGGATTCACTCACCACACCACTCTATGAGTGTACATAATTGCTTAGGGAGATGACATGAAGGTGTTTAAGGGATGCAAGGGGACTGAATCAGATCCAGTACATGCAATGGTCTCTAGAGCTGTCCTTAGAGCCCTGGGTGAGGCAGCGGGATTTCCTAGACTAGTAAAGAGCTGCTGAGAGTGAGCTGAGAGGGAAAGACTTAGGGAAAGATCAGCCTTGGATTCTACACTGAAGTAACCCTCAGTGCTAGGGAGGGGAGCAAAGCATCCTTCCCATTAGCCTTAATTAATCTGAATTAAGGCTTGTGAAATTTTCTGCCAATGCACACCAACATGATTGTAATTTCCCTTTCCTATAAAGTGGACTATGTTTGAAAACACTCATCCAAAATACAGTGAGAACGTTTGATTCCTACTTGAAACAGAAGGGTTGGGTTTGGCTGAAGGGAGCAGGAGGGAGGAAACTGTGGGGCAGCTGTGGGGCATCTGCCCAGAAATTGTGTGGGAAAGTGGAAATGCTAGTGTTACCCCCAGAGAAGTTCACACATGTGTGTGAATGCCCAATGCCTACAGAAACAGGCTTTGAAGTGACCCCACTGCACTACTTGCAGATAAAGTGTTTTAAAATCAGACCATCGTGTTGTGCTCCCACCCTGGTGAAAAAGTTTACAGAGCAGCATGAGTTAAAGAAAGCACTCCTGGGTAATCTTTACATTGGTGTTTTGGCTGGGAGCTTGAATGTCTCAAGCCAAGAGGGCTGAAACCCCTCTCTGATTCCTGGATGTTTTCCCTGGTGCCTGGGTGTGACCTCTTGCAGATGGGCTGCTGCGCTTTGAAGGAGGTTGTAAGTGGCTGCAGTGAAGAACCTGGAACAAGGGTCATGGCAGGACTTCTGCAGGGAACAACCCAGACCAGGCATTCTGAAGGAGAAATAAGCCATGTGCCAAGTTGCTCCAGTTTGCTGGTGTCAGAGGGCTCCTGGCACATCCTTTGCTACATCCTGGAGCCCGCTGAGTCCTGTGGGCTGAAACTGCTGCCTTCATACCCCCTCTCACACAACCAGAATTTGAACTGACAGCAGGGGAGAGGGGGAGTTTCTGCCCCTCTCCTGGGGTAGAGTGGGAAGCTCTGAGAGCAGGGTACCCCCAAATGGCACCTGAGATAGTTGGAGGTAGCTGGGCCAGGAACAGATCCAGGATGTCACAGGGCCAGAAGAGTTGTTCTGTGGCAAAACCTTGGTTTCATATGGACGGTGGAGGTAAGGCTTGAATTCAGGCAACAGACCAGCTTCACATCTGTTTCTTAGAAGCAGTTTCACTGCTCTCTAAACACTTGGGGAGCTTCAAAGGAGAAGGTGTGGAGCACTGAGGCTGGGCTGCTCTCTGCATCCAGCAGTGGCACACTAAGGGGGATTTTAGGATTGCAGCTTTTGACAGAAAAAATTCAATTAGTTGCTTTTTGGGTTGGGCCAGTTCCAGTCCTGGTCCTGGGCCCAAATGAGAGCCCAAAATTACTACATGCATAAAAGACAGAAAGCTCCATTCTGAGATTTATAATTGCTCTTCTATAACATTCATCATACAATTCCATTCTGAAGGAATATTAAATTGTTACATTTCCTTTGTTTCACAACTTTGTATATTTTTTCATTCCTGAAAAATGAAACAAAGCTTTTGAAGTAAAAAGACAAAAGAAGGGGAAGAAGGAGGTAGGGGGAAGAAGCCCACAAGGCAAATAAACCCATTAAAATCAAACAAATAAAATGTGTATGTGTGTACAAATGGGAGATAATAAAAAGGCAGTCAAATGGCTCAAAGCCTCATTCTTTGCTTGAGTCCAAACTTTTGTTAAAGAATGTAGCACAAAAAACTAGCTGAGAAATTCCATACATAAACACATAATTACTTATTATTTAATTGTTAGAATCTACATGAAATGGAAACCAATCAGGTTTAGTAATTGGAGGCAGTGGCTATTTTCTTCATCCTCTTTTTTTTTGTCTCCCTTTTTCTTTTACCAAAGCAAGACATGTAGGACAATGAAACACATTTTTATGATGGAAAAAGTCCTTGGACTCTTGTTTTACTTCTGTTTAATTTCTCACTCAAATGATTAATTTCCTCATTCATCTTCCAGATTTTCTCCAAACTGGGTATGGATTCTTCACTGGACCTGTGTTTTCTAAAATATGCGAGTTTAACTGCTCATTTTTTTCATACGCTAAAGGATTTTGTAGATCACTACTACATTCTTCCTCAAATACTTCTTTTTCTGTTCTTAATCTACTTTTGTGTAGGAGTCTTTCCATGTCATCCCTACAGTCTCTTTTTCTGAGCTTTTCCTGGTTGTATGATATCCTGAAAAGCATGATGCCATGGCATGATGCAGTGGGGTTTTTTTGTTTTCTGTATTGTTTTTACTGGGTTTTGATGTGTTTTCCTCATTTACTGTAGTAATTTCAAATAATACTTGACTTTTAGCTGTGGCTGAGCTTTAAATTAATGTTTTCACAAATATACTCAAAGCAGCTCTGAGGCCTTTGAAATGTAACTAGAAATTCAGACACACCTTCTGTATCATAGGAATTCTTTCCCTGCATCCATAGTCTTTCCCTTACTGGATAATAGTTTTCATCTTCACACTATTTAATTGCTTGGTTACACTTTCTAGTGAAAACTGTTTATTGCCCTATTCAGCCAATCTCAGATTGGATGATCCTGAGTACATCTCTGCCAACTGTGAACTTGGCAACAGTTGTGAACTCATTATTTGTTCCATATTTCATATAACTTCTGAAAATATGGGGTAGCAAAAAAGACCTGAGAGCAGATTCTTACCAGCTCAGTCTATTTCTTTCTGCCTAGCTTTCTGTCTTCTAACCAATTACTAATTTCCTGAAAGATTTTTTACTGTTAGTGCATGATAATTTCTTTTAGCTTAGGGTTCTTGCTGAGAAGCTTTGAAAAATCAAGCATACTCCATTCCAAAGATCATCCTTAGCTACATTCTTATTCTTTTTGTTTTTCTTGCTCTGGTTATCTTTTCCCCTCTAGTTAAATGTTGATTTAGTTATTTAAATTTCTTTCTTAATTAAAATATATTTATTTTCTCCTTTTCTACTATTTATCTATACTTATTTTTTTCCTTCTTCTGCTAATATCCTAACTTCCTGTTTGAAAGTTCTCCATCATGTGTGATAACATTTAGCTATTTATTTTATTTTTTAATGGATCTGGTTCAGTTGTTCTCAATTGAGTTAAAAGAGAAGGAGGTCTGTAGAGAGTAGAAAGGAATTTTTCCCTTCTCCACAGGTACTAAATATATGTTCTGCTTGTTATTTCTGTGGTTGTATCTTGATTCTTGTCCTATTAATTACTCAGGAAACTCCCTAGCTACTTTTCATGGATTTTTTTGTCTAGATGTTGAGAGTCACATGGCCATTTCTTGTTTTGCTTGAAATTTCTGGGTTTATTACTATTTCCTCCCCAAACCATACTTGGTTATATTGTTATATTTCATGTCAAAAGCATGGAAATAGTAAACAATATTTTCTTCATGGAGCATTTTGAGACTTCTGTGTTACACAGTTTGTATATACTATAAAATGTTAGTGTTACCATCCAAGTGAAATGCATTATGAGTGTTTCAGATAGTTTCCTTAAAGAATAAACCCTTCATATTTCTTCTATATTTCATTGTGCAGCATAAAATACCTTAAATTATATACTTAAGGCAGCATGATTTTGTCTCTAAATATAAGGAATATTCTCTGTGCTTTCAGAATATGCCTGAAAACATATTGATGTAAAGGGGAAATATAGTAAGATAAAAGAAATATAAAGTATCCTTCAGTGACTGGAAAATTGAACACAGGTGTACACAGGTGTAAGATCAGAAAGAAGAAGATTCAAATAGACTTCAAATTCTCAAGAGACAAAAAGTTAAAACAGTTTAATAGAAAGTTTGGCTACATGTTTTATTAAAACATGTAGCCAAATGTTTTATTTAAAATTCTTACTATGATTAACATTATTAAGAATATGGGACACAAAAGATGAAAGTCAGTTAGTGAATATTTAGATAATATATTATGATAAGAGACTACTGAGTTTACTTTGGGAACAAGATAAAGCAGTTTTTGATTAATTGTGCTCTTCTTGGGAGACTCAAAGAAATTTCATTTTACCTAGTAGAAAAAGTAGTTTTAAGAGGGGTCTATTAGCTGAGGAAATAACAAGTTGATAAAAATGTAAATAATTGTTCATCAATTATATAATTATAATATTTACCATAATATTTAACATAATATTTAATATAATATTTAATGATCTCATAACAATACATATAAGACAAATTTAATATATAGTTCCTTGATAGAGCAAGTAGTACAGTGGACAAAGGGAAACAATTATTATAAAACTGGTCTTATGTAAGCTTACCTGGGGCTGTCATGAGCAAATTAAGAAGTATGTGAGGTGGATATAAAACTCTACAGAAACTTTCAGTCAAAAAAGGCCAACTGGTAGCTGGTTCTTAAGGTGAAATATTATTGAGGTGAAACCAGCTTGCCCTGGGGCTAGTGCCTGTGTATATTTTCAAGTGTGGCTTGTACTTGGCACTCTAGAAAAACAAGATGTTTTCAGAAGACTGGCAAGTTTAAAGAAAACATGATTGTAAATGGAAATGGCATTGCTAAATAGCAGGAATACTGTGTGATCAATACAATGAGTATTGGTACCAAATGACTTGGTGATTTCATGGTCACACTAACAAGAATTGCTTTCTAGCTTCTGATCCTTGAGTCACTTCTGCCAGTTTCAGGAAAATAATGTAACAGCCATTCTGTTTTGTATTCAAGAACTGCAGTTTGGTCATTTCTCCTCTGTGTGAGATACATCTGACCATGTCTAGAGATACACTTTGCAGACATTTATATTTGAACTAAGAATCCATAGTCAGGAGATAGAAATATAGTGTGTTTTTTTCTCATTTTAGTGTAAATGTCTAAACTAGGCTAGATTAAATCCTTTCTAAAAGTGCCTGCTCTCATTTATGGACAAGTAAAGATTCCTATGTTGGGAGTAGCATCTACACAGGAGTTATATTAAAAACAGGCAAGATGCATTCTTCTCTCTGGCTGAATCTGTACTAGAAAGTGAAATACTGCCAGCGAATGTTTTTGTGTCAGTGAATAGCTGGAATACTCCCTGATATGAAGACTGATGTTCTCCCAAATAATTGCCAGGTTCAGTTCAGAACTGAAAACACTCCAGAGACATTCTCGCTAAGAAATGTGCAGATAGGCACATATAAACACCACGTTTTAGACACCAAGACAGTTCATCAGATTAGACATTGCCAGCTCCATCCCAGTTGACCTTGTTGTCTGGGGAAGTAACTAACTTATCTGCTTGGGAAAGTTAATAAACCATTAGCTAACTAATACAGGAGAGTTAATGTCCCCTTTCTATTTCAGAGCTCCTATTGGTTTCAACTATCTATGGGCAATCACTGTTGTCCTCATCATGAGTGTGGTTGTTATTTCCCTCTACCCCAAATCCTACATGCATATATTTCCAGGTAACACCTAAATCATCTTCCTACCATATTTTATTTCTGAACAAGTGAAATCTTTGCTAATACCAAAGAAATCTCTGTTATTCTAATCAGCTAATCATTTTGAAGATATGAAGGTTTTCAGATTTTGCTAGGGCTCTTTACTTTTGGATGAAGTTTAGCAAGTAAGATGTTCATCAACCTGACAAATTGCCTTTCTTTTTTTCTGACTCTCATGCTACTTTAATCAATTATCCTCAATGACTGAAATTTCTTCAAGAGTTTCAGATGACTGTATCCAAAAAGTTTCTTTCCTTTTCTTTTTGGGTGCTACACCATGTCTATGCAGCAGTCTCTTTGTAGCATAAAGAAGGAAGCCAAAGTGCTACCAGAATAGGGATACACATAAACAGGGTATATTTTCTCTTCCTTCTACTAACTGCTTTTATTTTGTCCTTCTATCCCTGAAAGTGTGTGTATATCTCATACTATCCAAAAGAGGTCAGTCATTGTCTAGCCTTTTCATACACTGAGGAGAGCTGAGGAGAATATAACCTGAGCCTCTGGTTCTGGTGGTTTCTGATCTGCTCACTTTTAGTCCCAGAGGAACCATCAATCCTTATGTGGGTTACCAATGTGGCGGAGTAGTCTGTGATTGAGATGAGCCCTGGCAGCTTTTTTCTTAGTGGACTCCAGGCCCTTTGCAATGGCACTTTCTGATACTTCACAAGTCAGCAGACCAGTCTTTCAGCTTCCTCAGCACTCAGTCCCAGAAGCACTGCTCTTGGAAATGTATAAGCACCACTATAAAGAAGAAACAGAGGCCTTAGGGCACATTTTTCAAATCAGTAGGGTAGATTTTTTGCAGGTCACCAAGATAGAAATCAGTTATTGGCCTTGGCTGCTGAGGCTAAGCAAGCAGCATTTCCTGACTGAGGAGCAGCCACATTCCTTCTCAACTGCCGGAGTTGCTTCAGATTCCCTAGATAACCTAGAGCCTTCACACTTCCAGATCTTCTTCTGCTTCAGGCAAATACATATTTATTATATTTCAGTCAGCCCATTTCCTTGTCAAGCTCTCCTGTAGTTCTTGAGAGGACCTGCTAACAGCAACTTTTTTGATGGACATTTTTATTTTGATTTCCTGACATTCAGTGGGTGTTAAGACCCAGTCTTTAAAAGGTCTGTATGAGTAGATCCTCATATTGGCATCCCCATTTGAACACAGCCTTTACAAAAGCAGTAAAAGATATGCCAAGCAGATGTCCTCAGTACAGGCCCACTATGAAGGGGCTCTCCTCCTCTGAAGTCCCAACATTTTTGTCCTTGCATATTATTACAACCTTCATTTTCCTGTTCTATAACTCTGACAGGAAACACCTTTGCACTACCTCTTCACTTGCTTTTTTTTTCCATGGTTTTCTTTAGGTGGTTACAGAAATATAAATTCTCATTGAAGCCCAGAGTATGTTCCTACAAGACAGTGATTACAAAAATGGCTACAAGTAAGTGGTTATTGTAACAGATATGTCATTTGGGAAGCCAAGTAGATGTTAGTAGCCAGGATAAACTGTCAGGACAGAGAAACACTGAAAAATTTGGATTAGAAAGGACTTCTGAAAGTAACCTGGTGTCTCCTCTCAAAGAAGAGCCAACTTGGAAATTAAGCCAACCTTGAAGTTAAATGAAGTTGCTGATCCATAAGGTCAGCATTTTTTTAGGACCCTTTATTTATGGATAATGTTCACATTTCATGTGATGGCATGAAACTTTCATTTTATGCTCTTCTTCTGTACCCAAAAACTTTATTTCTATAGATATTCTGTAGATTCCTGTCATTTGATGAAGAGGCTACAATATGTTAAAGACATGATGTAGAATGGACCAGAAACCAAAGCAGGAAAGATGCCCAGGAGCAACAGACAAGGGCAGTAACAGAAAAACTGGGTTAACGTTATCAACCCACTTATCACTGTGCACCAATCAAGGCAGAGGTAACAGAGACAATAGATTGGGAAAACATCCTTTCATTGACTTTTTGCATCATTGGAGAACACATTTCCATCACAAATATAGTTTTCTAGCTGTGGTGTTCTTGAGGGAAAGGTGAGAAGAGGAAAATGAGAAGCGCTAGTCTGAACTTAGCCATGGGCAAGTAATATATATACTGGAAGGGTTCCATACACACCACACATTCCTGTACAAAATGTGCTTCAAAACAGATTTGGGATATGTGATCTGCTACAAGCATCTGTGTTTTGTGGGCTTGTACAAACTCAATGAATGTATTGTCATATTTGATGCTCCTTGAAACAATTATGCTTTTGTTTGCACTTAATTCTGTAACAGCAAGTTTCCTTCTCCTTTAGCTTTGCTGTTGCCAGATCAGGATATCAAATTAAACTATAGTGGATATTCAGATCTACTTTTAAAACTAATAACTGCTGTTGTCCAGAGCAATAGTTAGTAACTAATAGTAAAACTGTTTTCTAGTCACGTGGCAGCAAAATGCTTTGGTTGTCTTTTGATAATTATTAATCAAAGTGAATCCTAATTTGCAAGAATTTACATCGTAATGTAGTTCCATCACAGAATATTCCAAATTAACCATGAAGGAACAAGACAATATCATAAGCTTATCAAAATCAAAAGGTGATCTCAGGACACAGTTACAGCAATTCCAGCCCTCAGAACTTGTAAATAACATTGATGATCAGAATTGGTTATTAGCTATTTCTCCACTTTCTTCTTTTTTCTTAATTGTTCAAATACACTGAAGGCAAAACAAACTGGAAAGTTACTTAGCATATGTTCTTTGGAGCACTTAAAATTGCCAGGAACCATCTAATCCTTAGCCAAATTATTTGCACAGTGTGTTGTGTTGGAAAAAAAGTACATGTAGCTAACACAAAATTTAGCAGCTCCTATGTGCAGCTGGATTTGGGGGATTCTTACTTGAAATCTCCAAGCTAATAGAACTACCACGTGTGCTGGCTACCAAAATGCATCTTGTTACTTGTTGTAGGTCATTGCCTGTGGAAACTTGCTTTCCTGCCTGATGTTAAAACATAGTACTTCTTTCTATAAACACAGTAAGGAGAACTAGAAATTTCCTTACTAAAACACATTATTATAGCCTTGGCCTGTATTTTAACATGTGCTCTAAGTTCAAGTATATTGGTTTTTTAAAACATGTAATTATATATACACTGCCTGAACTAATAGCAATATTTCAGCAATGTCTGTTTCTTCAATTGTTTTCTCCTTTCCAAAGTGCATCAGTATTTCATAAATGTCATCTGGATCTTTGAAGAAAACATGCTTTTAAAACAAATTATTTGGATAATGGAAATCAATAAGGATATAGGAAACTTGTCATTTCCTTACTACTAGAGTGAAAAAGACATACAATACTTTTGGAAGTGAAATTAGGCTGAGAAATATATAATTCTTTCAAAATATGCTTCTTTTGAGGAACACAAAAAGAACACACTTTTCACTCTTGAATTCTTAACCAAGAGAAAACTGGAACATATTCTTTGATGGTGCTCCAGGGAGCACCTGATCATTACTGTGCACCTTCCATTTTCTTTTAATCAATTTGATATAAGATTCTACTTAGTCAAAATGGCATTCACTCCATATTTACTTTTCATTCATACAAAAAACAAATTTACAGAAAAGAAGTGATGCCGTATTTATTTAGATCATCTGTCCATCATGACTGTTATTTTGTACTTCATAATAACCAGTAGGAGACACTTAATCTCAATTAAATATAGACAGGGTATGCTACACCTGCTCACTTCCCTGAAGTGAGCTCCTCATTTGTGACAATCAGTGGTTGTAAACATTTCCTGAACTGTGGGTCTCATCTGGACTGTCCTGCTATGTAGCCTCTGATGGATCTAGTCTCCATGACAATTTTTAAATGCCTTTTGGAGCCTTTTGGGCTTTTGACCTCCCCAGCATCCTGTGATAATGACTTCCATAATTTGAATGAGATCTAATTATGTGTGAAAAATTACTTCCTATGTTTGTTTTAAACTTTCTGCCTGGTAAATAAATTGGGTACTCCCTGATTATTATACTAAGAAAAACAGTGACTAGTGCTTCCTTATTCAATTTCTCTACATATTTAATGGTTTTATAGACCTCCATCTTGTCTCCCTTTTGCTATCTTTGTCCAAACTGAGAGACTATGTCCTGTCTTCTTGCATTAAAATGACTCCATAACTTTTTTCAAAGATGTGCAAGGATACCTAATGATGGAAGAGTGAAGGTGATGATGCTCTCTGTGACAGCTCACAGTAAAATGACTGTAACTCCATTCCTTTTCCAAATTAGAAGAACTTTTGGCCAGCCAACCCTTCTGACTGCTGGGCTGTTTTAAAGTGAGTTTCTGCTTATATGCATTCATTTCTCAATCTGTCCCTGAAAAGACAATTTTCATAGCTAGTGCATGACTTCCAACATTCTGGTTAAGGTTACACTCTGGAATTACTCTTTAACCTTTACTTTCCTCCTTTCATCCCCAAAACAGAACACTTATCAGTGATTTTTTTTTCCCCCCAACCTAATAATTAAAAAGTGACATTTATTTGCTAGATATTCTAGATAATGTCTGACCCAGTCACTACTAAAGCTATACTAGGTTTTCATGACCTGTTTAGACATTAATAGGTTAATTAGTAATGCAAGTACTTAATTCATTTATTAATGAATTAAGTAATGCAAGTAATGCAAGCACTTAATTCATTGACAGAATTCACACCTACAGAAAATGAGATTTCTATGTCCAGCTGCTTTGTGTAATGCAGCAAAGATGCAATTAATCTGGTTTGCAGCAGAGCAGCAGTGCTGTCAGAGCTGTGTGCAGAAGGTGTTGTGGGGACCAATGGAACGAGAATTTCTATTAAAAGTGCTAAGTACAGTGAAGTAACTGAGATCCCAGGTGTGCTGCTCCCTTGTATGTCCAAACTTTTGTTTCTAATCAAAATAATCATAACTGCAATAAACCCTATTATTGTCAAATGAATGTCTTTACCCAGTTTTGATTAAACATTATATTTTATTCAGCAATCTTTTGCCATCAATGTTTCTCAGTGGATGCAAGTTATTACCTGTAAAAGAAAGCAAACACAGCAGGCAAGGAGGGAGCAGTCACTGTCTTGGTGCTCTGTGCTGACACTTTGTCAACATGAACTTCCTTGGGTTTTGGATCTTGTTATATTCTCAGGCCTCATTCCCTGGGTTTTGCCAATCTTTTGGTTCTTGGTCATATTCCAGCAAGATGGGGCCAAGCTTTAAGTATTCTGGAAACTGGACTTGGTTCAAACCTTAAAATAACTTATATTTTGGGAAAATATTTTTATAAAACTTACTTTCATTCAGTCAAAATTCAGTAGATTTGTATGAGTTTTATTTCTAGTTTTATATCCTATATGAATTCACACAATGTGCTTGAAAGTGTTGTCTAAACACTTCTTGAAATATATTAGGTGCTGTGACCACTTCCCTGGGGAGCCTGTTGCAGTGCCCAACCACCCTCTGGCTGAAGAACCTTTTCCTGATATGCAACATAAACCTTCCCTGACTCAGCTCCATGTTGTTTCCTTGAGTCCTGTCAGTGATCACCACAGTGTCTGCCCCTCCTCTTCCCTTTACAAGGAAGTTGTAACTGCAGTGAGGTCTCCCCTCAATCTCCTCTTCTACAAGGGTGAACAGACCCAGTGACCTCAGCTTCCTTCACAATCCCCATGGCCCTCCTTTGAGTGCTCCCTAGTAACTTAATGTCTTAGATAATTGGATTTCAAGGCTTTGGGATTGTAATTAATAAATGCTTTCAATCATTCTATGATATTTATTTAAAGTAAATCTTTGCGATGTCAACTGAAAAAATGACTGAAAGCACAGTTGACATGGACTATTACAACATTTTGAAATATTCATTTCCTTACAAAATGGAGCTAAGCTTTTTGTAGCCTAAAGTTTAAGAATATTTAATCTTATTGGGACAAATTTTGAAAAAGGTTTACAGAGGCAGATAGGGGTACATACAGGCTTGAATACTTGTATGAAGCCTATCAGGCTGAAAAATTTAATATTTTTTTTTCCAGAAGACTTTACTTGTTATTCACTTATTCACACCTGACTTGTACAATAGATGACTTTGCCTCAACTGAGCACTCAGTAATTAACTGAAGATTGCTTGAGGGTGCAATTAAAATGTATTGTAATCATTGAAGGCATTATCTGATCTGCTGTTTTATATCAACACAGAGACTACTTGGGTAAAATGTAATATTTGGCCCGGTAAGTCCAGCAATAAGACAAATCACATTAGCTGAAATTCTCTTTTGGGTTCAGCATTATTATTCTGAAAAGTAGAGATTCATTATTTCTCCAGCATGTATCTCAGAAGTGTCTCTATTAAATTAATGTTACTTGTGATGTGTTTACCTATTTATGATAGTGTTAAACTTTACTCTTTGTTTTTTGTAGTTCAGAATTAGACTATCTTAAATACATTTTTTATTTAAAAAGGAAAAACACTCATCTGCTTCCAAGACTGCACAAAGGCTTCTGTGTATCCCAAATGGCATTGGATGCCTGTGTGAGGACAAGTGAATTGAATCATTTGTATTAATGAAAAAGAATGAAAATGTTTTCCTTTACTTAGAAAGATGTCTTATTTGAGATGATCATGTAAATCACATTTACTTTTTGACTTACGTATTTAACTATGTATTTAACCATTTGAATATGGCTTCATCTATACTCTTAACCTAAGTTTCTGGAAAATAATTAACTTCTATCCTTCAAACACTTATCAGAAGGAAGCCTCCAACTCATAGTGTATACACAGTAGTCAGAGCCTTACTGCCTTATCTGAATTCAGCAGACCATGGCTATTGCTGTTTCCTAATACTGAAAATTAGGAAGAGCTGTTTGGGGGAAGAGCTGTGGGAACTGACTGGAAGCTCATCTGGAGTCCTAGGCAATCTGCCCCGGTGTTACTACCTAGTCAGTTCAGCTGATATATTTCATCCCCAGACATATTAAAGCAGTTGGAAAGACTCCAGTAGACTCCAATGGGCTTACATCACACAGTTATATGACTGCTGGAGAACTGGAAATTGATAGGCTTTTACTTTAGCTGGAAATTCTTTTGAAA
Source organism: Hylia prasina (assembly GCA_013397195.1). Lineage (NCBI taxonomy): Eukaryota > Metazoa > Chordata > Aves > Passeriformes > Sylviidae > Hylia > Hylia prasina. The sequence continues at coordinate 1,108,310 of VYXD01005576.1, read as the reverse complement.
TCAATGTAAAGTGATATAGGAGTATCTTAACAGATATTCATCTTAGTGACATATTCTTGGTTTCCCCTAAGTACTGTCATTGCTGAATGTTGAGGAGTGAATGGACTTGAGGTTTAATAAAATATTTCCTTCTTACTATCTGGGCAGGGATGGGAGCTTTGCAGTGTGTAACTGCAAGGGCACTAGTACTGACACAGGACTGCAGCCGTCTGCAGCCTTAGACACAGGCAGTGAGGCACTCACTGAGCCCTCAAGGCACTCAAGTTATTTTCCCAAAATAGTTTCAGTATTCAATTTCCATGAAAGGAGTTTCCTTTCTATTGACAAATTAACTATCTGACATAGACAATTGCACATGTAATTTTCATTACTTTGTATAAAATTTAAAAAATAACTATCTCAAGCAAGCCTTAGCATTCTCTGTTCCCTGAATGTCATGTTATTATCAAACTCCTTACCTCTCTGTAAGGAGAAGGCATGAATTAGTGACTTCTCTGTGGACAACTGGGAACAGCTCACAACATTTAAATGATATGTTAGAAACAATTATCTACTCTTTTTCCCCGGAGTGTTCTGAGCCTTCACACTTAAAGATACTCAACTGCCTTAGAGAACTCAGTAAAACTACAAGCAAAAGCTTTAGGGTTGAGCCATTTGCAGTAAGTTTGGCCTTCAGGGGCTCATAGTGATTTATTTCCATTTACAAGGTACTGTAAGTTGGACAGTATATAAAACATTTCTGATGTAATATTAAAAGATGAAATTGTGGTTTGGACTATTTTTGGCTAGAAATTTTGAGATTCAGAAATAAATATACTGAAGTCAGAGTCAATCCAAAGAGCAATCCCATAGGCATGCCTGTTTCCTGGCCAAGCATTGTAGTCTTCCTATACTGATGCTTGGCTTTCAGATTTAGGGTTTCCCCAAAGGGCAATAACTTCTAACAAGACAGATTTTCATTTCTGTCTTTTATGGACTCTGTAGCTCTCTCAGGAATGCCAGGAAGATGTTTTGCTGGATAAAAGGGTAAGTCATGAACCAACATTGACTACATTGACTTTGTGAAATGGTTTGCTCTGAAGTGTTCTACCATATATACAGTATAGCACACAAAGAGTTAATACAAATCATATCATATGTGCTGACCATAAGGAATCAGTGTTGACATTCAGACTTGTTTCTACAAGGAAGTACTTCAGTTATTGCCTTTGTCTTCTATTAATTTCCTTTTGGCCATGTTTTTCTTCAAATGAATCATTAATTTTTTTCCAACATGATTATTTTGTTTAGCTAAATTTTGAGGCCCTCTTAATAATCTGGAAGGGAATCTTGATAAGAAACAAAACAGATCTTGAATTAGTTGTCTGAAGCCATTTTTAAATGGCTTTTTTAAATGGCATTTTTAAATGAAGCCACTCCTTTAAAAAGACCAAGGAAATATTTCAAAGGAGTTCAAAAGGAGGGAGTAGAACATTTGGTGCAGATGTGACTTTATGGTATGTGACTGCAAATGAATGGCAACATAAAATGTGCATTTTTACTATCAAATGTAAACAAATTTGTTCCTTATTGTTTCTAGTTTTGTTTTTTTTTCTCCTTTTTTTATAACGTTGCATGTATTGATTGCATTTCAGAAGCTGGGTTGACTCTGGGTTCTGAATTAGTTAGGGTTTTTTATGTGACCATAAGTATATGTTGAGTGTTAAATATTCATTATATTTTCCTACAGCTCTCATTCACTTGCAACTATTTTGATAGGCTATGAAGTACTTATACATTATAATAGCACATAGCTTTCTGAACAGACTTTCCATGCTTTTGGACCCCCTACCTATTTGTCTTGGGTAAATATTTAATAAATGCTGAGCTGGTGCTGCAGCTTTGAGGCATTAAAAAAGTCTCTCTTCCATTGATCTGCCTATTTCCACCAAATTCATGAGCTGCTTAAATTTTGGTTACCTAGAGATCAGAATTTTGTAGGCAGGGTAGAATTGATGGTATAGTATATTTCTTATTTAATTTTTAATGTTTTTTTACTGAATATCCATACAAGAATAATAAATACATCAGTACTGGACATTGTCTGCTCTTATATGTCCCTTACTCTCTCCTCAGCTTTTGGCAATCAGTGGCTTAGGGATTTCCTGAATTGGAAGCAGCATCTGGACCATCATATTTTAATAGCCACTGGTGGACCCTTTCTCCATGAATTTGTCTAATCTCTTCTTTAACTCCATTTATGCTTTGGCCTTAACAACATCCTGTGGCAATGAGTTCCAAAATGTAATTATGTGTTGTGTGAAAAAGTACTTCCTCTTGTTGATTCTTAAATACTTGTTATGGGCAAAGTGCATTCTCTGCTGAGTGATAATGCTGTTTTCTTTACTGCTCTTGGAAGCAATCACACCCTGGACAATAGGTGTTCCCAGCAGTGGGCCAATGTGGCTGTATGTGGACATCAGTTAGAAGAGTGACAGGACACAAGAGAATTGTGTAGAGGCCCCTGGTTTATTTGACTTTGTTCTGTCATGAGACTGTACATAAGAACATAACACCCTTAAACAGGAATTGCACTGCTGGGTCATTTATTGATGATGTTTAACAAACTGGACAAGTGTTTATTGTAGGCTCTTCCTCTTCCCGTACTTTGCAAATGAACTGAAATATAAACTCCAATTTCCCATACATAGTTAGATGCAAGTTTCCATTGCTCTGTGTTTAACAACATACAGTTAATATATTATGCACTTAACACTTGTGTTTGCAACACAGATCATGTAGTTGTCTAACCCACATAATATATTTACTGTTTCAGGGTCATTTTTTTCTGGCCAAAAGCTCAGAACTAGGAGCTCCATTGAGGGATGTCACTGTCCAACCGAGGCTTTGAGCAGCAGGACCAATACATTTATTTCTAACAAAGTTTTATTTGTTAGTAAATCTTTTCCCAGATAAGTCAATTTAAGTGAAATTACTCACTTCATTTTAATTGTTTAGATTTTAGGCTTTTTATTTATGCAGCAAAATAAGGTTATAGGGTATTCTAACCCAATTTTACTAAAGAGACCAGCGCCTAAAGGGAAGGAAAAAATTTGTGCAGCCAGATCCTCTTATTCATGTCAACAATATCCCAAAAGATTAGGACAAAAATAGATCCTTTGTGAACTAATTTTGGATTATATCAAGATGTATACTGCTTGAACTTGCATTTGCAGTACAATCCTACATTTTTAAGAGGAAAATTCAAGAACTAATATTACTATAGATGACAGTTGCTCTTTTCACAGGGGTTTTGAACACTAGAATGAAATTGTTATGAGAACATATCTGGTTGCACTATAATTATGTTCTCTTTAATTTTCATTTAATGGAACACCTATTTAACAAGCAATAGAAACAAAAGGTGGCTAAAGAAACACTTACTGTCAAAGGAAAATGATATATTGCTTTGTGCTCAGGAGACAAGGACTGTCATAATATTGCTAACCAGTGAAAGTGTCTTCAGCTGAAGCCAATATGCAATATATTCTGAAGAAAATGCAATATAATCTATAGAATATATTTTGAAGGGGAGACATATTACATATTCTCTGTTATCAAATTGTAGGTATCTCCCTAAGATATACAATAGTCTCTGTGTCTTCCCATATATAGAAAATCCTAAAAGAAGAAAAAGACCTTCAAAGAGAAACACTTAAATTCAACTCCTATGCCAAAAAGAGACACTACTATAGGAAGTTATCCATTGCTCCTATTCAGATTTCCCTTCTGAGGTGCATGTGTCTCCCTATTAGCTTGAAGTCTGGTGATGTGAATTTCCTCCTTGCAGGTCTCACTTCAGGCAAGAGTTGTGAACTCTTTTGGAAGTGCTGAGGGAACTCAGAATAGTGTAGAAATTAAATAGAGGGAAACTATAGCATTCACATGGACTGTGTGATCCAGTTAATGAGGATTTTCTCTTCCATGTAGCTATTATTAAAGCATTTGAACATACTGATTCATGCAAATTTAGGAGGTCAGAGTAAAATAAATACAGTCAGTACCATTTAACTTAAGTTTCATTTCCAGTAAAAAAGTTTTCTTCTTTTCTTTCAAAGAAAACTAGCAATTTTATTCTTGGCAAAATATTCAGTAATAAAACAGTTGTTTACAGCCTGGCTTGCACAGGGTCTCTAGGACTGTGCTTACAAATCATCTTTAAAATACAGTGGTCAGGATAGATGAGCTACAATTCACAGTGGGGTTCAATGTAGTCTTCAAATATTTATAACTGACACTTCACAAATATCTGTTTTTTAAATAAAATCAAGAAATCCTTGTATTAAGAAGAGCAGAGAGGGTAAAATAACACAGAGGATTTATTGGCAAATACTTGTAAATGTTCAGGACAGGCTTAAAACATGTAGCCATATGGTCAGCATATGTTTACATTAGCTGAAACCAATATATAGTTTCCACTGTCCAGGAACATAAAATTTATTTTGTAAATGCATTTTTATGCCAATGATTGTAAGATCCTATTCTTCATATCAGTGATACCTGGTTATTTCTTTTCTGACCAAGTAAGCAAGAGCAATCAGCACTTGTGCTAGTGAAACTTAGATGGCATCCCTTGTGGCTCAGTTTCTGAGCCCAAATCTTTAATAGCTGAGAATGATATTTTGAGAAAGAAACAGTAAGACAAAAATACTGTGTTTGTTAATATATAGTAAAAATGGAGAAAAACAAACCTGCTTTTGAAAATGTAAGGTTTTGCTTGGGGGCTAAGGTGTGGGTGTTTGTGGGGGGTTTTTTTTTGCTTGTTTGGGGCTTTTAAAATTTTAAATAGTGGATATTTTTGTGCATAGCTTTTCATTTTAAAGGTACGTCCTTGGTTTGTTGGTTGGTTTTTTCCTAAGCTGTTCCTACTACAAATGTGTCATGGCTTGACAGAGATACATCATGACATTAACGAAAGTTCCTGGTATATTACTCCTGGAATCAACTGCTTCTGAAAGAAAGATGAGTTTAAATACATAATCAATACTGATTTAGATTAGTCTCAAAATTAGTACATTTGAAGAATACCTGTTAAATTTTGAAAGGTGCCTTGTCATTTTTAGCAGAATTGGCTTTATTATTATTTTCTTTGTTGCAGTTTCACATGACCTAGAAGTATGACATGCAGAAAGAACTGCTGAGATCCCACATAGGCAGTCTGTGGCAGCATCCCTGGGCTCACTTGCACTCTGACACAAAGCTCCTGAGGAACAAAGAGGCTTGGTTGTTCAGCATAGGAGCAAGAGAGCTTGCAAACAGTGTGGGAAACCTGGAGAACAAAACCCCACAACAAAATGGGGAGTTTCCCATTATAGGTGATGTACATGTCTCTATGTGTACTGCTGTGGGCAGAGGTCAGCCACTGAATCACAACGGTGACACACAGAGCTTGTATTTTATATATTATTTATATATTTAGACACTTCCAGACCAACTCCAAATATCTGAGCACTTCTGTCGCTGGTAAGATTTAAATTTTTAAAAAATTTTTGCTGGGAGGAAGTTTATTCATTGTACGATCTTCCAAGTGAATGAAAGGTTCACAATTCTCTGCAAAGGATTCAGCTACTATATCTTTTTGTCTCCATAGATGTGACTATTTGCCTTCAAGTTATGCCTGTCTCTTAGGGACTTTGGAAAAGAGGTAAATATTTACTCTTAGATATGCAGATACTGATTACTAGTAAAACAGAAGGAAATTATGGTCACCAAAATTTTTGAAAGCCTCTGAGGATCTTCTTGTCTTGTTCCACAAAACCCAAAGAGATGTTTTGCTCCTAACTTCTTGCACACACACATGATTTCAAAAGTTAAGACAAAGAAATGTGGACCACAATTTTCCCTTGTATTCTTAAGTGGATGAAGAATTTTTAGACATATTGCTCTGAAAAGCCTTTCTTTGCAGAAAAGGTGTTATTTTAGGTGGACTTGAAATAGCCATAAAGCAATGAGTACCTTAGGAAGCTGAAGTAGCAGTAAAGCCCATATTCATGGTATAAATCAGGAAGAAAATGAGACATGCAGTTTTTCAATGAAAGTCTGGAATACACTGTGAATAAGGATAACACTTGAGACACAAGATGCTTTGAGCTGTGATCCCTAAGGAAAAAGCAGGATTTCTGCTTTTTGCTGGAATAAGACTCTGATATGGGACAAACAAATCTGTGGCAAGCAGGGTTATGATCTAGCTGGGTGAAGCTGGTGCAAAGCCAAAGACAGGAACCTGTAATTGCAATGAAACAGGATTGTTGAGATAAGCAGGATTTATACTGACTTCTAGCTGCGTGACTAAGATGGGGCTCTTAAAAGAGACAATCAGGGAGTTTCCCAGCCATAACTGTAGAAAAATAAGATCTGATCAAGAATCTGGAGAAAAAAAGCTTGGATCCACGCTGACTGATGACACATAAGTCACTGCTACTGAGAGACAGAGACCACATGAACTGTAAAGAAAATGTTTGTGTCTGGAGATGGTGAAATTTTAGTTGCTGGCACAAACATTTGTTTGGATTTCTCTTCCTGGGGAATGGTGTCATCCCTGTGTTTCGACTTACTTCAGTTTTCTTCTCCACAGTAAGAACAATGCTAAAACCAGGTCACTGCACAGAGATGAAGAAAGGATTTTCTGTGAGAAAGTTTCAATTATTATGGAAGTCTTCTAAATAATTAATTTAATTTTTAGGATTAAACCTCTCTTTCCAGGATTGTAAAACACACAGTCGTCATACAAAGCTTGTTCCAATGTGGTTTAGGTGTTAGCTGTGTTATTACTGGGAAGGAAAAAATTCAAGAAATATGTCATAGGTTTTTTAAAATTTTTCACATAGAAGGGAATTTTTAGGTTTTCACATAGGTCTTGACCTCGTCTTCTGTTGAATGTTGCTAGGCACACTTCTTTGAAAACTTCTTAGAAATCACAAGGTTTAGTACAAAACTTAATGTTGTCAGATGAACCCCTGTAGACCTGCTGACTTGCAGCTGAACACTGATGCTCTTTTACTACAGCATTTTGTCCTGAGTATCCTTTTTCATTAGACATTTTCATTTTAGAAATTCTCAAAAGAAAAGTGCCTAAAATACAAGTGTTCATATAAACCTGAAAATCTCAACATGGAGTAATTGGAGTATATAACACTAAAAATTACCCTTTAAAATAGGAAGTGGAAATTCCACCCTTTAGAAAAAAGATCTTTGCTGAGAGTATCAGGTGGAGAGTCAGGTGGAATCTGCACATGAGAGCAGCTGGATCAATGTCTTCTGAGTTGGTCTTATTTCCAGGTTAAGTACTTAGTAATAAGCAGCAGTATTTTAATGACGTCCATGAAACAGTTTGTTTAGACATTTTTAAGAATACATTGCCATCTGGTGTACAACATTTCAAATTTCTTTATCAGTTTACTATTTAAAATCCAATGTCCTTGGGCAGAAAACTTCCATCATTTGATTCTAACTTTCTGAAATCAACCTATTGATCTCAATGAACTCAAAACTATTCTAATTCCAATGCAATTGTTTTGTAAAGGGTTTCTGAACACTTGTGAATTCACACTATGGAAATGATACATTTAAATTGCTACTGAGATTACTTACATGTAGGGGCTTTGGTTCCCAGTGGCTGAAATATCTATCTTGTTTTATCTTTAAGCTAAGAGAGGAAGTCAAACATAATCCTAGAAAAATAAATTGTGCTTGTATGAGTGAGACAGGCACTGCACTGAGGTGCAACATCTTTACTGCTTGTACCTAGTGCAAAGGGAAATTTAGAAAACAAAAGGCAGACCTTCACCCCAGACAGATTTTAGGGGATGTTTCACTGATTTAAATTAAGCAAAGGTTTGATTCCTAATTTCTAGCTTGATTAAACAGCAGATTTTGGTTGGGTATTTTCATTTGGTCTCAAAATAAGCAACTCTGAGTTTGTATTAGCTTTTTAGTATATGTCTTCAGATCTTCCATTGTCAATGACCAAGGGCAGTTATGATATTATAAAAGCTAGTAAAACTGGATTGCCAAATATTTCTTGTCACTCACAGGGTAGACATCATAAAATGATTTTCCTGTTAAAAGTATTCGCAAAAAAAAAAAAAAAAAAAAAAAAGCCTTGCTTAAATACATACATTTTCCTGAAGTGTAAATAAAATTCTAGTGTCTCTTCAAAGCAAGCAAAAACTCACAACTCTCCAAACCCCAATTGCATCCAGTCTGATGAGAAATGGAGCAGTCACAGAATCACAGAATATTCTCAGTTGGAAGGGACTCACAAAGATAATTTTAGAATTGGTTCTGAATTTCCATGTAAAGAGTTTTAAAAATTATTCTAATGATGTTTTCAAAAGTCACCTTTTTTAAAGTTGATTTCTAGTTTGGATAAATTTCAGGTAATCTAGCTGAGTGACTTTCTAACAATGGCACTATACAAGCTGCTCTGTGCCTCTACAATGTCTGTCTATTACAATGGAGTCCAGCTCTCCTCCGTCATGAAAGACTGCCATGCTAATAAACATGTTTAGTACTAATCTTTCTTATCTTGAGTTTCTGAGGACCTCTTTTTCTCTTCTCATGGAATCTGAGGAACAAACACATGAGGTTACTGGGTCAGGCTCTAGTTCTTCTAACAATGAACTCAGATTTGTTTAATTCATCTGTCAGGATTTGTTTGGCTTTACATAATTACTTCCAGACTTATCACAGATAACTTAATGGCTTACTTTTGTTGTGACCTTTTTGGTAAGGTTGTATATAAAAAAAAATTCACTGATTGCTTAAGAGGATGTGGGCAGTATTATAAAAGACATTTGTTTGATTAAATGGTAATTAAAAAGTGAATGTAATTAAAAATACAGTTATGACCAGCTCTTGCTCAGTCTGACTCTTAGGGAGCTTAGAGGTCAGTTTATGCTCTTAGTGGTTATTACTATTTATTATGTGTATGCTAGAGTAAATACTGCATAAATAAAAAACTACAAAATAGTTATTGCAATCCCTTTAGAAAAAATAATTAAGGTAAACTTCTAGTGGATTGCATTTTAAAATTCTGACTGTTATTTATCCTGAAATTGTTTGCTGCAGTCAAATTAGAACTCACAGTAGAAAGGACCCTTAAAGAGATGGTCATTTTATAACACAGTTGAAATGTTTTGGCACATGCTACAGAGAGCTAGAGTTGTCTTGATTTTTTAAAGTTCTCTTTTGGTATAATTAATACTTCAAGGGAAACTAATCCCAGCTCTGTATGAGAATATAAAGATATGGTTGCACACGTGTGGGAAGACAGCAATTGTTTGCACTTTCTCATGTAAAAAGGAAGACTCCTTAAATCCTCATCTCACTGTGACATCTTTATCTTATCCCTGTTAAACTATGCTTTGAACCTGATTGCTGGTGAGTCAGGAAAAATAAAGAGGAAAACTTAGTACAAATTGGAGTTGTTTAATTATAAATGTAAATAAGAAAAATTAGAGCTGTTTGATCAGGCAAAATAATCAAGAAAAAACCATCAGTTTTAAGATCAAGTATAGGCCTTTATTTCTGCTTCATCAGAATGATTTGCAACATTATCTCTAATTCTATGATCACATTATAATTTATAAACGAGACAGCAATCTCTTTTTTTCCAATATACCCATGCAATCATACCAAGTTAATCAAGACATAAACTGATGCATTTTATTTTCTCACTTGACTGCCTTTTCATCTGGGGCAGAAGCTAAGGGAAGCCATGAAGTCTTGATTTCTGTTTCCACACTTTTCTTCTTGGTCAATTTTAATACATTTTGAAAGTCTTACCTTATGAAGCTTTGCAACATATCTAGACACAGTTGCAACACTTATATTTAACAATGCTCTCAGGGGAATAGAAAATTGAAGTGACATGTTCATCTGGAAACATGTTGCATGAATTGAAAGAACTTCCAGGTCATGGAATAAACTAGTTGTTTCTATTATTTTGAGGCCGTTTATCTGTTTGTTTGCTTGGTTATTATTTTTTTGTTTCTACTTAGTTTTCAGGGGAAAAAATGTTTGTAGCGTCTGCCTGTCATTATGTTGAGAATAGTGTTTTGTACTTCTCTCTTAAAGAGTTGTAATTAGCCTTGAATAGCAAGCTAGTTCAGTGCATTTATGGTTGAATGTTTAACCAAATAAAAGTCTTAATGGATCTGAAAATATTTAAAATAATAGTATTTTTCTACAGACTTTATGCTGAAATTGGATTCCCTTTTGTGTTTTGCTAGCAGTTTTAGCTGTAAATTCATCTTGATCTATATCTTTAAGTAACAATAATATTACAGTGCTGTTCCTAATCTGCTCTGCTATTGCCAGATCCAGATCTCTCTTCATCTATATTTCTTCTTCTGGAGTTAAAGTCCTAATTCAGGCCAGGTGCCTAGGTAGCTTATGTCTAGGGTTTTTTGTCAGTGAAAAATAGCAAACAGTAATAAGTGCTCACTGTGAATGTGGGAGATGGGCAGTTGAGTCTCTGCTCTAAATCAAGCATGAGCTGTACCATCTGTAGCAGGTATTCACACACCAGATGAATCTCCCAAATATTTCTGTGCTGACCTTTGGTCTTAGTATGCTCTGAACAAGTCCTTAGCTTTAAGGTCCACTAACAAATTGGGTGTTTTCAATAATGTTACGTCTGTAAATGACAGTAATTGTAAATTGCCTGAGAAGCTCCTTAGTGGAAAGTGTACCTATCTGTATGACTCTTGAGAGGACAGCAGATTTGAGACATAAGCTAATGCACCTTTGGTTGTTCCTTCCTTTTTCTCCCAATCATTTCCTGATAGAAGCAATATGTGATGTGAAGTTCAGATATCAACACAGAACAGATAGCTTCATCTCTTCTTTCCCCTTGGCATTCAGGGCAGTTGGGTAATCCTCATCTGAATGTTCGATGCTAACTCAAGTTGTGTTCTGGCGTGCCTCCACTGAACCTGCTTTCCCCCATCCCTACATGGCCATTTGAAACAGAATTGTTCCTGTGGAGCTGTAGAGCTGTGGAGTACACAGAGACTTAAAAACTTAAATTCAGGTGGTTTTTTTGTCTCTGTTTCAGAATTAGAGAATTGACAAAATGACTATAGGGAAGAGAGCTGGATTCTGCTGTTATACCTGAGACAGAGATGTTTTATCACCCAGAAAAAAATAGTTCACCAGTATATTTGATTTTTTTGTTGTTGTTGTTATTTTTACATTTGTTTACAAGATTTAGAGTAAATGCTTGAACCATCATGTCACTTAAAAAAACTGTGGGTTTGAGCCAGACAGGAATAGTAAACAAATATTTCCCTGCTGCTTTTAGTTACTAGGGACCCCACTGAGGAAAAACAAATCATGCAACCTACACACGTATGGTTAGCCTTATGCTAGGATTAATTTTAGTTTTACTGCAATAACCTTCCCATGTAGTATATATGATTTTCTTTACTGGTACCTTCAATATTATAAAAGTTAGCTAATTACAATCTAGATTGGTATTAGACTCCCAGCAAGGGCTGTGGGGCTCCGTGAGGGGAGGCCAGAGCTGTCCCAGCCGGACACAGCCGGTTCCAGCCCGACACAGCCGGTTCCAGGCGGATCCAACGGCCCACTGCAGGGCACGGCTGAGCCACAGCCGAGGTGGGAACACTGTGGGGGAAGGTATTCAAGAGGGAGAAAACCCTGTGGGACATCCAGGTGGGCAGGGAGATGGGGAGAGAGGAGGAGGAGGGAACCAAGGAAAGGACAACAGAGGGAACGCAAGGTCAGAGGAGTAGGAGGTACACTATGGCAGAACAGGCACATCCCAGAGGCACTCCAGCCCATGGAAGGGATGTGCCAGAGTGCAGGCAAACTGAAAAGGAGGAAGAATTGGCAGAGAAGAACTGCTATGAACTGAGCCCCATCCCCCGTGCCACCCATCACCTCCTCTAAAGGCACTGAATGGACCTGCAGCAAGAACAAGGAGAGAGAAGACAGGCCTGGAGGGAAGAAGTGACATGGGGACCAGCTGTGGGGAGGAGAGGTGCCTGAAGGGGAGCTGAGACTGGGAGAGGACAACGGGTAGTTTTTTCCATCTTTTTATTTTTGCCTTTCGCCCACGTTTTCTGCATCAGTTATTAAATGGTTGTTTTAACTGACATTGAATTCCCCAGGTTGAATCTGTTTTGCCCAGGACAGTGCTTGGTAATTGGTAATTAGTCTCCCTGTCTTCATCTCAATCCATGGGCTTTCTCACTCCAGTTTGTTCTATTCTGTCTCTGGTCCTGCTTACTCAGGGGAATAATCATGGAAGTGTGGGTAGTGTTGCGGCCAGCCTGCCATACAAACTCTTTCCTAATGCTGTTGCTGTGACACCAAGCAGGGTCTCTTAGACCTTCATCCTGCAGATGTGGCCTTGTGGATGGAATTTGGCCCATTTCTGGTGTCAGTGAGAAATAACACCTGTCAGTGCTCAGAGAAATAGCACCTTTCTAGTCAGTGGCACAATGAGGATAAAATCTCTGGTTTAGATAGGCCTGACCTGTGAGTCTTCATAGTCAGATGTGAATCAGAACAACTCCTTCTCTGCTAAATTCAGAGCTCCTGAATCTGGCATTGGCCCTTCTCTTTGGACAGATTTTAATGACTTAAGCTGTAATCTCCTTTATTGCTTCACAATAAAGTGGGAATGTGGAGGAATGTTGCAGGAGATCTATTGGGTTCCTGTCACTTTTATCCAGCAAAAATCCCCAATGCAGCTTTCCAGGCTTTAAGACTGTGACTGTGAATGTAAATACAAGAATATATTATCTCTTAGGACTGACAGGTCTAATTGATGTATCTGAGATATTAAATCCCTTGGAAGGAATCTGCAACTACCTGAAAGGAGGTAGCGATGTGGGGGTTGGTCTTTTCTCCTAGGGAACCACTGATAGGACCAGAGGATACAGTTTTAAATTGTGCCAGGCAATGTTTATATTGGATATTGGGAAAAAATTCTTCATAGAAAGGATGATTAGCATAAGAAGAGAGGTTGTTGGAGAATTTTCTCTGGAAATGTGTGAGACTGGATGTGTACTCAGTGCCATGGTCTAGGTGACAATGTGGTGTTCAGTCCTAGATTGGACTCAATGATCTCAGAGATCTTTTCCAACCTAATTGAGTCTGTGATTTGGTGAAGACCAGCTAAGAGGAAAACTAGTTCTTAGCTATGCTACAATTATGACATCTTCTGGCTTTGTCTGGACTAAGGATTTGGACTAAATCTCATTATACGCTGGAGTCATTATTTTTTTCAGTGGAATTTACTGTATGTAATCATCCACAAGAAAACTGGGAGGGTTCTTGACAGCACTGCACCATTGTTTGGAAGAGGTTCTAATGAGCATATAGGTACACTGTCTTTTAATCCTTTGTATTTTGACAACAAACCATCTCAGGCTTTTGTTGAAACCGAAGCCATTATTTTGGATTCCTTCTTCAGATTGCCTGATATTATGCTGCTTTGGTCCTTGGAACATACTTGATATGCTTAACGTTAATTATGCTCTGAAGTACTTCAAGTGATAAAGCTACAGTAATAAACTCATCCAATGTTTAAATTTTGCATGTATAGAATCCAGTATTAATGACATATTTTCTGGGTGGGGACTTACCTCAGAGAAGATTTCTGAAGCGAGCCTGTTTTTGTGCTAAAGCAGTTATACTTGCTTTTCTAGTCAGTTTGAGTATTTATCTATGGCTTTTCGGAGCGCCATGGAAGCAATGAGCCTGAAGGCATCCTGTGAGGTGCTTTTCCCACTAGATGGCAGAAGATACTTTGGACCAGAATATTGAGCAATTTGAACAACATACAGAAGTACTGGACTTGTAATTCTATATTTTTCCCACAAGTACAGAGATTTTATTTATTACAAGTTTATCTAGTCATACATTATCCAGATGCCTTGAAGTATACAGCCCAACTCTCTCTACAAATAAAACAAGTAATAAGTAAATTAGTAAGTAAAAAAAGTAATTTTAAATTTAATTTTTATTGTGTACAATGTTTCCATTATAATACGTACCATGTTTTAAGAATGTATATAGAACATAATATTTATATTTTAAGTGTTTTGTATTGGGTAACGTATTGAGTTGATAACTTTTTTACCTTGTAATAGTTTTGGCTAACATTTGCATGGATATTCAGTTTAACGTGGCATAGGTACAGCACTGTGAGAATAAAATAATTCTTGTTTTACCAGCTCTTCCTAGAGCATTTTCACCTCCAACAGCTGGAATCTTCATTGAATAATGCAGCAAACGTGCACTGCACATTTACATAGATATAGAAATCTCCTTCTCTCTTGTATACATGCATTTATATAAGTATGGATCTGTGCTTTGACTTATTTTTCCCTGAGTGTTTCTTTCAGCATCAGGCTAACTACACAGCTGATAATGCAATTGTTTACTGTGAATGTTTTTGATCCAAATTTGGTTTCAATATCATCTGCAGGCTGGAAATACTGAAAAACCCAGCTACCTGACAGGCTGAAGGAGGTAGAATATGTTCTGAAAAGGGGAAAGCAAAAGACCTTAACTCCAGCTAAACTTATTTTATTGGTTTATATCCATGGAACAGATAAATTACTGAGAGTTAGAAAGTTTCCAAACCAGAAAAATACTTGGACCTCTGTTTGCTTTAATTAACTGTTTGTTAACTTGTCCTTGTGGCTTAAAAAGTATCCCAGATATTATGTAAATTATCTATTATCGAGACTAGTTGAATGCTTTTAATATTGCCAGCTCTTGTTGCAGTCTGGCCTCTGTCCTCCCTTCGGGGCCCGGGAAAAGGCCGACGGTGCCTTGGTGGGCCTGAGGGAGCACGGAAGAACTCACTGACTTAGAGCCTTGATGATGGCTTGGTTGTGTGGTGTCTATAATAAAGGGACAGGAACAACTGGACTACTAAAAACATAACGTTCAATATAAGGAGAAACAAAAGGTATGCAAACAAGGGCACAACATGAAACACAAGCTGAACTCCTATAGCTGCTACAGAAGACAGGTGCAGGTTTATATGGCACTCCAGAGGACCCTGAACTCAGCGTGAGTTCAAGCATAGCCTCAGATGGAACGTTCTAGAAGGGTTCTAACCAATCAGGGGTTGTTACATCAGTCTTCTTTACATAAATAGTCCCACAGTCCTTTTCTTCTCACCCTAAACTGGCTGGATGTCTCTCATCTAGGCCTTCTGCTTTCTAGGACTGATGTTGATGTCCACTGTGGCCAGCACATAGCCCGTCTTCTCCAGAATGGATTCCAACAAGTTCTAACCCCCATTTTTCATCCTCTTATGATTTCCTGAACTGTAACACTTTTTTCAGGGTACTATTTTATATCCTGACTCTGCCTCAAGCCGAAAGTTTTGAAAATTTTTGGCTGAGAAGGTTCAGGAAAATAGATTATTTGTTCCATGTTTTTTAAAAATAAAATCTGGGATCTTTCTTTGAATGAGTCTTGCTGTTGGGTGCTCTGGAGTAAGGGATTTGAAATACTAGTGAGGAGGAATTGGTAAGGAAAGGCATTTTGGAGTCAGAATGTGACCTGTGC
Organism: Hylia prasina; assembly: GCA_013397195.1. Classification (NCBI taxonomy): domain Eukaryota; kingdom Metazoa; phylum Chordata; class Aves; order Passeriformes; family Sylviidae; genus Hylia; species Hylia prasina. The sequence continues at coordinate 1,092,710 of VYXD01005576.1, read as the reverse complement.
TAATCACAGGAAAGTCTGTCGCAGGCCTTTGCAAAATCTTCCTTGCACATAGGTTGTATAATCTCCGTGGGTTTTCTGAGTGAATGTGTTCAGGAAATGTATTTACACATCCCAGGTTTGCCAGGGAGGGCACACAGCACCCCAAGAGCAGGAATGAGCATGCTGCCCTCCAACCATGGAACTGTGGCCAGAGATAGGAAAGGACCGGGCTGGATTCATCACTCCCCGTTTCAGGCATCTCTGTCAGCCACGCATGCTGCTCCCTGCATAGGCTTTCTTAGGCACAATACATGTTCTGTCCTTTAAAGTCTGCTGCCAGTGGGTGGGGTAACCCAGCTCAGATGTATGTATATATTTCTAATCTGGATAAATCTGATCTGATGACTCCAGTGAGAGAACTGGATATGCAGTTCTACAGAAGGAAAACGCTGACTGTGCATAAAAGACTGAATGTTCTCAGCATAAATTTGTTTCAGGTACAATGTTTTGCTTGAAGAAGGAGACATCCTGACAGTATCTGAAGGCATCTCAGTATTTTTGGCATCAGGAAAAAGATAATGATATACTGCTGGAATTTAACTACGTTATTTTCTCTCTAATGTCTTTTGAGCCTTAGAAAGATACTGTGTTCTTGCAAGAAATGTCTCTCACAGAATGATGTCAGTACCCTCACACTACCCTGAAAATTCTGACGGCTTGGATTGCATATGAAATAGCAAAACACAAATTATTTTTTGAAGGATACCCTTCCTCGTACTGTGTAGTTTGAGGATGTCCATTGTATTACTTTTAACTACTGAAATCGTATGCTGATACAAGCAAATTATTTTGTAACTTGTTGGAAATTGCCCTTTATTTTGGATTTTGGTTTTATGCTGTTGTTTCTTAATCCTTTTATCAGGCAGAAAATACAAACATTGTCAAACTTGTTTCCCTTAACTCATGTCTCTTGTAGCAACATTGTGCTGTCAACTGTGTTTCTTAAGTGACCTCAACCTTGCTTTCTCTGCTTCCATTTTCAGACCTACTATTTCACAAATCATGCATCTCAAGAAACAATTATTGCATAAATATATTAACAGCACTGTGTAGAAATCAGCCTAACCTCAACATCTCATAGAGACCAATTAGGCTAAATAAACATATTTTATTTCTAGATTTGAAGAAGCTTCTCTGGACACTATAATGCTATTGCTCTCTACATTGCTTAAGGGAGCTATTTCAGTGAGGTTTCTCACACAGAATGACATCCATGTCAGGAAATACATTCTTGTGTATAAGAAGCTATTTTAATATATGTATAAATAATTTTATTGAAAAGATTGCCTTGGTGTTGGTTTTGTTTTTCCTAGTTTTCTATTTGTAAACATAAAACAGGGAGCAAGTATTCAACAAAGGGAAATTTCATCTGTGAAATAACATTTCCAAGCGATCAGGTATTCATTACAGTTCTGGGCAGGTTAGCAGACAGTAATGCTACTTTGGGGTTGTGGTTCTAAGCAGATTTTAATGCTCTTGCTGATACCATATAAATATTCCAAGAATACTTACACTTAAAATCAGTTAAAAAATCAAGTATGTCACTTGGGGGTGTATTTGGGTCTATATTCCCTTTGTTGTAGCTGTAAAAGATAACACAGCCCTACTTTAAATATACGTTTCCTGTCTCCTATAAAAATCTTGGCTCTTAGTTTGCTTTCATGTTAGTAGAAGAGATTAGTTCCAAACAACATTAAGAATCAAAGAAACTCGGCAAATTGAAGTGCCTCAAAATATCTGTCAAATAAATCCAATATAATGGGTTGTTTGGGCTTGATAGTGAAACAAAATAAAACAAAACAAAACAACAACATCCCATGTCTGCTAAAATTTCAATGCAGTACTGGAATGGAGGTCAGAGCTTCCTCAATATGAAAAGGAATCCTGTTACGGGGATAAGTAATCAACCACCTGGGAGAATATAAAACTAAAATGAGAGGTGTCCACGGAGACACAGCAGTGCTGCCAAGTTAAAGATTTAAATCCAAATAAAATATTACAGTAGTCTCAGGTGATAGCATCCATAGAAGTTTGGACCTCATTAGGGGAATTGAAAAGCTTAGAGCTGTTTCCAGTAATAACACTCAATTTAGTTGGTTAAATTAAAGCCAAACTAATCTCCTTTCCATAAAGTGTTTGAACAAGTTGTAGAAAACTCCCCCATCAGTTTTCTTGTAGGAGAAAAATCTCATACAAACAGTGTGGCAAGACTGAAAAACTCTTTGCAGCAACCTGGCAATCCCCATTTACACTTTGGTGTGGTCCTATCTCTTCACCTTTTGAACAAACCTAGAGACCTTTCTGTTTCATCCTTCTTCAGATCTTACAAAATGAAGCTTCTGGGGAGTGTTGGGGTTCACAGGTGTTAGCTTTCATAAAGAAAGTGGTGAGTTCATGATTTCAACAGAAACTGGTGGAATTTGGTTTGAAGGAACTGAAATAGAGTTTTCCTATTCATGTGGCATCCTCTGTGTTTTTTTCATTTAGACCTCAGCCTCTTATAAAGATTCTTAGGAAACATTTAACGAGCCAGAGTAAAAGTGAAGAGATGACTTTAAAGGAACTGTTGAACTAAAGAGCAGAATACAAAGAAATGGATACATTAGAAATCAGAATTAAACTGAAAAATCAACCAAACTAAGGAAAAGCTACATGTCTTCATAATTCAAGGAATAACAGTTACAGAAAATGACTATGTACATACACTCTATGTGAACATCCATCAGCAAAGCCTTTTCTATGAGCCATACTGACAATGTGACAGTAAAATTATAAATTTAAAATGTGAATTGGTGATTACACTTAATCAGTCATTCTTGGTCTACTCAACCTTAAACAGTATTAGTGCCTCACACCTTTTGCATTTGTCCATGACACTTCTGAATCAAGTGTCAGTGGTACAGAAAATTTGATTTTCCCACTTTCCTTGGCATTTTTGATATATATGTAGCCAGACTGAATAAGTTGTCTGTGTTTAGCTTTACCAGCTATTTTACTCTGACCACAACTGGGGCACTACATCAAATGCTGTAGTGGTACCATCAGGATAATTAGTTGTGGACATCGTGAAGACAAACTTACCTTGCTTTGTATACAGAGTTTTAGTAAATGCTTATAAATAAATCTTTAAACATGTGACAGGTCTGTTGCTGGTGTTTGTTACTTACTATGTTCTAAAATTTATCCTGGATCCAATAAAATACTTAAGAGGAATTGGCCTCTGTGAATTTTTCATGTGTTTAAAGGTTAGCATATGCTGGCGGGCTTTGCTGAGGTGGACATCTTTGTTGTATCTTATGATTTGTCATGCTTTTATTATGCTGTCTACGTTTCTCATGCTTGTCACCTTTACTTTCACAGCTTAGATAATTTCTGAATTTTAAAATTCACTTTCCTCTTGATCAGTAGTGAAAAATGTCACTTTTCAAAGCAAAAAGTGTCCCATGGAAACTGTGTACAGCAGGGATGAGAAACAAAAGATGAGAAGATCAATGAGAGTTGATCTGTTGAGTCATTGATCTGATCAATGATTGTTGAGTCAACTGGACTGAAATCAAGAAAATGCTTTCCTATCTTCTTAGATAAGGGGGCATGTTACTACAAACTCTTTATCCTTCAGTGTGCTGCCACCAGTGTATCAAAAACTTCAGCGTGGTCCATTCAAAGTTTTTTTATGTGCCTTTAAAAAGATGCTTAATGTATTCAGGGACGAGCTTAGAGTAACAGAAGCCTACAGAAAGGAAGACATTGCACCACTAATGGATCCAGACACCTACAGTATCCTTCTTGGGCAAGTTATGGTTATTTTCATAGGAGAAATAAAAGATTGCATGAATGGGTGCTTGAGACTGACCTATTCAAGTCACTATTGCTTTCCACTTGTCTACAGTTTAGGTAGGCTTTGCTGTTGATGAGGGAAAAGCTGTTGATTTTAACTTGCAAAACTTCAGCTTGACATGAGTGTTGCAGGTATGGTCATGTAGTCACTGGACATACCAGTGATTTCTGAAAAAACCCCGAGTTTCTGCTTCAGTCATAGATGGGAAAAAACAGGGGAATGTGCTGGATGGGTTGGACTTAGCAGCCTGGGGTGTGACAGGAGCAGAAAGGCTGATTCCCAAGCCATGAATATTTCTTTACTGGCTGACACAGGCAGAGTGTGACCAGGACACTGCTAGTAATACCAAGTCTTTTTAGGCACACACATGTGTTTAAAATGCCTTAATAACTTGAACACTTATAGAGAAGAAATTAATTAGCTGGCTCATTTAAAAAATAAAATAACAAAAAACAATTCTAGAAAGTTCAAAGGTTAAGCTGATATTCCATTGAAATATACCCTGATTTTTGCAACAGTTGAAGCCATTTATGTTCTTCAAAATAGCTTGTGTTAATCTATGTTACACAACACAACCTTAAGGGCACAACAATGTTGTGTTTTTGATTCCGTGGGGTGTTTTTTGGTCACAAAAAATTTCCATGACTTTTTCAGTTCCCCTAATTAAAGTCTCTTTTTGTCCTTTTCTAGGGCTGCTGATACACAAATTGAGGTACCATGAGGTAAAAAAATAAATTTCTTTTTAGGGAGCAATTGATCCAAAGGCTTCCTAAAGACACATTCTAGATAAAAAATACTAAAATTACTTAAAAGCTACCCTACAAAAAGCCCAAGATATCACTTCTTGCTGAGACAAAATTCAGTGGAAGCTGAGCTGTTGAAAGGAATGCACACTTGGACCCCAAGTAATCAAAAAATTATAAAGTGATTTCATTTTATTCCTGAAATTGCTAGTCGAATTAAATTATAGTTATGAATCATGTGCCTATGGAATATAGCACATTGTGAAACTAACTTCTCATTTATGCTTTATTCCTATTGTATGTAGAGTCTAGAATGTTTTGGATTTTTTTTTAATAACCATGTATAGCTCTCTTAAACTGTGTGAGTCTCTTTGGAATATAAGCCTGTTTATTTTATTGTGCTCTGTTTAGTTATTCTAAAAAAGAGTTACAGACACATAATTGTAGCCATCTGTTGTGTTTTAAGTCCAATCTAGCCCAAAAGTCAAAAAAGTCATGGCAACAACTTATAAAAACAAAGGCAATAATATGAACTCACTATGGTTACTGGTGAACCTTTATTTCTCCCTTCAAATGAAGTAAGTTTCCTCAGAGAATTATTTTAATGTTTGATTTATTTCTTTATTAAATATGCCCACAGTATGACCAGTTTCTCTATCAAGATTGTCATATAGCTGTCTCCTTGATTGTAAATCTGCGTTTCTCCAAAAACATGAGTTCTCTTATGATAAAAAATGAAGCTCTAAGTGAAACCCCAGTGCTTGTCATATATTATTTTAGCATAAACCAGCAAGCAGGATTAAGATTGCTTAAGTAAATTTATTAATGGCAATGAATAATATTTATCATATAGTATATTTTACCCATATTCTGACAGATTTAGAATTCATTATTTATGCATTTTAGATATTTGATGTAGTAGCTTTAATAATTCACTGAGATATTTAGTAAATAATTTCCACAATTAACTTAATCAAAATGTTGGTGATTTTTATGAGCTATTGTTAATTTTCAGGATTATTCTGTTTGAGTTTGTAAGTGTATCACAGTTATTTCAGCTAGGAGTGATGCATTGGTACGTGCACAGTGAACAGTAAATGGCACACGTGTGTTGAAAATGACCTCTACCTGTACTGGATAAGTTCAGATAGATGCTTTCTGCTACTGCAGATTATTGACATGGTATATTTCATCAATTCTATTTTCTCTATATTTATGGGCAAATGCCTTCATAGAAATCCATGTACAACTATGCCTTCATAGAAATCCATGTACAACTATCTTTATTGAATAATTCACACACCTAGCTCCTGTTAAACAGAAAAACTAGAGTGTTTGAGGAGCACTGCTGTCCTTTGTAGTCTGAATTACAGACTACAGAATTCTAGTGGCTTGTAACTACTTAAGAAGGATGAGGATGCCCGAGGAATGAAGTGCATCCTGGTTAGACTCATTCCTCTCTTTGGACTGTGAAGAGCCTACCCTTATGCTTGCCATCAGACAGGATGGATATAAGTCCCAGCCACCTCCAGAGAGATGGTGGCCCAGTGCCAAATGGCTATCTGTCCTAAAAAGTCCTCTAATAGCCACTAACAGGAAACCAGGTTGTTTCTGTCAAACCAAAGTGGGCACTGGAACAGTGAATCTAGGATGAAAAATAACAGAGATCAGTTTCCAGTTGTCCAAGCCATCTTATGGGAAATAAGAGGAGATTTAAGTAATGGGCAGTTTGTAGATTATTTTATTTAGGTAGCAATAATTGAAATAAAATGGCAGGTAGTTCACACTGCTGTAGATTGGAGGTGAAATAAGAAGTGTAAATCATAGTGTCTGTGCAAACTTCACTCACAAGCATAAACGTGGTGTAAAAGTGAACTGTTACTTTTTCACTTTTCATTCATTGAGTTGTGTGTGGACATGTGCTTTACTCTTGATTCTTTTGTTAAATATGCTTAGTGAGCATGGGACTGAACCTCTCATATTGGTATCAGCTTTATACTACCTTTGAAAGGGAACTGCTAATTATTCTTTTTCAAACGTGTACATAAATATTGGTTTGTAACCTAAAGATGACATACTTGCACGTGATGTTAATCACAAAGCTTTGGTCCATACCATCAACTCTAATTTTTGCTTTTTCCTTAGAAATTTATACCAAACAATTTCCATGTATTTTCTTGAGTTACAATGAAAAAATTCTTGTAAAATATAATCTCTTCAGGAATTGCTCCCATTTTTTCCCCTCCTACTTTTGCTTTTGGCAGACTTTTGGGTCTCTCATATTCTAAGTATTTTCTAATATTTATCATTACCTCTTGTTTGTGTATGCGTTTGTTCATCTGTAACTATCTATAGCCACTGTCTTTTAAGTTTTAATGACCGAAGTTTTCTGGTTTGATGCATTTCTTTTATTACCTTTTATCAAATAATACAGTAATTTAAAGTAACATTTTATGTCATCCATAAAAGGCATTGATTTCTTTACTACTTTATCATAAAAATATTTCTCTGAGTATTATTTCATTACAAGTCAATCAATGGGTAAAAGTAGGGCATGCCCATGGTTCAGAAAGTGAAAGGTGGCTGTGGAAAAGCAGCTGTGCCACAATGGAATCTGATCAGTAGCACTATTGGTAGCCTCACTCAAACATCACCCACAGACAGCTGGGGCTACCTGCAAAAGGTGCTGATTTTATGGATATTGTGTCATTTGTAGCAGGCAAGAGAAATAATTTTATGAAAAACAAAGACCTTAGGACATTTTCAGTATTCATCACAGCAAACTGGAATACTGATGACACCAAATTAAATGCAGGTGGAAAGTTTTGAGATTACTTAAAAAACAATTTTATTTCTTAAAAAATTAGTATTCCTGAAGACCAGAGGCTTAAGTTTCTAATCAGAAATCTCATCTGTTCAGCAGGTGGTCGTACAAAACCATTTGAAAAGTATTAGTAGGATTAAAATATTGCAGTTGTGTGTTGTGGTGCTTGGAATTTCAGTTTGCTCTAAACCTCTCTCCCCCATTTCATCTATTTCAGTCTCTGGTTAATATTAATCCAAGCAAATAGTGCAAACATTCTGGGTGTGATGGAACAAGGCATAAAAGCGTGTTCATAATTTGGAGTATTTGCGTTATCCTTTCAGCTGATAAGCAAATGATTGAGTGCTCTGCTGGAATGGGGCCAGAGTACATTTTGCTGCTGATTAGAATGAGTTTACGCATGTGCTCTGACACACATCTTTATAACCAACTGCCCCCCCTACGAAGGATGGAGTTGGTACATTGTGGACAGGATTGTTATTGCATTAAATAGCCAGACAGAGTTCATGTTATCCTTCAGTACTGCACAAAAACAAACAAACAAAACAAACAAACAAACAAACAGTAAGAATCATTCTGTGAGTGAATAAAGAAAACAGACCCATTTCCAGAGTTCAAATGAAGAGAGAATCTCTCGCTGACTTAATTAGGTGCACTGCCTGACTAAAGCCTGCATGATTTGGCCAACATTTCCTATCATTCCAATCTTATGACAGGAGTTGCAAGAACAATTCCAGCTGAGAAGGAGTCATGCTCCACGCTGCATTCAGAGAACAAATGGAAGATGACTGCAGAACCTGAAAATGGATTCACAACTGCTAATGATGATAGCAAATAATCCTGTTTCTCAGCTCCTGTTGAGGTCTCAGATTCAATGACCCTTCCATTGACACATAACATGAGATAGAAGAGGTTTCCTGTCATGTAAACCAAACAAAGCTTTTGCTCTTAGCCCTTGTGCATTTTGTATAGGAAACTCTGTTTTGACAAATCTTGTAAAAATGGTATTATATTTCCAATAAAAATCCTTAATCTTTTCTTTTACCTTTTTTTAAAAATTATTTTTTAAACTTATATTTTTTCTGGTTTTGATATCTGGTGGCAGAGATTTAGGTTCATTAGTTTCCTATTTGTGTATCATTCTTGGGAGACTGACATCTAATTCTGGTTTTCTAGCAATGACTCCTAATAGTATTTTTAACTATCTCTCTTCTTCTTGAGTAGCCTAAATCTTGACAATAACTCGGGTTCATATTACAAGATGCTTCAAGAGGAAAATCAATTGGTGTTCAAGAACTTCTCTGTCTAGCTGTCTTCCTCTAGACCACAGAAGTGACAATTATACTCTATTTGCTTTTTCTGACACACCTTTTTTTCCTGTAAGTTTTGTTTCTGAAGTACAAGCATTTTTTTAAAAAAATTTACTGCTTTTAAAAGGGCCTGTTAACTTCCCTTCTATGACACAAAATAGCAAAGTGCTGCAGTCAAATACATACATGGATTCTACTCATTTCTGTTTTCACCTTTGTAGGCATCCTTTTCTGGGAATTAGAAAAAGTTTCCCGATAAAACATGTGGAATTGATAAACGTGATGTCAAGGCAATCAGTCTAGTCAGTTTGGATAAAGGAGTCAGATCATGGGGCTGGGTTTTTTTCTTTTTCATTGTCACATGCAGTCTGTTTGTTGGTCCCCCTCATTTCCTGCATGGTGAAATATTGCTTGAGCTGTGTTTGGAGAATCAGATGAAAAGGTTTTTTAACATATGGCCAAGCAGAGAAAAAATTATGGAACTGAAGCTACCTTAGCACTTACTGCAATACTTACTTAGCGCTTACCTCATTAGCAGTCCTCAAATCTGTTGTGATCTCTAAGGTCTGGTGGTCATGCCCCACCCTGATTCCTTGCTCTCAGCTCCATAACCCGGCTTGGAAGATGCTAGGTGCCTCTCTCGTTGGACAACTTCCCTGGACAAGGTTGCTCCTTCCCTTGTGTAGCATCAGCTGAACTGGAACTTGCTTGACGTCTCACCTTACAGCCTTCCCTCTTTCTCATGATTAAAAGCAGGAGGCACGTCAGAAAATGATCCACCAGTGCATCAAATAGGCTTTCCTTTTTCTAGGGACCTCACTGGACCTTGGCTAGATGTGGGCTTTCTAGGCTCAGGCTTCTTTCTCTCCAGTCATCCCACAGATTATTACTCGCTCATCAGTTCTTCTGACTGAGCGTTATCACTGAAACACATTTTACAGCTTTTTTCCCTCACGCAGTTGAAATCAATGCCGTTTAATAAATAGCTGGTGAAGAGTGAATTTTAAGATAATTGATTTCTCAAATATAGATATTTGAGAAAGACCTGTGATATAATTTCTTTGTATTTTCTATGGAATTTCTTGCTGTCTATTTCTTTCTTCACTTACTCTTCACTTTGGATTTGTTCTCCAAGGACACAAAATATAAACTTTTTTTTCCATTTTTAGTCATCTCTTTGGTCATAATTATAAGTTTTTGGTAATGTAATGCTGATAGGTGCTTCAGGATCCAAAAGAAAATCACAAGACAATGCCACTATTTGCTAAATTTTTATTTCCTCCTGTACCATATACTGGTAGATTATATCCTGTGATCTTTTTCCTGTGCTCCACTTGGAAGATCCAAAAGCAGCAAAGTCTTGTTGAAGGTCCTCTTGGCAGGAGGCAAACTTCTGTAGGAGGAAGCAGAGAGAGATCTGCTGGTAAGGCTGACTCCTTTGTCTCTTTTTCTAGTCTGTGAGTGTATTGGAGAAAAGAAAGGAAGTGACATAATTAACTTTGATAATTTCTCTGGTTGGTAGACAGTCCTGGGGGAAAATGATTGAATAACGTTGGTTAGAACAGCATTGTTCCAAGGCCAAACAGAGAGAAAGAAAAGGACTGTGAACAATGCTTTTAGCTGAGTCTGCTGTATTCAGTGCCAGTCAGGCACAGAAAAAAAAAGAAAAAAAAAATTGAGAAAAATATTCTATTTGTTCTGGATTGCTTCAATTCATATGTTGTTTCCAGTTAAAAATGTTAAATGCATCTATAGATCTCATTTGTACATGTGCCTGTTAAGCTATTAAATTGTGCATGGGCTGGTGTGACCTACTTAATTTTGTGCATACCAAGGTCCTTCTCTGGACATCTAGTTACCTGCTGTCAAAATTAAATACCTAGTGTTTGTGGACCAGGCATGAACAGAGCTGCTGCCATTTGTCAGTGCTGGCTGTGGAGGACACACTCCTGCAACACGAAGAACAACAGAAAGAAATCAGGAAACAAAGGCAAAGCTGAAAAACAGGGAATATGTTTGTAGCAGCAGCTGCTGCAGAAGTAAGGGGTGAGAGTGAGGGCGAGGCAAGTGGGGAGCAGGGCCAGCAGAGGCCACTGGGGGTCTGAGGTGCTGAGAGGTGGCAGCAACCCGTGTGGCATTGCCCCAGTGCCTGGCTGGCTCCCCCCAGCACTGACAAACAGCTGGTGTTTCTCAGACCACTATGTGCCATCTTTTTTAATTTCAGCAATGTACAGGGAGCTTGTAACAAGTAGGATGTACTTGTTACAGTGCCAGGAACTGAACTTCTCTGTGCCACAGGGTGGGAGCTGACATGATGCCCTCGTCGGGACAGCAGAGGGACACTCTAATTGTTTTGGTATCTCTGGGAAACAAGGTCAGTAGTACATGCCTAGGGCATTAGGAGAGCATTGCTGAAGAAAATGCTTTCTTATGGAAAGCCTGCATGGTACAGTTTGAGGCAGATAACACATATATTCACTATTATCCTTCTCAGAGACCTAAACTGTAAACCTTTTCTGGTGACAGATGAGAGGAACAAAGATCTCCATTAAAAAAATAAAGAACAACTGAAGTCATCAAAAGACAGTTAATAATGACCTATAAAATGCATGCAATCTTGTGGTCAAAAATATAAAATGTATTTAAAATATTTAACAAAGAAAGACTACTAGAGGCAAGAGTCTCTTGTAAAAGAGTGTCCTGGCAAGAGGGGCGGCATAACAGTCAATTATTACAAACAAAATCCAGGTTTCTTAATTAAAATACAAAATACTGGCTCTGCTGTGTAGCCTGTAATAAGTTATGTCTTGAGAAGACTGTAATTATGCTGGCGCCTGCTAGTGCTGCCATAGTTAAGTTTGTCACCATTTCCATTATAAACTCCATTTTTAAGCAATTTATAATGTAGTCATAAAACATGATTTTGGATTGAACTTGGAAACAAAATTCTTAGACTGAAAAGTTTTGTTTCTCTCTTTTTTTTCTTTTTTAATACAAATAATCTGTTTGATCATCTTTATGCTTTTTAGGAGAGCACTAAATAAGCCAGAAGTTTTATGGCTTTGAGGCTCTCTGGCTATTCCGTAGTAAAAATATATTTTATTTTTTGTCTGCATTAGCAGGATTTTAGTTCTTTAAATGTCCATAAATATAGGAAAACAAACTTTACAAACCTTTACAGGCATAATGAAGACTGATTACAATGAAGAATTACAATGAAGAAATGAGAACTTAGTTAACCTTGGAATGAATTGTTTCAAAATGCTTCTGCCACGAGTCTGACCTTCCCTTTCTAGAAGCCTTCTCATGCCAAAGGAAGATGTCAGAGCCAGGAGGCAGCAATGTCTCAGAGGTGGATGCTTTTCTGCCAGCCCATTGCATCTGGTTCTTCTAGCAGTGCTCTCAGGAGCATACAGAAAATATCCAAAATGCCTAAAAGTCATAGAAAATTCTCATTGATTTGTCCCATTGTACATTTTCTCACTAAAAGGTGATAAAGAGGAGAAAAAGAGCACAGAAAATACTGGGCCTCAGCTCTGAGAAATCATGATGAGAAGGTACACCCACATGCTCAGGCTATGCAGAAGTATTTTTATTATATGTATCATCCTAATCAAAGATATTAATGAGCAAGACTCAGTTTGTTTTTTGTGATTCAGTGCTTGTTTCTAGAGAGGCATATGTATTTTTTGATGACAACAGATAGCAAAACCTATGAAAATATCATTGTGAGTCCACTTCCCGAAGGAAAACACTGTTCTGCAGTCTCAGTCAGCATCTGTAGCTGTTTCATAATTTGCATGGCTTAGCTAGAATTCCTTCAGGAAATACCATTTTTTCCAGTTTAAAGGTCTAAATGTTAAGGAACAAACACTGAAAGTAGTAAAGCCAAAAAAGCATAAACGAAGGACTGCTAGTGTGTCTCTTCCATGTTTAGATTACAGTGCAGTTTCAGATGCAAGGGTTGCAAGGTAAATAATTTTCCTCTTGTCTAAGCCCACTTTACAAGAGACTTGGATTACTCTTTAAGATCATGCAGGTCATGTTTTCAGACCTCTGGCTACATAAAGGAAAGTTTAGTAGCTACAATAATCTTTCAACTTCAGTGTAAAGATTTTTCAGCAAATTTACTGCAGATTTTAGGTATATACTTTCTCCAGTATTTCAGTTTTTCTCAGCCACCATAAAAAACATCTGAGAGAAACAAATGGATTTTCTAGACCACCAGCATAAATTGATTTTTCACTTTATTCCTTTGCTTTGCCAGCTTAACAAATTCTGGTTTGAACAGACTGCTGTACTAAATACTGGCAACAGTTACCCATTGTTAATTAAATAAATGTCATCAGCCATGGCCAGTAGTAATAATTCTGCAAGATGAAGGCATTACATGCTAGAAGAGAGTATGGTCAAATGAGAGAAATTCAGGAAAACAGTATTTTATTTTAAAGACTTTTCTTGATTTGTGCTTTACCATTGCCACCACAGTGCTATAGCATGTTGGCTTATTAAGTAGATCCATAGCTTGAACAGCTGCATTTTTTTCTGGATTAAAAACTAGGTACCTGGGCCCACAGAGTGGTGCTGAATGGTGCCGCATCCACTTGGTAACTGGTCACTAGTGGTGTTCCCCAGGGATCAGGGATTTTGACCAGCGCTTTTAAAAATCTTTATCAATTATCTGAACCAGGGAATCAAGTGCACTTCAGTCACTTTGTGGATGATACCAAGTCAGGCAGGTGTGTTGATATGTTGGATTGTAAGAAAGGGTATTTGAACAGGCTGGATCAATGGGTCAAAGACAATTTTATGAGGTTCAACATGGCCAAGTGTTGAGTCCTACATTTGGGTCACAACGACCCTATGCAGAACTACAGGCTGGGGGCTGAGTGGCTGGAGAGCTGCTCAGTGGAAAACCTGGGGATGCTGGTTTACATTTGGCTGAACACGAGCCAGTGTGTGCCCATGTGGCCAGGAAGGGCAGTGGCATCCTGGCCTGTCTCAGCAATAGTGTGGCCAGCAGGAGCAGGGCAGGGATTGTCCCTCTGTACTCAGCACTGCTGAGGCCACACCTGGAGAGCTGGGTCCAGTTCTGGGCCAGACTGGAGCAAGTCCAGAGAAGGGCAATGAAACTGGTGAAAGGTCTGGAGCACGAATCTTACAAGGAGCATCTGAGGGAGCTGGGGTTGCTTAGCCTGGGGAAGAGAAGGCTCAGAGGAGACCTTATTCCTCTCTTCAGCTATGTGAAAGGAGGGGTTAGTGATGTGAGGGTCCATCTCTTCTCCCAAGTAACAAGTGACAGGACAAGGGGAAGTGACCTCAAGTTGCACCAGGGGAAGGTTAGATAAAAAATTTATTCACAGAATGGACTGTCAATCAGTGAAACAGGCTGTCCCAGGGAAATGGCTGAGATGCCATCCCCAGAGGTATTTAAAGACATAGATGTAGCACTTCAGGATGTAGTTGAGTGGTGGACTTGGCAGTGCTCGGTTAATGGTTGGACTTGATCATCTTAGATGTCTTTTCCAACCTAAATTAATCTACAATTCTATGTAGAAAGATCAGTTAGCACATACCAAAGATTTTAGGGTGTACATAGTCTAGCAGCTGTACCGTGCACATCTTTTTCTTTCACAATCCTCCTCCAACAGCAGGAGATTACTAGTCTCTCAAGTACTGTGTGATTCATGGTAGTGATCACTTTCAATTGAAAGTACTGGAGCAGCAGCTCCTTTTTTACTGCTTGAGAGGCCAGCTGATCTCTTACAAAAGGGGAAACTTTGCTAAACAAAGGAAGTAATTTTAAAAGAAAAAATAACATCTGTCTACAGATATGTGGAGAGGGAAAGAAGAAATGTGAAAAAGGAGATGGTGGGGAAAAGAGATTTAAAGTTTAGAAAGCTGAAAAGAAAGTCCATGTGGGATCAGAGGCAGCACATTCAAGTAGCAGACTAAATGTAGAGACGTAATAGGAGAATGTATTGGGAAGAGAGGGAGAGTGTGTATAAAATGAATCACAGGAAAATGGTATAAAACCCCCCAAACTAATTTAGAGAGAGATTATGAGACTGCTGCACTATCCCATTGCCAGTAGAGGTGCTAAAGCCACGGCTATGGAATAGACTAGCAAAATGCTCAAGGGAAGAAATAATTCCTATATTTAGAGAGGTAGAGTACTTCATGATATAAACGATAGTGCACTGCAGCTACCTAGAAGGCATTAATTTAGAAATTAATTTCTGTAAGAATCTGTAGTTGGAAATAAAAAGAACTTCAGCAAGAGGCAGAAGTTCCCTGGAAAAGTGCTTCAATCAGCCTGGGAACAGCACAAGATACTTCTGGCTGTGCTGCAGCCAGAAAACAAGGAGACCAGCAGGTACCAGTCTGCAGCTGGGGCACAATAAAACCCTTCTACAACCTGAGCCAAGAATAATCTTCTTTAAAAATGTTTTACTACTTACAAATGTTGTTGCTCTTGTCCAAGTGTTTTGTATTTGCTTCAGTGCAGTTCCTTTTTTTTTTTTTTTCTTTAAGACAATTAGGGGCTTATTGTAAACCAAAGGGGATTTCTGGGAGTTCTTTGGGTTTTTAAATTATGCAAATGATAACACTGTAATGTTGAATCATATTATTAATTGTATATTTTGTTGTTCTCATTTCTGAAGTGTATGTATGAAACACGGTTTTTATTTCCCAGTCCTTGAATACAATAAGTTTCTAAAAAGTCCTCAGGCAGATTGCAAAATTATTTTTCTCTATTTTCTTAATGTTAAAGAAAAGTATAATTTTAATGCTGCAGAGTATTCTGTGCTGAAAGTTTTACAACACTGTGTATGTACTGTGAATAGAACAAACTTCACAAATTATTGTACTTAAAGCTGGAGCCTTTTCTGTAAATTTTAAACAAAGCGTTCTATTAAATGCCGTCTATAAAATACTTGATGATTTACCTCCGACGCTGATTTGTGATTTTGCCTGTGCTTTTGAATACCTGGATGAAAAACTCATTTGCTACAGGAAACTGGTTGGTAACTGAATAAATAACACTATAATCTAAGTATTGAACACTTCCACATAGTAAGTGTTATTTTGCAATGGACTCCTCTTGCTGTAGCATAAAATGGAAGTACTCTCTCTATAAATAAATAATACTCTGAAGAAAAGGGGTTTATAAACATCATACTTAATTTGTGTCTCAGCTGCCAATTTCTGCAGTTAATTCTACCAGTTTTCACACTGTGCCCATTACAAATGGAGTTATCTTTGCATTAGAAGATGTCTTTCAATGATGCAGAAAAATACATTTGTGCCTCATTCTTATGTTAGCAGGGTAAGAATACATCTGTCATACAACACCCAACTCAATAAAATAAAAAACCTAATGAACATTGTCATACAAGGTTTTTTGATTTGGACATTTGGAACATTTGGACGTGTGCATACTTACGTCCAAAGCCTCAAATGTTCACCTTATACAGCCCATACCACCTGTGTAAATCCGAGTTGGATACAGGTAGTGTAACAGGTTTGCCAGATTATGGTGTCTGTGTCACATTTCTCCCTCAGGAGATGTCCAGACTATGTGGTTTCTTTTTGCTGGGGGATCTGTAGCTTTAGCAACTAATTATTCTCCAGCTCTCACGAAACCTTTTTATAGGAGTCTTTCTCCATGTACCATTTGCAGCAATAGCCTTGCAGGGAGATAGCAAGAACAGACTTAAACATTTTTAATGCTGGATCATCTGTTTATGCACCATATTGATGTGAATGTCAAATTCAGCTGGTCATTAAGGGGGGAAAGGGCCATCAGAATCATTCTGTATGCATGCATAGGTTTCAGATTTAGACTGCAAATGTCCTGAAGAGGGTCTGCACTTTAGCCTAATTTGCCAAACAGTTGCAGAGAATCGTTGCTGTGTGACATTGAGAACCAAAGGGATTCTGCACGGAGTAGCCATCCACTGATTTTTTTGTATATTTTTGAGTAGTGGGCATTGCCCACAAAACCACTTCTACCTTCAATGACTACAGTGGTCTGCTGGGTAGCTATAAATTTTTCTCACCATTATAGCGAATGGTGATCCATTGGAATGCAAGATTGGCGAGATCTGGATTCCCAGGTTTCATGACTTCCCTTAAGATATTTTCTCTAACATTGTTTAGATTAGTACAAACGTAATGAGCTCTGAATTCACTCATCATGTGCATACATGCCACGTTGTTTAAGAAGTTCATGCAGCTGCTTCCTATCTTGTACTGCCAGGGTGCCTGCACGGTGCTCTGCTGCTTTCCTGCCCTGGAGTCCCTGCTCTGCAGGTGCTCCTCTGCTGGATATCTATCCCTAAGGAGAGCTCAGTTCTGGAGTAATTTTAGTCTTTCTTTTATTTTTAAAGGGCTGAGTAAGGGCTGGTCAGGTGATTTCTTGTAGCTACCAGGTTTAGCATCTGGGGAAGAAAGAAGTCTCTCTGTGTATATCTTGCCACGCTGAAATACATGGTATTTTTTCTTTAGAAGTCCATTTTTTCATATTGGAAATGCAAAATGGGGTCTATCAGCCATTACACCTTTCCCTTTATTAACTAAGACTTTCAGATTTAGAGCTATGTCTGCCCTATATGAAATACCCATGCTAAGAATGAGGTTTATGCAAAAGGAGATTGTGTTTATATTAATAAAAACTTTTTTAAAATTTATTTTTGTGTTCTAGTCTGGACATTTTGTACTTCAGTGTAGTGTAAGTTATTGTAAAATAAATGCTTTCTATTTATGCTACTTGTTTGATTGTGGCTCTATTAAAATTAACAGGAGCTCTTTTCATCAAACATATCAAACTGGTTTCGATGTACTCTTATTTAGTTTCTGTCTGGAAACCTTTTTTTTCCTACATAAAATATCCTCAAATTTAAAGGCATTTCTGGCTTTTTTAATTAAAAAAAAAATTAACTAATGTGGAACTTCAGACACCGGTGACATAATATAGGAAATTTCTATTGCTGGACACACTGATGGGCTGAGAACTTAAATCCTCTGAGAAATCAATCCAATGGCTTTTATGAATGCTTAGGGAAAAAAAGGAAATATATTACTGGAAAACAAGAAGAAATCTTGCTGCATATTATGCGATGGCCAAATTCAGAAAAGACATATGTACGGTAAAGTCTCATGTATCATTGCAACTGACTGAGCAGAACAAGTGAAAAGAAGAAAAAACAGGAAATAATACTTTTCTTTTAACAAATAGATTTTGAAGGAACACCTTAGTGAGGAAAGAAAATGTATTCTTATTGTGATCGCTATCCTGCTAAGAAGATCAAGAGTTTTGCTAAATATCTTCCTAATTTTAATGCCGGTTCAGCGGGTCTAGCATGAGATAAATCCTTTCTTGGGAGAAGCATTGTTCATTACATGTGCTGCTTTATGAGAGAGAATCAGCTGTATTTAGGTGATGGCTGGACTAGACTGTAAAGCTTGTTTGTGCTTAATATACTAGATAAATTGTTCCTGGCTTCTGAGGGTGTGACTATACTTGCTGTCACACTCACAAGTTTACTCAAGGACTGTGTGATCTGCTGAGTAGGTGTCATGTAAAGGAAAACCCAAAGGGATGGCTTTTATATACCTGGCTTTTTCCCCTAATTTCATGTTGACAAAAAACCTTTTTTGGTCCCTTTTTTCCTACCCTTCATCAAAGTCAAGTGTCCTGAAGGCTAAAGGCAAATTTTAGCAGCAAGGAAAATGACCACCAATAATCTGACCAGTATGAAATTTAACACAGTGATTTTGTTTTAGTGAGAGGAAAATACCAGTTACTGGCTATCAAAAAATTCTGCACTGACCCTTAACTTCATGGGCAGCAGTTTTAAAATCTGTTTAATATTCTTATTTCTTCAGTTAAGCTTTTTCCTTCTTCAGTTAATAACAGGCTGTGGGATTAAACCTTAGCTTTTCGTATTTACTGGGAAAAGTAATATAGCAAGTTATGAGTCAAAATGTTCTTTGAATAAATTAACATTGCAAATTTTAGTTTATGAAAGTTGTGACTATAACCATAATTACAGCATTGGCTGTGCACAATTTGAAATCTTGCTTGCTGCATAAATTTGTTTTCATTCAGATTGCATTCCCAACATTTTTAGAAAAGAGTGAATCAAGCCTCACTGAGAGAATTTCCTACAGTTTATTAAAAAGGTCACCTTTGTTTGCTAAATTTGCCTAAAACATAAACTTTTCTTGAATTAGTGAGATGCTATTTCAGTCTGTTATGAGAGTTTCCTACTCAGGTTTACTAAACCATAGACTCATAAGGAGGCTCACAGGAGCTTCCATATTACGCTATCTTTATATCCTAACATTGTAAAAGTTAAAATTGGTTGTGCAAACTGTTAAGGAAGAAAACAGCTAATAGCCAAAATTAGGTACATTACTGTAAATTGGAGAGATGGGGGAGAGGTTTAAAGCTCTGTCTGGCAAGAGAAGGGTTAAGGACTTTTTTGCTATACCCGTTTCAAATTACAATGAGAAGCCTCTTCTTTCCCAGCAGGGTTGTGCTTACATTAGTCTTTAGATCTCTGTTGAAGAGAGCTGTTATATTTGTGCCTGCTACAGTTGGAAATAACAGTTCAGAAGCTGAAAAGGGTTGAATGGATTTACAGACGGTTATTTTTTGCAAGTAAATTCATGGCAACACATTAATTTGATTAGTACATGCTTTAGAATTACTTTACACTCAAGCGATTCAAAAGATGTTAAAGTTATCTCCAGGCTGCTGGACAAATATGTGTTACACCACCAAGGTACAGATCAAGACAAATCTGTGACTCAGGATTTTATCTTGGGAAGAACGCAAGGTGTACGAAGAACTCAGAATAACGAGGGAAGATAACTCTGGGAACTACAATGTGTCAGAAGAACATCTCTTGCTAATACAGCTCCCCACCAAAGACCTGATTATCTAAGGTTTATATAGGAATGCCTAGGTCAGCTGACAAAATACTGGTCTTCTGCTCCATAAATGCAGAAAAAACGATAACAACAGTGGAAAATTGGAAGTCTGAATTTCAGCTTTCTTAGAAGTAACTGCAACCTGACACATTCCATAATATTTAAACAGGGTGGGGGGAGAGGAATCACCAAAGATGTTACGATGTTACGTTTAGAGATGACATTGACATGAAGAATAGGTAAATTTTGTTTTTCAGCTACTGGGAAAGCAGACCTCATAGGAACTCAGAACAAGTAGGAGAAAAGTTGTTGTTTTTTTTGGTGGTGTGTTTTTTTTTTTTTTTTTTTTTTAATTTTTTTTTTTTTAACTTGTTCTTTTTCTTTTCAAAGATGAACCTAACTGCGCTCAAAGCTTTCATGGGCTTGCTCTGGAATTGCTGGGTTCTGGTGGGTCACACACAGGGAGGTTTAGGAGACAATCATGTCCATTCAAGTTTTATTTACAGGAGGCTGCGGAACCATGAGAGAAGGGAGATTCAGAGAGAGATTCTCTCTATCCTGGGTTTACCTCACAGACCCAGACCATTTTCACCAGGAAAGCAGGCTTCTTCTGCACCCCTTTTCATGCTGGACCTCTATAATGCCATGACAAATGAAGAGGATTCTGAGGAGCTGGAGTATTCATTAAAAGGATCAATGGCAGGGGAGAGCAGAGGGATACAAAAAGGATACCCTGCCTCTCCAAATGGATATTCGCGGAGAATACAATTATCTCGCATGACCCCCCTGACCACACAGAATCCTCCCTTAGCCAGCCTGCACGACACCAACTTTCTGAATGATGCTGACATGGTCATGAGCTTTGTCAATTTAGGTAGGTGGAAATGTTTCTTGTTTTTGCTCTCTCCGACAAACCTTTAGCCTGATCTTGTGAAGGGCAAACGTCTCGGCCGAACTGTAACCTGTTCTGAAACAGCAGGATGGGGCCCAGGCTGCTGTGCCACTGGTAAAAGAAAAATCATACGGATGGTAAAGTAGCTACATTGTAGGTGGCCATGGAAAAAGATTTTTCTCACTGTTTATATAAAGTCAGTTTCTATAACTTCCCTCTGTTGGCTTCTGTTTTCTTTCTTTCATTGATGTAATGAAAATTCTAGCCTTAGGCCAACTAACTCCTTTTTTTTTAAATCTCTAAAAATCAAACACTTATGCCTATTGCTCAGTTATTTCCCTCAGTGTTTTCCTTAAAGCTTACGTATGAACAAACATCAGTTGTTAATATTTTAAAGTCTTGGAAGGTATGAAAAGGGAAAAGTTAAACCATTAAAAAAAAAAAAGGATTCTTAGGTTATTTAGTGGGGAGTCAGAGTTTCAGAGTTTTATTATCTTTTCAGTTGGATGGCTGGATTTTAAATAATCTGTTGCTGTTCCTTTGTTATTTCTATTTAATAACAACAGGCTGTGTTTTATTATACTGCTATGGTGCTCAGAATCTACAATGGTTCTTATTTTCTCTGTCATAAATAAATTAAATGACAAGTCGAATATTAAACACCAGAAACATGCAAGCAAAGAATGCTTTTGAAAATTATATAATTTCAGATACAAAACCTGATAAAACTAAATTATGTTGGCTTCTGAGTGTAATAAACATGCTTGCCAGTTACATGGTAGGAAAAAAAATCAGTTACAGATTTTTTTTACTAAAATGCAACTTAAATCTTATCTAGAAAGCTGCAAATAATTAATGAAATTCATTTATTACTTTTATAAGTATTTGAAATGCTGCAGGACTCATAAATTTGCCTAAAAAAAGCCACATCTCATTGGACCTGAATAGCAAAAGATTTAATTGAAAATGTAAAGTTTCATAATAAACTGGTACAAATTCTGATGAACTTTTGCTTCCCAGGGTAATATTTTCTGTAGAAACTTTTTAACAGTGTTACACATTCCAAAATACCTTTATTTTAACACACACATTCTATACTTTTTATGTCCACCTGGTTTTTAGTAAATACTAATACTCCAAATACTAAAATTCTAGGAAAGTAACAATCTAGAGTTTATTTGCCAAAATAATAAAATCACCTTTCATTAATTATTTGGCTGACAAGGAGGTGTTCAAGTCTGAGATATTTTTTCTTAAAAGTAACAGATGTCCACACCTTTAAATACATTTGCTTGTTGTGTTTGCTCCGGAAATAGCAGGTTAGGAAAGAAATGGAATCTGTTTTTAGAATATGTGTTCCTTATCATTAAGAAACAGTTATATATTGCTCATATATTACTTTTAAACTAACATTGTGTGCCTCGATTTACCCAGAGTATCTGCAGTTGGTTGAATTTAAAATAGCAAAGTTATACAGAAAAATCAGAAATGCTCTTATCCTTAGCATTAGTCAAGGCACCGATCCTACAAAAATTTTCCTTGTGTGTCCTGGGAAGTACCCTCTGTAAATACACCAGGGTCCATTCCATCAGCATCCCTGAGGACTATTTACATGGAATCTAGCCTTTGATTTCAGAAATGTCTTTGATTACAATAGGACTTCTTGCAGTGAATGAGCAGAAGTCTTTGAAGTTTCATTGTCAGATATGTCCTAGGCTGATCCTACTGTGCTTTCCCAGACAAAAACCTTCTCTGGAAGAACTCAGGTTTCCACTGAGTGTCTTTCCTTGGGTAGGAATTTTCTAATATTTGTCTTATTTTGTTGGGATGCCAGTGTTGCCTTAAGAAAATAATTTTGAGAAGCTAAAGCTTATCTTATGCTTCAAAACTGTGAAAACTGGGGCTGAGATGCTGTATTTTTCTAGTGATTAAGATTAATAGACGCCATTAACTTATAACAAAATAGTGTGTAAATATCAGGTTTAATTTAGTATCTGTAAAGTTAAAATGTGTTTCATCTTTAAATTAGTTTAAATCCTAATTCACTTTAAATACTCTTCCATACAAGTTGGATATTGTGGTACATCACACATTCCACAGCGTAAAGTGCGTAAAAAATATTGATGACCAATATAGATTAGCTTCAACATTTTTATTAAACAATCCTATGTTTCAGTGTAATTAACATAAAAATGAAATAAATCATGGAAACAAGTAACCATTTTATTTGATTTATGCACTATGAGATTGTGACAGATGAGGGCAAGCTCTTTTAATGGACAATGGAGAAAAATATGCAGCGATAAGTGAATGCTAATGCTGTACCTTAAAATCAATAAATGCTGATGCAGCACAGTAATAACTCAAATGGATTTGGAATTGAAGCCCCAGTCAACTTGCACTAAATAAATCTGCTCTGAAAATAATATTCACCATGTTCATACTTGCACACCATTAATTACATAATATGTAATTATAAAACTCTATTAATCATCATGTTATTTTAAATTGAAACTCTTGTATATAGTTGTACCAGTTTCAACAATTTAAGATGCATATATTGAAACAAGAAATATGTAGCTGAGATGTTGGATAGAAATTATTAAGCATAAGAATTGAAAAGACTGAATAAGATTAAAAAGTAAAAGAAAATAGACAAAAGCAAATAATTTTTTCCAAATAATAAAAATTTAAATTTATATGCTAACACTTTGATTAAAACCCCAAACTGTCAGAGCTGCAAATGCCTCACTTTCAAAAACAAGTTTAGAAAATAATTATCAAGGGAACTGTAATCAAAATTCTGTGAAGCAACCAGGGAGAAAAATAAGAGTGCATTTATTTCTCCTGAAGTTAAAATTATAAACACCTGCTCTTTCTACTGGAATTTATATCAGAATTTCCATCTCTTTCTTTCTTGAAAGATACAACAGGACAGAGAGTATGTCTTGTCCTGTGTTTTGTATAAGACTGTGTGTGTTGGCAACTCTCCATAAATATTGATGAGTGTAACAGAGGAGTTAACTGGGTTTGGTCCAGCAGTTAAAGAATAAATCCTCCACTAAACACACCGGGGTTTTCAAAGATTTGATTATATCACCTTCAAATTCAGAGGTTTGTTTTCCTGACTGGGTATATTTTTATCCTATTATAATATTTTATTATATTATTGCAAAGCCCCGACTCTTTAGAGTTCTGGCATCTTCTTTTTGGCTGGTCTCCCAAAATGACATATATAGGATACCCTGTTCCCCAGAGAACAGGCAAATAATACTTATGCAGTCCAACTCACTTTTTGCTCACTCAAAATTTAGTTAGGGAAGGACTTTTTTAAGATAAATGTTAGTGTTCCCACTCTTCACCTCTTGCAAAAAGAGGGAGATTGAATAAAATAGATCTACATGGATGAGGCTTGAAAAACGGCAGCACTCTTGTAAAGTACATTTAAATGTTTCAAATACTGATTTTTTCCATTATCATCAAAGTGATCATTAAGTCTCCTATATTTAGGTGTTCATTCAAAAGATCTGAATTTTAATTTTTTTTGCAACGTATTAATTTTTCTCCTAACGGATTGTTTCGTTTGCTAAGCAAATCTGTTGTCTTTCTTCATATTTTCCTGCTAATTGATATGAACCTTCCATAAAATAGGGGATATATATCTGCTTTTCTGGTTTTCTGCTACGTCTTTTTTTTTAGCATATAAAATTAATTTCAAAAACTTGAATGTGAAGAACACAATAAAATCTGTGACCCTGACGTGCATGTGCTAAGAAGGATACAGTAATTACTGAGATTTTTAAAGTAACCAGTATACCCAAGAAAGACATTTTTTCTTCTTCAGAGACAATGTGAATGATTCCACAATCTTAGAATAATTTTGAAACTGCACGTGCTGTGCTCAGTTCTTAAACCAGACTCTGAAATCAATGGAAATTTTGTCTGAGACATAGAGGACTGTTCGTATTTCTCCAGCTTCTCTATCCCAACTTCAAACACTGTTTTACAGATTATATTCTTCTTTAGAACCTGAATCATTAAGCAAATACATAAATTCAAAAGATTTATAGCCCATTGTGTTCATTGGAGAATGCTAACATGGCATAGAATGAATTTTACAGCTACTTTGAGAAACCTATTGCACATCAATCCACACCAAATGCCTGTACAAATATATTTTTGTTACACACAAAAAAGAAAGGATTCCTTACTGCAATCAGAACCTGAGCACACATAGTAGCTCGTTTCTTAAATTAAACTAATTCAGTTTCTACAACCTTCCACTCACAGCTAACATATCATGAGCAAGGAATATGGAGTGCTAAGCTATAAAATGCCAGGAGCTGAGAAAGAGGTTTGAAGGATACATGCAAAAAGGCCTCAGGATCATTAACTTCTCTCCTAAAGCTTAGAAATGAGCACTTTCTTTCTTTTCCACAGGATTTCAGATGTTGCTGTCTTAATTTTAACTGTACGTGAATTTCTTTGGCTGTGGTACAGTTTTAGGATATAAACGCTGGCTTCTAATGAAAATATTGACACAGCCTTAGCTGAAGTGATGGAAAGAGCACTATTATCTTGCCTTGAACAGAGGGATGCTATTACAGAGATAAAACTTGTTAAAGAGCAAATAGACCCCATGTCTTTAACTGCGGAATTGGATCAATACTGAGAAAAAATGAGAAAGTGTTTTTAAAGCTTTTATTCAATGGCAACCCCAAGTCAATAAGGTGTCGTTTTTCATTCTTTTACATAACATTTAGAGCAAATTGGATCAAGCAGGTCTCAGTTAATTTTCATCCAAAGTAGACATCACTTGGCATCTTGAAATCCTAAGACATTTTTTCCCATTATTAAAGTTTTGTCATCCAGTCAGTGAATGAAATTAATTTCTTGTGACCTAGTACAGTCACACATAAGAAATGACTATGAATTATGAAATAATTTTCTATGATCAAATTAAATATTTAGACAACTCTTTACAAAATAATTTTATTTGTTTCTAGAACAAAAGGACTTTACTCACAGGATGACATGAGCTAAAAATCCTCATCTAATGCTTACAATTCATTAGAGTTTTAATCAATTTTTGTGCAATGACAGACCAGAGATTTTAGAGATTGCTCTTAATTTTAGGCAAGGAATATTCTCCATATACCTTTTTTGAATTACATTACATTTATTGTTTTATATTGAAATATTTTATATTTCCTTTGAAATCTCTCCAGTTACATGAATCTTAAGAACTATATAGCTCTACCTCAAAATAGGTTTGTGTGATCCATAAATATCATCTAACAAAATAATGTTTTTATAACTGTCAATTAATTTTTTTGCCAAAGTTAACACTTTAAATCCAAGTAAATTATTGTATCTACCCAGCCAAAGAAATGTCAAGCTCTCCATTAACTGGGGTATAAAACTGTCTGACTCTCCTTGCCGACAGGTTTGAAAGAAATTGCAGATAACTGCAGAGAAACTGATTTAGCAGATGGTTAGACGTGCATGGTGAAAAGCTATATATATGTATGGATATATAAAAATATATATGATTATTAATATTTTTCCCATTGGGAAGAATGGCTGACCCAGTTCCGCTTCTTCTTTAGAAAGTGTTCCTTTCCAGACTAAACACAGACTTTGGGTGGGGTTTTGGGGATTGTATGTATTGTACAGTGCATATTTTCCCAGGAAAACACAATCTGGCAGTGACTCTGGCCAACCATGAAAGAGAAAGAGGCAGGCTTGTGGAGACATCTCTGTGTGGAGAGTATTAGGGAGGAATCCTGCCATGGATTGGATGGAGAGTCTCTTGGTTCTCTCCCTAAATTCTGTGTTGTTTTCTTAGATAACTGGACACCTTTGGAATCCATGTAATCTCCCACATTTACTGTTATTATTTTCTCTGAATGTTAAATTATGCAAGGAATTTTACTGTGGCTACCTGCCTATTTACTGCCTGAGTTATGGGGGTAATCACGACAGGGGCAGTTCCTTTTTCTTTTCTTTTTAGCCATGGCAGTTCCTTTCAGCTTGCTTTCATAGGCCCACAAACTAATGGAATTTGGAAAAAATTGATTGATTGCCATCTGATCATTTTAGGTGTCATCTGGTGTTTCCACATAGCTGAGAATGAACAGTTTATGAAGTGCCAATTGCAGCCTCCAGCTAAAGAAAGGCTCCCCAGGGCTTCAGGAGAGCTCTGGCTGCTACCAGACTTCATAATTATTTCCCACACTTTTCCCTATCCTCTCCTCCTTGTCCCTTCCCTTGTCTCTAACCCCTGCTGCCTAGGCAGGGTCACTGAACTTTAGTTTTATGTCAGTGGCATTTGGCTGTAGAAAGGATTAAAGGCTGAGAAGTGGTGAGACCAGGCGACAGAGCGGGAGATGGAGAGGGAAGGAATGAGAGCAGGCATGACAGAAAAACAGCAAAGCACAGGCTGGGCTTTAGAAGGAGGATATCCCTCTTCTCAGTAGGCAACAGCCATTATGCAGGGCTGGATGAAGACCTGCTGGGCATGGGAAAGGTTCACAGCAGAGAAAAAGCCTCTGCAGAAATTACGGGAGGATTTAGCCCTACTCCTCTATGCCTCATACGGAGCATGATGTTGCAGCGCCGAGAGCATTTCCCATGCCAGTAGAATTACAAAAGCAGAAGTTTGTCAGGGTAGGCGGAAGGTGAATGCAGATGGAGAAAGAGCAAAGAGCATGATAAAGATAGAAAATGTACAAGTGAAAGGCAAAAATTAGCGCAGATGTGGGTTTCTTCTCTGAGTAAGCCTTGGGGGCAAAGGGAGCCCTTCTCTTCTGAATCCCTTGTGGAAGAGCAGCTACCTCGGCCTCCCCAGGCACTTGGCTCCCCGGGCAAAACTTTTCATCCTTGCAAAACAAAATGCAGCTCCCCCCACCCTTCGGTATGTGTGTGCTGGGAGTATACAGACGGGCTACTAACATTTGCAGCCATAAATAACTTAGAAGCTGCTTTTAAAAACCGCAGGTTAAAGGATGAGGGCTGCCATGACGCACATGGAGGTTGAGATCAGAGGACCAGCTAAGAGGGGTCAGGAGAAACAATGAATCCCCTTGTTCTGAGTCATATTTATGAGTGCTCCATTGCACCTAAAGTTCATATTTATTGGCTAGGCCATGGGGTTTCCCCATTTGCTCATCTCTTAAAATAACACCCCTGGTTAAAATTTCCTATAAAACGCAGAAATGCTGCAGCAGGCAGAGCTTGTCAACCCTGACAACTACATTATTTAAGTTTGTGGGTGGGGTACACCAAGCAAGAGCTGTTTTTTGTTTTGTACTGGATCATGGATCTGTTTCTGTACAAAAAATGATGGTAATATAAGTAAAACAGGAAAGATTTTATAGCTTAGCTCTCCACTCAGAAATGTCCCATTATTGAGAGATGCTCCAAGAGGTGAATTTAAGTGTTTCGTTCCCAGCTCTTTTTGAGAAATTATTCTGGTGCAATAGATCAAGAACCTGGCTTTATTGACCACTACTGTACCACTTAATACACATGTGATATATGAGGCACATGTGGTACCTCACCAAAATGTGGTTCTACTTTTTTCCCACTGTAATTCAAGGCAAACTGAGGCAAAAAATCATTATTAATGAGTCAGAACCTAGAAAATTAACCAGGACAGCTAGTTCTAGTTCACGATGTGTATCTGTAGCTAACAACCAGTGACTTAGCAGAAGCAAAATTCCACATAATTCTCTTATTCAAGGAGAATCAGGATGAGGAAGAAATCTGAACAAATGAAATTTCTGTAAGATTTATCTTTATGTAGTTTAAAAATAATACTTATTCAGACTCCATGAGAACCTTAAGGTCTTTTCCAACTTTGATGATTCTGTAATTATATCCCTTTGTTGACTGGGTCAACTAGATGAAATTATTGTTGTTTAAGTCACAGGTATTTGACAAATTGATGAAGTTAAATTAATATGACCTGGTATGCTGTACCCCTATTCCAGAGTAATTATTGTCACTTAAGAGCAATTTGGCTAGGCATATCCATTTAAAACTTTTATTTTTTAATAATGGAAGGGAAATACACATGGGGTATGAAGCTATAAGATACTGCAAAATAATTTCAAAAACTCATTTTATTGGACTTTTTCAAATGTGAATGGCATCATTTTTGGGCCTAGAGGTGTTAAATTCTGTTCTGACAAAGAACAAAATTCTGGAAAAATATGTGTTCTGTTTTGTTCTGGGCCTTAGAAAAAGAAGGAGCAGGGGCACTGAATGAGCAGGGACTCTGATTTTGGAGCATTGGGCAGATGGTACCTGATGGCATCTGGTGCCTAGAGCCGTGGGATTCTGGTGACACAGTTTTCAAAAAGCTATCTGAGAAATTGAAAGAGTGGGAGAACACTAGTGTGGATGATATTGCTATGGGAGCAAGCCCAAGGAATAACAACCTGTACATAAAATAACAAGTACAACCCCATAACAGCTGTAGTCTTTGGGGTGATTTATGATGGTGGAGATCCAGCAGGAACAAAGCTCTGGGAAGGTTGTTCCCAAGGTTAGCTCAGCTGGAATATTTGTCAAAAACTACAAGCCATAACATGCTAGTGATCCCAAAGGTTAATGTGCTGCTCCTGACCAGATTACCTTGCTGCTTCATACATGAAAATTAAATGTGTGCAAAGGTTTTGCAGTGAGTCATTGTCACCCCCAGCCAAGTCAGAGAGTGAAATGTCAGAGCAACCTAATAGGAAAATCCTGAAGAGCCTCAGATAGAGAATGTTTTCTAGTCCATAAAATTAGGATGGGCAAATACTCCTGCATTCATTTTTTCTTCTGTGTATTGTTGTTCTTCGAAGTTGCAGAGTACTGGTATAGCTTTCTTCTTGTGAAGCCTTGTTTTACTCTGGCTGTGTGCTCTGCAAAATACTTTGCTTCTAAAACCCTCACAACACCTTGCATTTCATCATGGTGATCTCAAATGTTATTTTAGAAAGGGCTAAAAAAGGCTCTTGTATAAGGACAACAAGTTTGCTGTTTTTAAAATACACAGTTTACAAAATAATGAAAATTAAAAGAGGCCCTGGAATTTAAGCACCAAAACTGAGATTTGTGTTTTGGTGTAATGGAGAGGAAGTGTGGCTAGCTTTGCTCTTATTCTCAGAATATAGGCTTGTGTTTCTCTGAGTCATAGGTGCATGCATATCAGTCTGTGTGCATGGATTTGTGTATGTAATATAGAAAGCATGTAAATCTCTTCAGTTTTAGTCACTGGAATTTTTTCCCCCTTAAATCATAATATTCTTTCCCATCAATACTATGTGGCTTTAGCAGGCCTGACCTTTCAAGCTGCCTGTTTGGACCAGTGTTTATCAGATGACCATTTGACCTCCTTGTTAATTGTACTTAATTACATCCTGTTGTAACATTTTGAAATAAGGAGGAGAGTTTATGGATCTGCTCCAAAGACTTGAAAACTGAAACAGCAGCAGAATTCAGTGGTATGAGGTGCTGAGTAAACTTGTAGTGAGGATAAGGAGAGCTGTGGATAGTCCAGTTGATGGCAAAAATTAGATCCTTAAACAATTAGATCCTTAAAGCAGTCCTTTTCCATTTAGGATTGTTGGTACTTCTGTGAATAAAATCACACTTTTTTTAAAAAAACTTTTTTTTTTCTGAAGAGGGCTTCTCCTAGATGACTAACAGTTTGGCTGTTTTGCCAAAGAGATCAAGAAAGGAGTGAGATATCAACTGTACTGCAAGGGCTGAAGTTCACATCTGATGATATAAAAGACAGTAGCCTCTGTTTTCACAAATGATATCTCCGTAGTTTTCCAAAATTTCAGTTTCTTATGCTTCCATAGAATTCCCAGTTCCCACGGGTTTTCTGAGTCTTGTATAATATTTGCTATAAGATTTTCTGTGCATTGATGATTTATGGAACGTTCATTAAAGAGAGGCAATTAACCCCTGCAGCTGCAGAAAAACAAAAATGAAAACAAATCAACATCCAGAAAGAGCTGCAGTTCTTTGAAATGGTCACTCTAAAGGCTCAGAAAGCAACTTCGAGCACTTTTTATTTTACAGTGCTTTTCATATAAATGATGGCTTTTGAAACACATGACATTGACCATATCACTTTTCACTAGTGATTATATATATTTTTTTTTCTTTTTCTGTTGTTGTTCCATAGCTTACTTTCCACAAATTTTTAGTAAACTTCATTTCCTAAAATACGTGAAGGAAAGAAATGTATAGAAAAGTGAAAAACCCTATATAGTTGGATGTCAAAGTAAGACATTCAAAAGATCATAGTTTTTAAATCCTCTTGGGTGTTAAGGAAGAGAAAGTATACCTGAAAATATACAATTAAATATGATGACTTTAAGGAAGGACTGGTTCCTTTTTCAGAATTCTGAGAGGTAGTATAATGTGATAGTATATAGTATTGTATATGATAGTAACTTAAAATTACATATTATTTCAGAATAAAGTTTTTTCTTTTCTTTAGTTCTTTGGTTATCTTCTATACTATATCATATAGCTATCAGCTATGGTTCTTCAAAATGTAATTTTTTTCATCACTTCTTGAAGTACTGAATTAATAATCATGTTTAATGTCTGTATATAATAAAGAGATTACATTTACAAGGGTAAACATTTTTAGATATATAAAATTTTTAATTTAAGTAAGTATATCTTAGATATATTTACAATTTTATAAAATATGCATACTTATATATTTTTCTATAGAAATATAGATATGTATTAATGCAAAATCCAGAGGCAATTGATGCTGTGGATTAAATTCTCAGACACAGATCACAGAATACTCATAGTTGAAAGGGACTCATGAGGATCAAGTGCAACTCTTAAGTGAATGGCCCATATGGGGATTGAAACCCCAGCCTTGGTCATATTAGCACCATGCCCCAGACAACTGAGCTAATCTTGAGGTCATATAGTTCAAGTTCATGCTGCAATTCATTGGGTCAGAATGAAGAGAGTAATGTCATTAAGATTAACAGCATATTGCCACTATTCTGATTTCCCTATAGTTCTGCTTCCTCCATATTTGCATGTATTCCTTATAAATGCAAAATACAAAAGATGTGCTTATTAGCATGTGTGTGCACTGGAGACCTTGTCTGAAAGGTGTTGACCACTCAGCTGGAACCAGCACACAGGCACACTCACGAACTGAGATCTTGGCTCTATGGGCACAGCTCCCAAACAAGTTATGACCTGTTCATGCTGTGTTTACATTACCATCTGCTTCTGTACAGTAATGAAGCTTCTTTTATTAACATATCACTATATCATTAACATTACATCATTGTATCAGTGAGATTTACCACAAACTCCACTTCTCCTTGACTGCAGGTAGGAAGCATGTTTTTTCATCCAAGTGGGAATGAAAGCATGTCTCCAAAAGATGAGACTGTGATGTTTCCAGATTGACAAACAGGGATTTTTACTTCATAAAAAAGCTAAGCCTTATCCCCAAAGATTAGAGCCGTTGTCACTTTCAAATTTAGTGGAAACACAGGTTTAGCACAAGTGTGGGCAAAGGTGAAGGTTGATCAGCTGCTGCAAAATGTATGTGAAATATTCTTAGTGGTGTTGTACCAAAAAGATTGCAGGTCAGGTTCCCACTCCCTGCTCATTCTTACCTTCTGCTCAGAAGTTTTGTCTGAGGCACATCAGCTCACCAGAGTACAAGCTCCAGGAGACTGTCTTTGCTGTTGCAGAGAAGTGTTGCATCTCTAGTGTGATTGTAGATACCTCTAAAATCAGCTTGGGTATTGTGTTTGTTAGCAACTCTGTGAGGAATATGAGGAATGCAGTGTCAGATAGAATAACACTGAAAATGCAGAAATATTACAAACATGTCCACAGTCCTGGGCAACCAGCTCTAGGTGGCTGTGCCTGAGCCAGAAGCAGATGACCTCAAGTCTCCTCCAACTACAGCCTCCCTGTGAGTTTGACAAACTACAAAGAAGGGGAATCTTACTCTTGTCATATACATTGACAACAATCATTGGGGGTTTTTGGAGATGAGTGATGATCTTACATAAGCAATTGTTGGATAAACAGTACTGTGTGCTCAAAATGTCATACTTTCTCTTTCTACTTTGGAAATTATTTTCTTGCTTGTTACGCTGTTTTGAGCCTCCTGTGTCTCTCTCCCCAAGTCTGTCCAAAATAACCTACCTTGAGGGATCACAACCTACTGTCATGTTACCTGGAGCTAATCTGAGATCTTCACATTGTTTGTGAAGGTTATTTTTCCCTTCCTTTGGCAGTGCAGGTGTAATGCTGGATGGCCAACCCAGCGGTATTTTATTCACTAACAGTCAGTGAGTTTCTGCCCAGAAAGGGGGTCAAAATGGTCATTAACTTTGGTAAGTTTAAAACCTCTTTCAGGGAAAAAAAAACCCCAACAATATTTTTCCTTCTTGTTGAGGGGACTTACTCCATATGGGCCTGAAATTATCTCTGGGAGAATAAATCATGGTCAGATTAGACTGATAGAGCTGCTGAGGAGAGGGTACATTTTGAATCAGTATTAACAAGCTGTTAAAACCATAGCCAGATCCCAAACTGGCTGTTAAAACCTGCCATCTGAAAGTGCCATTCCTCACTACCCCTGGCCGGTCTCCTGTCTGGTCTTCCTCCTCATCTTCCTCCTGTTTGTCTCCACTGTAGTGTCTGTGAGGGCCTGCCCCTGCTGTGCTTCTGGTCCCTGTGCTCTGCTCCTCAGCACTACTGCTTAGGCTCTCCTACGTGGCCAGCTGCAAGAGTGTGCAGGACAAACCTTCAAAACAAGGGCCAACAGGTTATAAAATATGACATTTAGTCTCCCTATATTGTCAATTTTAAGGTGATGATTCAGCATAGTGATTAGCCCAATATGTATTTGTGCAACTGAAGTATAAATCAGAGGACTTCTGATTTTATTTGAGCCAAGCTGACATAATAAGTAAGTAGACGGCCTGTGAGCAGCTATTTTTTGCAACTATATTTAATATCCTGTCTATAATATAGTCTAGCAAATTTTTTTGATTTCTTATATGTAAAGAAGCCTTCTTCTGCTCTCTAAATGAAATGTTCTTGAGGGCTTCCTTCTTTATCCATTTTACAGCTGGACTGTTTTTATGGAATGTTTGGTCAGTGTTAATGGGCATGGGTAATACTAAAATACTCAGATGTGAGCACAAAGTAGAAAATATTGCCTATCCAGTCATATCCAGTTTGGTGTGCAGACACAACTTCCATGGAAGTATTTCCAACAAATTCCACACAGCAGAAAATAGATGGAGTTTATTAAACAACACGCATGAATGGTAAATGGTAGAATGACTTGCCCCCTCTGGCTGGAAGTGAGTAGAGGGTTAACATGAGCAGAAACTAAGGAGATGTGAGAAGATAGAGTGCACTTTAATGTTTAGCTTTTCCTCCCCTGCCAGTTGCCCTATGATGATATATGCCCTTTCACCCTCCTCAGAAGTTATGTTCCATCTGTATACTTTTACAGTGTCAAAACAGTTATAACTTACACCTATTTTCTGACCATTGGATCCCAGAGGTATAACTTTTGTTTCTATTCAGTTGCAGTTGAACCCAAGAGGGATCTTTTTTTCTGTCATTGGTTAACCTCGAGGTTGTGTTGATCTGACATCCTGACTTTCACACATAGTCAGAAACCTGGCAATAATTGTTAGTTTTCTTGGTGATGATCTGTGATTATAGAAGAACAAAATTAAACGTGAGAAAAAATGGAAGTCTATTGACAGATGGTATCAAAATTTACTGCTTTGCCAAAGGTGAGACAAAATAGACATCATTGAAAATAGCAGACAAAATTAGCAACCTGAGGCTTGGTGGTGCAAGGATTAGCTAATTTATCTATGCATCAGCTCAGAACTAAGTAATAAAGGGATCTTTGATGAGTTCTGTTTTTCCAAGTAAAGATTTATTTATCACTGATGAAACTTAATGCAGTCAGAAATCTAGTTGATTTAGATTAACATATGTATTTGTGATTGGAGTGCCTTTGTAATAGAGTGTGTCTTAAAACAATAAAGAAACAGCAGGGTCCTTATTAAAAATGAAATAGCACATATGCACAGTTGTATCTTTTGTTGTGCTTTGTGCTACAGCTGAGAAACTGGAGTGAAAGATTTGCATGTGTGAGGTTGAAAGATACAGTGCATTATACTGTCAAAACCATCAGAAAAGGGAGATTTTGAGGGATCATGTTGCCAACTATCTTTTTTGTTAGGGTTGTGATAATACCCAAACTTAGACTCTCAAAGTTCTGTTCACTTCTAAAACTCAGTCTCTTTGTCTGGTTACTTCTCCTGCTGTGTTGGCTGGGTTTAAAGCAGCATAAGAAAAGAAGGGTGTTGCTCTCCCACTTATTTTGTATCAACAACTGAAAGCCTTCCAGCATTTAATTATTATTGGACCCGCTGCAGTGCAGCACTTGTTTTGACTTGTTAAGCAAGTGCATTTGACTTGGAAGAAAAGTAAATTGAATGAATAACACATGTTTAGCAACGAAATTTTTAACAAAACATTGGCTATTGAATGAAGACCAGCAATTTCATTAAAACTTCTATTTCACTCCACATTTTAATGTAAAGTAACAAGAAGGTATCATGGGTAATCTCACAGTGTCCAGATCACCTGGGAGATTATGTGTGAGAAAGCCAAACCCAGTTATGCCTCTTTGACTGAGGCATTTCTTTAGGTATCTGCTTATAGAAGTTGCTGGCAGCCACTGTTACATGGTTTCTGGGAACTCTTTTCTTCTCATGGTGAATGCTCTCAGCTTTTAACTATTAACTAAGTTCTAATTCTTACAATAATTCATGAAAAAAAAAGAAACTAAACCTTTTACATATTCACTTATGTTTTAGCATGGGTGTATAACTCATTATTTATGTGGGTACTGTCTTACTAAAGTGAAAACATTGCATGCGCATTTTGAGGGGATTAGAAAACAGAAATCACATAATTTGAAAGGTAGCCTTAATAATATTTTAGTCTTTACACTATTTGGAGTTTTTTAAATGTGTGTTTTGTTAATTGGCAAGGATCTATGAGATGTTATTGACTACAACAACAAAATGAAGAAATGAATATTTTAATAATAGAAGAGCACTCTCAAAAGATGTAATACTAAGTACTTGGTTAAAATACATTAATATATTCTAACTTTTTCTTTTTCTGTAAAGTATGGGATATTGAAATGCATTTCATTGAGAGTTAAAGAAAGAAAACCAATAAGTGAAATATTTGCTTTGAAAAAAGACAGGCAATGGGTTTTTTGCTGGTTTGATTTTTTTATTATGCTTTCTTTTTTCCTTCTTGCTCTAGGTTCTGCTGCCATTGTTGAAGGTTTTTTCATTGGCTTTACTTTGATTTCAATTACTATGCAATTCATACAGTTCAATAAGTCTGTTCAATTATGAAGGCATGGTCTAACACTAAAAATTTGGATTTGATAAATAATATTTCATTTATTAAAATTGTCACTAACTGCACAGTATATCATCAAACAATTTTAAAATTCTCTCTAATTTTTGTAAACAAAATAGGAAAATGTTGCTCATTGATGTCAGTAGCTGACCTGAAAATAAAGAATTTAATGAAATAACTAAATATACAGCAGTGTATCTAGCTTCTGCATGTGTCTGATCAAACTTTATTCTTTGTGTTTTGAAAAGAAACACAAAGTGTTTTTGTGTATTTCATGTGAAAGTAATTTACATTATTATTTCAAAACCACATCTGTAAATATATAATTACTTTAAATAAAACCAATATAATAATAATAAATGCAGAGAAACTCAAATAAAAATTACTGCAATAAATCAGTTTTTAAGAAACAGAACTGTTGCAGTGAAAAAAAAACCCTACAGATTTGCCCTTTCTAATTAAGCAAAATCCCCCCTGATAAAGGAAATAGCTTTGCTCCAGTTGGAAGGGGATCTGAATGTAGATTAAGTTTCTGACAATGACTTTCATGTCTAAGATTGGGTATGTGTGGAATGTAATTTTGGGGACTCCTATTTTCAACCTCTGTCTACATTTTTATGTAAAATATCACAGAATCATAATATTTATAGTGGGAAAGGCCTTTAAAATAATTGACTCCAAGTATTAAATATTCACTGACAAGTCCACCACTTTGAGGGCTTCATTCTGCTCCCTGTACCTGTCTTCAGCCTCAGGAGCTGGCACTCAGAGAACAACTGGCCCAGCTCTATTAAAGGGTGAGACAAAGAAGAAGTACCTCAGCCTTTTCCTCATTCTTTGTCACTGTTTTTTTCCCCACACCTGAGAGAATAGAGATTCTCCTTAGCACTCCATTTATTGCTGATGTATTTACAGTAACCTTTTTATTGTGTTTTAAGGCAGTGCCCAGATTACATTATAGTTGGGCTTTGGCCCTTCTAATTTTCTCTTTGCATAACCTCATGGCATCCTTGTAGTCCTTCTGATTCCCTGCCCCTTCTTCCAAAGTGCGTAAACTCCCCTTTTTTTTTCTGATTTCCATCTGAAGCTGTTCAGGCAGGCTGCTCCTCTTCCCCATTGGCTGGTTTTTGGCACGTGGGGACAGCCTGCTCCTGTTCTTTCAGATTTCTCTTGTGAAGAACATCCATCCTTCCCGGGCTCCTTTGCCCTTCAGGCCTGCCTCCTAAGGGACTCTGCCAGCCAACCTGCTGAACAGGCCAAAGTCTGCCCTCGGAAAGTCCAAAGGAGCAGTTCTGCTGACCCCCTACCTTACTTCTTCAAGAATTAAAAACTCCATTAAAACTCCATAATTTTGTGATTGCTGTGCCCAAGAGGCCTCCAACTGTCACATCACCCACCAGTCATTCTCTGTTTACTAGCATCATGTCCAGTGGGACACCTTCCCTAGCTGAATCCCTCACCAGCTGTGTCAGGGAGTGTGCTTCCACATATTCCAGGAACCTCCTAGACCGTTTTCTCTCTGCTGTGTTGTATTTCCAGCAAACAACTTGTAAATTGAAGTCTCCCACAAGAACAAGGACTGGCAGTTGGGAGACTTCTCAGGGAGCTGCCTGCAGAGCATTTCATTTGCCTGTCCATCCTGGCTGGATGGTCTATAACAGTCTCCTACCAGGATATCTGCCATTTGCCTCCCCTCTGATTCTTGCCTATAAACGCTCAACCCAGTTGTCACCACAATTAAGTTCTAGGCAATCAAAACATTCCCTAATATAGAGGGCTGCCTCTCCTTCCTTGCCTATCCCTTCTCAAGAGTTTATAGCTATCTTAAGCAGCACTTTAGCTGTGCAAGCTACCCCACCATGTTTCTGAGGTGACAACTCTTCATCTGAAATGGAAGACATGCAATGGGATGTATAACTCGGAAGTTTTGTAGTCAAAAAAGCTCAATGATTATGGTAATGTAAATGGTAAACATCTAATGTCAAATAATAAAAACAGGTGTAGGAATAAAAACTTGTTTCATTCTTATTTTGGCCCTCAACCCCAGCATTTCTTCTGTGGAATGGCTCAGGATGTCCCATTGCTGGGCTACTGGTATCCTGGCAGTCAGGATACAGTCACTGAAATCACCTGGTAAGGATTGAACTGCCCTTTGGCTGAGCAAGGACTATCTCAGTCTGATTTTCTGGAGCTGCAGTGAACTAAAGGGGAAATGTAAATAAACTCCTTTGTTCTGTTTACTGGCTGGTACAAGACAGCTGACCCTTAACAAACAGAGCTGTATCTCTACTGACTGTATCAGGGAGCCATCTCTGGTGTCCAAAGCAATGCTTTAAGGACAGGTGACTATTTTTTTTCAATTTCAATGTCTAACTCGAAATAGATTCCCTGAGTTCAGATCATTCTAAAAAACAGAAAAACCTAGTAATGCAGTAGTGCTTAGAGAAGTAGAATCATAGTCTGCTGTTTTTTTTGGTTTTTAATCACCACTTTGGGAAGTTATTTGTCTTCATTATTGGACTTAAAAGTCCACCCAATTTAAAATATTTTCTAGAAGACTGTGATCTTCATTCAAAGGCCAATGAGAAAAATGAAATGGCTGCCACTTACTTCAATATTAACTAGATTTTACATTTTTAGGACTTCCATGGTCAAAAGATTAAAAGTATGCCTGTCCAGAAAAAGTGATTTTCTAAAATTGATATTCATTTTCTACAAGCCAAAAATGTTACAAAGCTTGAAAATATCAAAATACATATTTCAGTATCTGTAATCTGGTGTCTCTTCAACTGAAAATGACATTCTGGTGAATGTCCTTTACTTCTCTCAGATGCACTTCATTAAAATATTTACACCTAGCATAGCTGTTTTATTTTGGTGGAGGTTTTTGACCCTGTATGCTTTGCTAGAATCACTTTTCACCTTTCCACACACCCTACAAAACGTTTGTTGCCTTAATTTATGAAAGGTGAGTCACTCAAAACAGTCCCGTCTATGATACTGGAATTTGAATGAGAGAGACAAGAGCGAGAATGAGGTAAACAGCTATTTGATGTCTGTCTTTTCACAGTAGCACAATAGGTAATTCCTAGGGCCTCTGACCTTTCAGTGTCCTGTAACAGAGTACTTGCATTAATCTGTTGCTTATCTGTCACCTACCACATTTGATATTTCCAGTCTCTGCTTTCAATTATCAGTCATTAGAGGCAGCACTGAGTAATTTCAGGAGAAAATGCCTGGAACCTTTGACCTGTTTTGGTCAGATAACCACAAGTGTTCACTGTAGATAAACTATCATTTCATTATATTCAAGATGTAAATGAGTGTCGTTTGTAGTGTATCAGCTTACTGTAAACTTTATCACCTTGGAGTGATTAAAACTGACTGGTTTACTTAGTACTTATACAAAGAATTTCGAGTCAAACAGTGAAATTCAGTGAGATTAGTGTAAATGACCCTTTATAGTTACACAGGTCTGGTTTTCCCTTGGCTCATATATTTAGTAGTTAAAAAGTGATATTAATTAGTGAGGCTTTACTGTTTGTGAATCCAGTTGGGATCCTGGGATCTTAAATTGTAAAATCAGCTTATTATTATGTGTCTTTCAGCATATCTTTGGTTTCTTAACCATTTGCCAAAGCAGCTTTCACTTTGCCTATGTGTCACAGCCACACACCAACATCTTCAGGAAAAGTGAAGCACATATCAGTCTGAAACTAATCACTTATGAAAGAGCACAGCTAATAGTCCCTCATGAACTATGACCTAAAGTCATTGCTAGCTGTTTTTATATTTTTTAAGATCAGTCAACATAATCAGATATTTTTAGCTGAATTTCTAAAATACTGATTACTTGTTATACATCCATATAAGTGCATTAT
Source organism: Hylia prasina (assembly GCA_013397195.1). Lineage (NCBI taxonomy): Eukaryota > Metazoa > Chordata > Aves > Passeriformes > Sylviidae > Hylia > Hylia prasina. The sequence continues at coordinate 1,052,762 of VYXD01005576.1, read as the reverse complement.
GTGGGTTTTTTTGTTTTGGTTTTTTTTGTGTGTGTGTGTGGTTTTTTTGGTTTGTTTTTTTTTTTGTTGTTGTTGCTGTTGGTTTTTTCGTTGTTGTTGTTTTTGGGTTTTTTTGGGTTTGTTTTTTTTTTCCCCCCATAAAATAAATAGTTTTGTTAATGAAAATCAGTGCATGATATTTTCTTTTGGTGTAAAAGAAGACTACTTTTCCAAAATACCTTTTTTTTCTGTAAATTTGACTTTTTTCTTCTTGGAGTTGGACTTAGTGTTAATATAGTGTGAATGTTTCATCAGTTTGCCACATGGGTGGAAAATATCATTCTTTCCCATCTTACACACAGGTGTTTGTGATATTCCCCTGAGCCATGATTTGTCTGATGTAACTGCAGTGCTGCATGTATTAGTTTCAGGTGGTATAAAAATAGCATTTTTAAAAGTCAGTGCTAAGAATCCTGGTCAGTGACAGCAAAGGAAGTTTGGGGGTTTTTTGTAATCAGCATTGACTGTGATAGTCTACTTAATTTTTAGTTAGAAAAATTATATTCATCCAATGATTAAAAAAAAAATACTTACTGATTTTCTGGTCAACGGGTTTTTACAGGTTGTGCTTTGTCCTACAGAAATGCATTTTGGCACATATACTGAGCAGGGCTGGAATAACATGAGAACATTCTGAAAGGACCAAATACTTGAAAATCTTCACCTGTGTTTTTCAGGGTGCAGTGTTGAAAAGCTCTTGCCTGTGAAATAAAAATATTTGAGAAATGGTGCCTCCCTGCACTTCATGCCATTTCAGCAGGACAAAGGACCTGACAGATACCCCACTGAGAATTCAGTCTTGCCTGATGAGGCATTTGTTATATGCAGAAGGGATCAAGATTTGTGTGTTATTTTCAGTAATAAAATATTCAATATCATTAAATAATATTTTACTTTTTTAACTTGGCTATCATTAGAACCATTGGTCATTATTGCAACATCACCATCACTGATTATTTTGCAGTCTGCTATATAATGCAAGATTTTAAGTTGTCTACCTTTGTACGCAATTTTGTTTTGCTTTATATGTTGGCTGATATAAATTTGCAGATAGAAATTCTGGATTCATTGCAGGGAATGGGACCTCCTTGGACTCAGGGTGTTTTTGCAGTGTTGTTCAGTGCCTGTTTCCTACCACCCTTCACTCTGAAGTCCTGGCTGCCTGTAAATGCTGCTTGAACCGAAGAAATTTTGAACTTGTGTCCCTTTCAGATGACAGTGCTGCGTCTTCTTTGGATATGTGTGAAAACACATATAAGTACTATCTGTGCGAGTCGTAACAATTAATTTGAAGCCCACCAGAAAGTGCCGATCGGTATTCTTTAGCAGTTGTGAGTGATCCTGAGAGTTCCCCACTGATACTATTAGGGGTATTGTGGAGGTTTCTGTCCAAACTATAACATAGAGGGAGACAACTACTGTTTCTGAACTGATGTTACTAATTAAAAAGTACTTGGTAGAAACTAGACAAAAGGAAGCTTCAAACCCAAATAAAAATCAGTCCAGGAGTAGTGGCATTTAAACCTTTTATTCAGTGTCTAATTATTCAATATTTACTCATAGTGAGTAGAGCTCAGTTACCCATGCATGCTGGTAAATACTTTTTTAAAAAACAGTATCCAGAGACAGCAGAAAGGTTTGTGCTACACTAAGTCGGTCTTAAATATAGTTCTCTTTTGAAGGTTATTGACATATCTCTTTCATGACATTTTGAAATGCTCAGTTATAACCTCAGAAACTTGCAGCAAACTCTTTGTACTAGAAAAAGCCCTCCCGGTTCAGTGCTCTTGCATATGCTAATCTCTGCCAAGTTCCTCTGAAATGAAAGGCTTTACATGGGTATTTAAAAAAAAAAAGCAAACAGCTCCCAAACCTTAAGTCAGATCTCTGTATATATCTCACAGTTTAGAACCGGGCAGTGGAGCTGCTAAATAGACTGTATCCTGTTTCTCTTCAGTAGCAGCCCATTCATCTTCAGGTCCAGAGCAGCCAGTTTACATGCTTCTGCTGCTTTTCTGCTTTACTTTTTCTACACAGTGTTCGACGGCAAACCCATGTAAGCTAAATATGCACTTGAGCCAAGTAAACCTCACAGTTAGCAGACAATTTTCCTTTTGTCAGCCAGGAGAAAGTTCATTTTCACTGAAGATGAAGTGTTCTTATAGCCTATATATTTTAGTTTTGGTGGTTCTTAAGGCAACACATATTTGTACGTAAAAAAAAAATTATAAAAGCCAATGAAATCAAGGAGAGTTTACATTTTTGAAAAGGTGACAGGGAAGTACACTGTAAAGAACTAGTTACATGAGCCCAGGTGACTTAACTAGTAACTACTACTGCTCTGAAAATAGTGTTAAATACTTTTTGTTCAATAGCTCTCACTTTAATATGTCCATAACTATACCCTTATACAGCAAGCCCCAATTGATTCTTTTATCTTTTAGTTTATTTCCATTTTGTAAGACAACGTATACATTATAATAATACAGATATGTAGGTGAAAATATAAAATTATACAATTATATGTATATACATGCAAATACATACAGATTATGTATGTAGAAGAAATGGTTTGGGAGGGATGTACATATGAACATGTAAGTATAAATACTGTAAGAATTTTCACATTATTTATACGTGTAGCATTTAGTAATCCAAATGTGTGCTTTTTCAGAACTGCTGTTGTTCCTCCCTCAGATCTGAGGACTAAAATGTAAAGAGCTGGGGTTACAGGAGAGAGTGTTTAGGGAAGCTGAATGCAGCCATAAATATTTAGTTGGTTATCTAAACCAAACCCCAACTCTGAATTTTAGACTTTGCCCACCATCAGTAAAACAAAGCACGTATGTCATGAGGCAAGTAGAACTTTTCCAGAAGAGAGAAATTCTGTCTTCCCACGGAGTACAGCTTATTCATAGGTCAATGATACGTTGTACTCTGTGGAAGTGGAAACCATGGATCATTTTCCTTTCCACATCCTTAAAATTTGAAGTATTAATCCCATAAGGTGATCATCAGCCAGTACTATGGTCTGTAGTTTCCGTTGTCACATCACAACATATATTCCATTGCAAAAACTGCTCCTAACTCAGAATCAGAACTGCAGCAAACAATGGAAATAGACCCAAGCCAGTTGTAAATTTAAAATCCTGTGGTTTGTTCCTCTTAAAATTCTATAGAAACCTCAATTAAGCAATAATGAGGTTTGCTTTTTTACTTTAAATTGTGGCAGTGTCAGAAGCATTGGGAGCTGCACCTGCCCTCCAAGAACAGGTTTGAGGGGAATTCTCAAGCCAGAATTGTGCATCCTATGCTGCTGGGGTGCCAGAATCACTTGGCCCTGACACAGTTCCTTCTTCTGACCACTGGAAAGATGACGTGCATGCCATTAGAGTACAACTTGTGTTTATTTATATGACTTAACTGCTTCTTAACTATATAGTTGTTGCAGTGCACTTTAGTACCACTTTTATTATGTTAAACGGAAATGAGCTGCATTCCTCTCATCAGGCTGGTTATTAGAGGCAATTAGTGTTTTCCAAAGTCATCTATAGTTCTGACTTTGCTATTGCTGTGCTTATGGCTACACTGAAGTCCTAAATCCTTTCACAGCTTTTAGTTTGTCCATATTTTTAGTTACTTTACAACATGCCCCCTTTCATCTTTTTTTTGATATTCTTTCCACTCCAGCTTCTGGAATTTGTATAAAAGCCATGGAGGTTTTTTCCTTTTGAACTGAAGACACTGGGCTGGTAGAATTTTCCTTTAACTGGAAGTATGTCTGGGCTTGTGGTTTTATTATTTGCACAATTTTATATTGTCATGTTTGTTTACCCCCTAGCACAGGGAATGCTCCATTAATCCTGGGAAATGGGCATTTGTTTCACGTCTTTAATTTACATTTAATTCTTTTTCTCACAGTTGAAAGGGACAAAGACTTCTCCCACCACCGAAGGCACTACAAAGAATTCCGCTTTGACCTTACTCAGATCCCTCATGGAGAGGCAGTGACAGCAGCTGAATTCCGGATATACAAAGATCGGAGCAACAGCCGCTTTGAGAACGAAACCATTCAGATTAGCATATATCAGATCATCAAGGAGTATCCCAACAGGTACCTCCTGGCACAGACTCATCACATGCTGAATACCATCCCATTTGTCTCTCTTAAGTGGGCAGGCAATAATGGATCACAAGCCTACACCTGACAAGGCATCGTTGCTACCACTGTGATTTGTGCAGTATTAAATTCTTAGGCAACAACAACAAACACTGAACAAGAATAAAAGTTACCTTAAATGCAAGTTATCCCAGGTTTATGTCCAAGTTCACCAAATAATCTGCCCATGCACAGGGGAGGTGAGGGCTCATGTTCTCAGTGGGCAAATGGTGGAGTCCTATTCACAGTCTAAGTGTCTAGATTTGGGAAATGCATCATTTGCTGACACTGAGGTACTACAAGCCAAGATTTACTTGAGCTCCCTAGAAGCAGAAAGATTGTCTAACTTTGATCACTTTTGAAGAAGTATGGCTTTTTTGCTTGTGTTTGACAGTTCTACAGAAGGTAATTAAAAGATAAACTCACGCACTAACTTTAAGATGACATGTGCATACTTAACACATGCTGCTCACCATAACTGAAAACAAAAACAAATCATAGAATCATCTAGGTTGGAATATATCTTTCAGAATGAGTCCAACCATAATCCTAACACTGCCAAATCCACCATTAAACTATGTCCCTAAGTGATATGACGTTGTATCCTGAATGTGAGTTTGCAGAGCTCTGTGTATGACATTTCCAAGACTCTACAAGATCTCTGTAAATTATCAGATTTCACCAGGCAAAGTAGTTAAATACCTGAAAATTATGGTTAAAACTAGTATAAATTCTAAGATGCTTCTGAAAAAGCTACATAGACCCAAAATGTGGGGATTGAAATTAAATTAGTTTATATCTTTTCTCAGAAAAGTGGAGGCAAAAAGTTCTGTTTTAAGATAAACAAAAACTCTTCTTCATCTTGGAACTGATAAAACATTTCTATCCCAGGAAGGTTTGGTAAAACCAAAGAAAATGTCAGCTTAAACTTACAGAGTATTCTGGAGGAAATAAAAGCCCCATCACAAGTTGAAGGCTAGGCCAGAATTCAAATCTCTTTTCTGCCCACAGAACCTTGAGCTTGTACCCTTTCTGAACATCAGGTTATAAAATGTTTATGGCTATAAACAAGGATTCATTTTATACCAATGGAATCAACAGGAGGGAAAGCACTCATTCTTCCAGAATACTTTGTGCTTTCTTAGTAAATTTGGGGATGAAGAAAACAATGTGGGGTTTTATTTTCTTTTTTTTAACCTCTTTAGTTCCCCAAAAATTCTTTTGAGATGGGTTCTAAAAGAAAGGAATGAAGCAGGAAGGAACAGAACACATCTTTTTAAGGAGCACAGGTTAAAGCTAGGGTGATGAAAGCTCCTCACCTTAGAACTCAGACATTTTTGTGAACTAATAGGAAAAGTTAGTTGTTCTAATACTTTTGATGTTTTCTTTTTATGTTCTTGAATATTTTCACAGTGGGTGGTTTGTATTGTATTTTAGAGAAAACAAAACTGTTTACCACTCTGATGAAAATCACAGTTAACACTATCTGACTTATTCAAATGACAACTGTCTCTGTGAAGGCATTAAACAATACTTTTGAGTTCTTTCAATTCATAAATAGAAATTTATAAATGCTTTATATTCGCATTTACAATCATAAAAGCCCAGTGTCCTCTAATGGAAGCATGATGCTGAAATGAAAAACAGGCAATGACATGCCAAGACAATTTGATTTCACCAGTGTAACTACAGAAGCTTCAGATGTAGACTGTTTCTCTCCTATTGTTGATTTTGACAATTTCTACTCATATGTAGAGATAGTATAGGCAACAGCCTCAGTGGAACAGGATGAGAGGAGACCACAAACTCTTCACTGTTCAAATTAGAAACAAGGAAATTTTCCCAAAAGTCCCTTGCTGTCTCCAGACAAAAGACACCCCAAGAAGAGCTCCCAGGATTTTTTTTTTCCAACAAAGCTACTTCTTTTGCTTTTGGGCCCAGACTGTGATTTTTTTGACTTTGTCATCTCAGGTTTGTTTTAAATATGTACATGTTTTTGTTGCAAAATTTTTAGAAGCTGCAGCTACAGAATGGGAGAGTGAGGGAACTGTGAAGGTGGGGAACATGTTGCCCACATAAATTGTGAATGCCACATTCCTGGAAGATTTCAAGGCCAGACTGGATGGGGCTTTGAGCCACAGGTCCTAATGTAAGGTATCCATTCCCATGGCAGGGTGTTGGGACTTGATGGTGTTTAAGGTCCCTTCCAAGCCAAACCTTTCTCTGATTTTGATTCTGTAATATCCCACAGTCTTTACTAGTGACATTCCACAGCAAAACTGCTGCTCCAGCCTTCTTTGCTTTGAACAGGAAACACGGGTGTCTATCAGGACTCTGCAATCCCGAATGCAGTCCTGCTATGCTTTCGGGGAAGGAGTGCCCAGGTTCAGGGTTTCCAAGTTGCATATTGAAGATTGTGCTGTAGTCTTAGGCATTTTTCTGTCTCTATGGCAGCATGGCTACTGAAGTGTGTATGGTTAATTCCCTTGGAGTTTGCTGAAGTTCCAGTCTTTGGGATTGTAGTTTTCTATTTGGTCTAAGGAAGCATGAACAGCATGGCCCATAGCAGGCTGACTTCCTATGGAGCCCCACCACGGACTCCCACCTGGATCTTTTCTCAAAGAAAGTGTTTGCAGAGCTCTGCGTATGACGTGTTTCCAGGACTCTACAAGATCTCAGTAAATTAGCAGATTTCACCAGGCAAAGTAGCTAAATACCTGAAAATTATGATTAAAAACTTGCCAAACCTTTGTTCATTATTTGGTAGCAGCTAGTCACTGTTTAAGTAAACCCTGAGGGCTCTTCCCATATTAGGGAAGAGTGGCAGTAAGATACAAAAGCAGGTTTCTAGAATGAGGCTAAAGGTAAAAACCATTATTGGGATGGCCTATTACAGTGTAATGATTATTTGATCTGATCGAGAGCTGTTCTGGGTTTCAAGGAACATATGGATGGTTCCTTCCACCTTTACTGCCTTAAATGTCCCAGGAGATGTGGAACTTCTTAGACGTTCTGCCTGAAGCCTCTTTGCTGAAATTCCTGTCTGTGGTAGCATTTCTCCTGTAGAAAAATAATCACTGGGGACCAGACTGAAAACACTAAACTTAAACAGCCTCTGTAAAGGTAGAGCCAATTGGCTGTATTCTGCCTGAATTTACTCACTGTTACATTTCAGGTTATATACAACACAATGCCTTAGGGTTTTATTACATGTTGTGGGCTATTTTTTTAGATAGAAATGCTTTTTAAAATTCAGCCAAAATTTGCGACTGTTTTTCATTTTAAGCGTGCGCACAATAAAAGACAATTTTAAAATTAAAAATGTCACAAAATGTGGTGGGAAGTTGCAATGAATGACATGAGCTAATGGAGGAACCCTGATCCCAGAGCTTCTGCTGCCTTATCAGGGGTCAGGTTTTCACCCTGTATCTGCATCTGTATCTGTTGTGAAAGAAGCTGGTTTTTTCCCTGACAAATACTTTGAATTTCTGTAGTAACATGCTGTTATGTGGGCTAAATCATTAGTGTTGGTCCAGATACATTTTCTCTGTTCTACTATGTGTTCTCAAGAATCAGTTCTGGTTTTCTCTAGAAAAAATCCCCCACTCATTTTCATTTGCTGAGTTAATGGGTAAGAGCAAACGGTCTCTTTTATATTTATTACCTTAGTCAAATCACTATACTTGCAGGAAGACAGAGAAGTAAATGGACATACCAATACCAAAGACACTTTAGTTTTGGTTTTTACTGCAGTACAAAGTGAAAAAGTCACATTGAGGAAAAATTTGTCCTTCATATGAATTTCTGGACCATTAGTAGAGCCTTATTCTGATTTGGCATGGGAAACATTATGATTTTTGAGAACACTGAGCATCAGTTCTGAGTTTGAAATGGAAAGAATCTATATGAGAAAACAATTATGTATTCCAAAAGGAGAAAAGATTGGTACGTATATGGCATTGTCGAATTTTATACTCCAAACATTTTTACAGTTTCCTATTAAATCTACTGAGTCATGCAAAAGTACTTCTAAATAAACATCTCAAAGACAATTACAGTCAGAATTAAACTTTTCAGGTTTAAAGTTCTGATAATACTGCTTATTAGAGAAAAAAAAAAAAAAAGTTGGCGTTTAAGCCTCCAGAGAGTACTATTTAAGAGCTGGTGGTACTTTGTCAATTTGTTCAGTGCAGGTCAGGCTCTTTTGAATGGTAAGCTTTTCTCCATGTTAACTCCAGAAGGGGAATGTAGATTTTCTCCTTGTGTGGTCATTAGCACTGTTCTATTAGAATGGAAGTAATAAGAGCCCAGCAAAAAAATTTATCCTTTAATAGAAGAAAAAAAAGGTGACTTGAAAAAAGGCGTCTTTTTTAAAATTACCTTCCATTATAATTTCTGGACTTTTTAACCTGATTCTGCAGATATAGCTCACATGTAAATAAACATATGCTTGTCATAGTTCACTTGGTCTTATTTTCCTCAGTATTTAGCAACCACAGTTTTAAAAGGTGCACATGATGCTTTCTTCAGTATCAGACCTTCTAGGTGCATTTACTGTGTTTAGATAAGACAGGAATTTTCTAAGGTGTCATTGTGATCAAGCACTGTAAGAATACAGTGACAAGATGCCAGCAATTTTAAATCCACTTTTTTACACAAAGCCTGTTCTTTCTGTCTTTCCTCTTTAAGCATATGTTCATTCTGTCTATAAGGCAGAATGTACGATTCCCAGATCTACGTGAGCCAAGTCTGCCTTTAGCTGACTTGTACAGTAAAAAATTAGAATAAAACATTTTTTAAAATATTTTTAAAATATTTTACTGTTTTGACTACTATTTATGGCATAAAAGAAATAGGTTTCTATAACCACAGATTTAGATTTAAAAGCATAAATGGTGAAAACAGTTTTTAATAATACATGCTGCTTTGTAGAAGCGTGTAAAATGAAACTGATGAGAGTTAAATACCTTGGGTTTAGTCTGGTCATTGTAGTAAATTATTTGTAATACAGATGATGATCTGGAACCAATTGTGTCACGAGATATGTGAAAACAGAACAAATAAGTGACCCATGCTAAAAATTTAGTAACACAATTATACTAACTCCCCTGAGCAGCCCTTCTGAATTACTGGAAGATTTCATGGGAACAAATTTGAAAATATAACAGGCAACTGAGGGTTAAAATGTAATAATTATATTATTGAAAAGATATGTAATTTCTGCTTTGATATAGAGACTTATTTTTTAAACATCTGTAGTAATAGGAAACGGTCTGAACTGCCATCTCTTCATGTTTTGTCAAAGGATGCAGCTGCCGTCATATGTTATTAACAACAGATCTTTTTTTAGCAACGCTATGCCTCTGAGTTTTAGTTGAAATTGGAAAGTGATTTTGACTTTTTTTTGTCTCTTATGTTGAAAAGTTCATGAAAGTGAATCTTCCTGAGACGTTCTGTTCTTGAGAGATGATTTTTTTTATACATAGCCTCAATTATGTATTTTGTGTATTATATCAGGAAGTTGTATTTTTCAGATTTTCCAACCTATAATTTTTACATTCTGAAACTCATTTCAGGAAGGCCTCTTAGGGGAAATACATGTATTACACTTAACAACTACTTGTTAGCTACAGCACATGCTGCACTGTGTCATAATGAGGATACGTCAAAGGATTATTAATTTGGACTCTAAGAAGTTGCTGTCAGCAAGAAAATTAGGGACAAAGGTAATAATATTTGAATGTCTTGACTCTCTATTTTCTTTAACTTAGGGACGCAGACTTGTTCCTGTTAGACACAAGAAAGGCTCAAGCTTCTGATGTGGGCTGGTTTGTCTTCGACATTACTGTGACCAGCAATCACTGGGTGATTAATCCACAGAACAACCTGGGCTTGCAACTCTGCGCTGAAACCGGGGATGGTGAGATCCAAACTGTAGATTGTAATGCTGTGTGTGCTCTTGTCAAACCTTACTAGGACTCTTTCTGGATGGGTGTTTTTTAACTTGACTGGGTGAAAATTCACTGAGAGTTTATAAGGTAATAACACAAATCTTATCCTGCTGTTGTTGTGGCCTGTAAATTTTCTGTTATTTTCAATTCCGTAGAATATGTCAGTTATAGAACTAACTGAATCAAGTGCAGTTGGGTTCAGGATAAGAGGTCCTACATACAAAATTAAGTTCCGTTTTAATGTTCTACCACTGATGATTACATTCAGGAAACTTAGGCAGATTTGCAGAGCTTCTTGGGCTGAAGCATGGAGAAAGTTATAAATTAAACCTCAGAGCCATTCAGAAGGTATAGCAGCTGTTGATACTGATGTTGAAGAAAGATTAACAATAGGGTAATGTGGAAATTGGTTTTCTTTATTTTGAAAAAAAAATATGATTTTTTTTTATCTTGAAATGAGTTAAAAATTTGAAATCTTGAAAATTTTGGTTAGCTGAAAATTAGAAAAAGCCACTATCAAAACTGAAGTTTTGAGCTGTGGGGGTTTTAGTTCAAATATACTGGGCTACTGCATTATTCATAGATATGCTCTTCATTAAATTTGAAAATACATATCAATGCAAAACAATATTTTTAGAAGAAATGTTCTTTACTTAGACTTTTTTAGAAACTAATAAAAAGAGACTTATATACTGTTTTTTCTGTGATGGTTCACTTAATCCATACCACTTTACAAGCAAACTCAGATTTAACTCTTTTTGTCAAAAAGCTTTTTATGTCAGAGGTCAAGGGATCTATGATGCCAGTTAATCTAAACCTTAGCTGACATAATGTTAATGAGTAGCAGAAGAAACCCTGGTGTAAGGATTAATATTTTTTTTCTTCTTTGTTCTGGCTACATTTTCTCATTGGTTTTGATCTAAATTCTCCCTCAGGCTCGGCTGGGCTGTGAACAAAGCGTCTCATACTTTTTCAGCAAGTGCCCTGGCTGCTGGAGAGTTATGTAAAAACTGTCCTTTAGGCATGATGCTTAAAAAGAGAGCTGGCAGGCTTGTACCAAAAGCTCTTGGCCATTTCATCTAATGTTACCTTTATGGTCAGAGTACATCAGCGGACAAGGGGGCACCAATGCAAAGCAGACCACGCTGTTGCTGCCTTCACCCAGCCTTCAAAGGCACCACTCCTGAGCCTGGGCTGCATGGGGAGTACATCCCTTAGGCAGCCTGGTTTAGTGAGGCCATTTTAAAGCCCTTACAATTCTGGGGAGGTGACACCTCCGTCAGGAATCCAAATTAGGTAGGCTGGCTTCTGGCCAGCTTTCCTGCTCCAGAATAAACTCCATCCTTGAATTTTTTTTTATTTTTTTATTTTTTTTTTGTTGAAAATTAAATATCCATGAAAGGCATTCATTAAGAAACCCTGCAACCAGCAATTTGTTGGGTCTAGCTTCAAAATTACATCCGTTTGGTAAACTACAGGAAAGTTTGTACGGGTAAAAGGAAACCTTTAGGTTAATACACTGAAGAAATTGTAAAAGAATAGCTCACGTAAATATTTCCCCTGTTCTACTCCTGACATCAGAAAGGTGATAGATAATTTTCTATTTTAAATTCCAAAGCCCCAAACAGTGCAAAAACTTTTTGCACTTTACTTATTTGACTTATGAAGGAATTTGCCTTTTCATTCACTTTCTATTCCCTTTTTCAGTTTATTCGTACAAGGACTCCACTTCTAGGGACTAAAGTTTTCAAAATTATAGAATAGACCTGTCCTGCACCACTTCAGCTTAGCACAAGCAAAATCATCCTTTCACGCTCTTACAATTTTGCTCTTAAGGCTTTGATTATTTTTATTGGGTTGCTGTTACTTCTGGAAACTATTAGAAACACCAGCAGTTGAATGACACATTTGTGTACAGATGGAACATGAATTTTTATACGACTCAGTATGTAGCAGACTCGGTTCGTAACCCAGAGAACCCCACCCACCTTTCCTCCAACCAGTTCTCTGTAAGAGCTCAGGGACTGGTTCAAATCAGCTGAAAAACCTTCCCTTGGCTCGAGTGAACTTCAGGCCATGCAGGTCTGAAGCACATTTCTTCATGCCTCCAGCTGTCAGTTGAGTTTACAGGAGGCATAGTAGTTCCGTCCCCACAACTGGAGAGATATTTATGATAAGACCTGATCCATTAACCTTTCTATTGCAACAGATCATTAAAGTAAATGGGGTTCTGTTAAGTAAGAGGATCTCTGATTGAGTTATTCCGGTGCTGCCTAGAGGTCCTGGATAATCAAGTCTGTAAACACATACTAATTTTTAGATTTATTCATACAGCCAATATGGGGCACCGATAGTTGCTGAGACTTCAGGGTACTACTGTTTTGTTATCACTACCATTAAAAGTAATCTTTCTTACAGTTATCTATCAGAGACATTTTGGCAATTACTTGTGTAGATATATTTCTTTGCATCCCTGAAGATGGTGCACAAATAATAATAATAATATATACATAAGGAATAAAAGAATTTGTAACTATTTAATATAACAGTGTGAAAAAACCCCACAAACTTTGGAAGAATGTCTGGTTGTTATAATTCATATTTTTCCCCCTTTGAAAATCTTGAAAAAAGTACAAAAAGCCACATGACATTGGAATGTGTTTTATTTTTTCTTTAGGACAGTATTTGGTATCAGATGTCTCATTTTAGCATGAAATGTAGACTTTTTCTCTTAATGGGACGTTTTATTTTGAACAGTAAGAATAAAGGTTTGCATGACACATATGGAAGCTGTCAACATATAATGCACTGTTTCCCTGGGGCTGTGGTAAATTAAGGATCAGGTTTTTTCGATTCTCTTTTTTAGTGTATCCTCAACATTCTGCAGCATCCCCTTTTGGCTGATTCCTTACTTTTGACACCAAAACTCTCTGTCGTGATTCAAATGAGAGGTGACCTTTTTCACCGTGATGGATGCACAGGTGCTGGATGAACTGCAGCATAAAATCAATACAGATGCACAAACAATTTGAAAAGCCCCGTGCAACGTTTTCCTATATATATACCACATGTCTCCTAAGATTTAAAACTTGTTCTAGTGAATCAACACCTTTGTATTAACCATTTAGCATTTTTATAAGTGGACATTAGCAGTGATCCGAACATCACTGTTGTTGAAGGGGTATAAACAGCTACAAGAGTAATCCTTTTTCTGTTTAGGTCAATGCTGAGGAAAACCTAGAGTTGTTTACAGAGAATGGGGGGGGAGATAATGTGCAGTGTGATTGGTGGTGATCCACAGAATAAAACATATTCCAAACACACAGCTCTCAATATAACATCCTGAGTAGCCCCACAGTCATGTAATTCTGTGCCTTTTATTAGATTACTGCAGCTCTCACTTATTTTTCATCTACCAGCACACCAGAGGGGAAGAAACTGGTGTTGACTTTGAAAAAACAAAGAAGATTAAGATTTCTGTTACCACATAGTCCCATAGAAGGTTTCTTTGGGCTTTCGTGCTTTTTGAGGTGGGCAGGCAGCAGGAACCCTCAGCTCCCTGACTCTGAGCCCTGCTTCAAGAATTTTTTTTTTCTTCAGAGCAAAAGCAAACTTCAAAAACTAGGTTCCTCTAGTCAAGTGAAGCCTGTGGAAGGCCAATTCTCCCTTCAGCATGAATTTGGGTATACTCTGATGCGTGTCCTCCGGAAGGGGCTTTGGTTCTTAACCCCATTCATGCTGCATGAAATACTGGGGAAGTTTTTCTCCAGAGGTGTTGGGGATGAAACTAAAAAATGCAGCATCTCTTTTTTAGCCTCTCTTCCTCTGAGGCTGGATCTTCCAAGATTCCTTTCTCCAACTAGGCCTTCAGAAAGGCAGCTTTCTTGGTGTGGCATGGAGTGGCTGGTTTGCTTTCGAGCCATGACATGCTGCTGTGGCAACACTCTGGCCTCTTCATGTACTTGGCTGTATATTTGATGTTGTTTTGGCCTCACCATTACCACACTAAATATCATCAGTTTATCCCACAGCTGCCCCTAGACAACCTTGGCACCTTGCTTACATGACCATAGCAGCTATCAAGTACTCTGGAGGATGCTGCAGGGTTGTTACCCTTAAACCTCTTGATGGATCTGGTATTTACAAGACAGCGTATGAGGAGCAATTTTACCTTCATTACTGTCCTTATAGTGGGGGAACTTAGGAAATATGTATTTATATTGATATATATATGGACTTTGGCAGGCAATAGCTCTGACTAAATTCTGAGCCATCTGGAAGCCATATAGCCATGTTAGCACAGCACTGAACCCGAGCTAATACATCCTGCCCCTCAGCAGGTTTTATTAGCTTGGGCTCAAGCACTGCCTAAGTACAGCTACATTCGTTTCTGGTTCAGAGCTGACTTTGGCCAAAATTGTACTAGTTTTAAATTAAACATGCTCAGGAATACTGTAGTGTGAAATAAGCTGGAGGGATGAGTCTCTCATCTCCAAAACAGGGTGATCCCATGACAGCTGTCCCCATGAGAAAGGTCCCAATGCTGTCTTGAGGTTCTGTTGACTCTGAGGTAGAGCTGGCACAGGATGTAAATGCACCAGGAGCACACTCCTACCCTGAGTGGATGATCCTATTCCAGCACTCTTTAATTTGCTCAGATAGGTGAAACCACTGTTTCCAGCTGGGTCACAAATACACATTGTGTTGGCTTTTAGCAAGTGAACACACCCTTTGTTATAAGGGCATACTCACTTTAAGCAGAAGGACCAAGGAGGGGAGTGAAATGGGCTCCCACCCCTTCTCCTACCACCACTGGTACACACTGGTCCTGGCTGTACAGCTCTGCAAATCACCCCACACCCTGCTCCCCAGACAGATGAAGGATACATCTGCTTCTCAACACCATTAGTTTAGAGATAATGGCATTTGCGTTCCATTCCATTCAGAAGGCTTTTATCCATTTTATTCTTTGGTGGATGACCAATTAATCTAATCTCTTCTTTTATTGTCTTCCTGAACACATTTTTTAATGGTGCAGAAAAGCCCCAGGACTCCCACAAGCCTCTCACAGTTTAAGTGCATTAACTTGAAAGGATAAATCAAGTACTTACAGAGCATTTTTGTGTATAATTACATCTGATTTTTTGTGCAAGCGTATATGGTACTGCAGGGTTCCTTATATGTTCCCAAGTGTTTTCTTCAAGAGCTTTATGAATACCAAAATTAACACAAAAAGATACCCAAATTTCCTTCAAATGAACTGAGTAAAAACAACTAAATGTAAGATTTGACAAACAAAAGATGAATCCAATCTTGACTAAAGCTGTGAAGCCTAGGAAAGGCAGAGCAGAGGATCCGAGACCACCCATTTGTCAGAATACCTTAAAGCCTCCAGGGAGAAGAGTTAATAAAACACATAAAACTTGTGTCAAAAGCATATTTTATGTTGCTATAGATAAATGTGTCCACTAAAGGAAAAGTTTGTGCAACAGTTCATGTAGATAATACAATAGAGACAGTAAAAAAATACTTTAGAGTTGGAGTGTTGAGGATGTGTTATATATGGACCATCATGTTGGTGTTATTAGCTTTTCTCTTGTCTTTTTTTAAAATAAGCTTAGGTAGCCATACTCTACCTTAATTCTTTTGTTTCAAGTCCCATTGGTCTCATGAGTACTGTTTGGGCACAGTTCGAGAAGCCACAAAAGTTTCTCTCTAATTTTGTAAACTACTGTGTGAGCTTTCATAGTCAGAGCCTATGGGCAGTTTTTTGCTAAAATATTAAATGTCACTGGACTTTGGATGCTCAGGATCTTTCTTCAAAAGGCCTTTCCCAAACCTCATTTCAGATGTCACTCCCCAAAAGAAGGAAACTATAGGTGTGGCATTGGAATTTTAATTTTATTTCCAGCAAACTGTGTTGAAATGACTTCTCAGAATCACTGAATTTTTCATTTCTATGTACAAATATGTAAAGTTATTACCAAAGTAACTACTGCAACCTAGCAGTAGTGGTTAATCTGTAAAATGTGTTTTGTGACTTCTTGAACACTTTTGAAAGTAAATAAGTTCTTGTTTTTCATAACAAAATGAGTGGTTTGGTGCAGCCTGATGACTCAGGACAAAATAATGGATTTTGGAATTACTCATTGTGCTCTGTTGCCAGTGTAAATCTGGCTAGGATGCATAATGACTGAAAGCTCTTGCGAAATAAGTGTCTGATCAATATTTTACTTAAAATATATTCTGTCTGAGGAGATGAAACCAAGGCACAGATCTTACTGTCATTGGCATCCACACTGGCAATCTCAAAAAAAGTCAGCTTTCTGAATGTTATGAAAAACAAGGATATGTCTCTAGGTCAAGACTGCAAGACAGATTATTATGGAAACCTTGAAGGTTTTTGTATTTCCTTATATTTACATTTGGAGCAGCTGGAGGAGAAATGAACTTTTAAGATGGAACTTGATCAAAGTTCACAAAAAGAGTTGTATGATGTGACTGGATGTGGCAGCACTGAAGCAGACATAGTGACAGAGCAAACAGCTCTGCAGTTATCATCCTGAGTGCTATTCCTATTTTATGGGTGAAAAAAAAAAGGCACAAAATTGCCAGGATTGTTGGGATAGGACCTTCTTGTAAACTCAACTTCACAGTAATTTCTGCAGCAAGGATTCCTTTATTATTAGGGAAGAGATTGTGAAAAGGCAAATAATATTCATTCAGTTCAGCCAGTCAAACCCAAACTTCCTTGCAAGCTTTTATGCAAACTGCTAAGGGCACTTTACTATCAAATAGTATAAAAGCCAAAAAGAAGTTTAAATGCCAAGTCAAACAAATGTATCTTGCCAAAGACTCAGAATCCTATGAATAAGGACTAAGGAGTTCAGCAATTTGAAACATAATGCTTTAAATAAGTCTTAGTCTCCAAATATACCTGCCAGTATGTAGAAGAGATAATTAATAGTCAGAGCAGTATTGAGAAGTCCATGCCAGAATGTGAAGAATACAAGGGCTCTGGACTATTACTGTACAGAGTAAACCCATCTTTTGTGGTTTTAGGGTTTTTCCTAGGTGCAGGGGCAATTGCAGTGGCTAAGTTTAGTGGAGCAGGCACTAGCAGACTGCTGGTTACTTCCACTTTCCTCTTTTCTTCTGAAATCTGAAGAAAATCGTTGAAATCCTCAGAATTAAAGATATGATGGAAGGAAAAAACCAAACCCATTTTTCAGGATGCTGGACAACACTGTTCAGAGATGATCAAGAGAAGCAGAAAGACAAACCTTACTGTTTTGGTTTTACGAGTTTCATCTGGTTGAAGCTCCGAGTGTAGTTAACCAGGTCAGCCTGAGTCATTCAGCTGACTTTAGAAAGTATTGCTTTAATGCCACAGTATGGAATAACCACAAACATGAGAGACCTGGATTTTCAGTTGTCATTGAAGCCAAGAGTTTTCTAAATGCTTACAAGAAACGATAAATTAAAATCACTTACAAAAATGAAGCCCCTGAATGCTTTTGGCTACAAGGGGAAATTCAGGATAGAGTAAGGTTTTTTTGATGTATTCTGAAATTGACACTACAAACATAAAGAAGGACTACCTAACAAGACCATGGCACACACAATGAAGCCACTGCTGTGGCACAAATCTTGATGCTTTTCAGAGGTGGAATGTTTTGAAATACCTTTTGTTCAAAAAGGGGCAATGCTTTTTAGACTGAAGGCAAATATTCCACATGTACACCATTTTTTCCTTTTTTTTCTTTCCTTTTTTTTTTTTTTTAAATAAAGGATAATAGAAGTTCTGTAAATGTAAACTTTCTTTTGAAAAGAAGCAACCTAAAAATGCAGACAACATATGTAGTTTGAATTTCCAAACCAAACAGTTCAGAGATCCTCCTCAGAAGAAATATAGTGTCTCAAGGGCAGTGTATATTTTGATTGCTTCATCTTCTGAAAGTTGCAGTTAAGCTAAGGTATATGATAAACTGAGAGAAAAAAGTTTAACGAGGTACCCACAGAAGTCAATAAAAGTTTTCCTCTGCACTAGAAGCAGATCCAGTGCATATACCATTCATGAATTGAACAAATGAGTCCTAAAAACTTATGCTAGCTGTTTAGAAGATCAAGCACATAAAGGAATATAGTCACATAAGCTGTTTCTCTGTGTAAAAAAGCTGTGGGTTACAGGATTAACTTTTTATAGTATATCTCTATACCCTGGATAACCAAGTAAGCCTTAACTTGTGGAATCTTAATGGCCATCTCATTGCTGAAGTCTAAAGGAAACCCAGAGGAAACTTAATAATATTAAAAGTTATTTTAAAGGGAGTTCACATTGGTTTGAAGGATATTTTGCTTCGCACACAATATCCACCATTGTAAATTCAGAGAACCTATATTTAAATTCAGAAAAGCTTCACACACCTTTACAGTTCTCAATATATAAATCTAATAGTATTCTTAAAATGTCCACCAGTAAAGCATTAATATTTTACAGATAAAATTAAAATTCTGAAAGTCATTGGAATGAAAAATAAAGAAAATAGTAAAAATATTCCCTCTAGAAATGAAGGGAAATGTGGAACTTTGTGGTAAGAAGCTTGCTTGTCTATGTTGTTATGAATAGAGAATAGAATGTACAGTTTTTCATATCTGACTTGCAACAGAAGATTGGAACATATAGAAATTAATGGTACTGAATTATTTAATAGTAACTCAAACACATGAAAAGAAGAATTAAAGAAACACAAGACCAAAAAGGCATTTAAAATGAAATCAGAAGCTTCAATAAATATATTTTTCCCTTGCAGTCAAAAAAGTAATTATCAAAATTGTTCAGAATATGTTGCCAATTACTCTGCTCCATAACTGCTAACTTTCTCAGTTCTTCTCTTGCCTTTGCTGCGTTCTCTGTCACTGGAAACATCTTAAACCAATTTAAAGTGCTACACCTGAATAAACATGTTGTAAAAGTGTTTATGTATTGAAGTGGGTCAGTTCAAGGTATGGTATTTGGCTGGAACTTCTAATTTCTCTTTTTACTGCAAAAGGGCTGCCAGAAGGAGGAAGTCTGAGCTGAATTAATACATTTGTTACAGTGGAAGTAGAATGGAAACTACTTTAACCACAAATCAAACTGCCTCTTTCATTTACGCCAGTGATAGAGTTTTTTTAAGAAATATAGACTCTGGCGTGCTGCCACTCTAAGTTTGTGTTTGAAAAGGAAACCTATGTGCTTATTTCTATAAGGTTTACTCCTGTGCTTGTTTGCAAGTTCTTTTTCAGGGTGATTGAGTTAACAGCAGTATACATTTGTGAGGCAGATGCTCCTTTGCTGCCCACGTAACAAGTTTTCCAGTGGGTTTAGAAGAATCCTGAGGCGCCCTGATGCCGCCCGGCACGCGGTGCCAGTGCCCCTACCTCCCTGTTTAAAGGACCTCTGTGTCCCCACCCTGCACAGCTGCACAGCTTCACATGACACTGTCTCATTTTCTGACGGTTGCAGGGCTCTGCATAATACACGTACGCACAAAAGTGTTTATGCTGCCAAAATAAATTCGGTTAAGAGTGAGGGTTTATTTGCTAAAATGTCACTGATGCAGATTCAGTGACTTGTTTTGCTTTCCTTTCTTTCAGTGAGGTTTAGACCACATAACATAGTGAGGTTACCACACAGTCCTGACTGAACAAATATTTTAAAGAAATATGCACATCCCCTGGGAACAGAACCAGAGTCAATAATACACATATTTCAAACTCTCTTCTCTTGAACAACTGAATGGCTTCCTACCTTTACTGGTGAATGAACATCAGTTTGAGTAAAACTGCACAATATTTATTTTTAAAGCAGAATTATATTTATAATTATTATCTGCACTTCTATTTGCTACTGGTTTGCTTTGGGAATATAGGGTTCCACATCCCACTGAAGCAATGCAAAATTAGAAGGCTGCATTACATTATCCTTTCTACAGCAAATAGACTTTAATGGGACTCATTTATTTTTCAGTTCTGTAGATATCTGCATGAGACTGAATTAAAATGCCTCTGTAATGAATAAGATAGCACACAGCTTTATGTAGTAACAAATTACCTGTAAAGCTGTTGAAACTTTTGCAAATTGTTGAGCTTTTTTGTCTTTTTAAGTTCTGTTCAACAAAATGTGGATAGGATTCCTAATCGTTTAAATTCAGGATTGTAGCAAATTCCTTGCTATGACTGAGTCAGCAGTCGAACTTCTGCTGTGTCTTTGGGAGGGGCAGAAGTTCACCTTTTAACTTGCAGTTTCCTCTGCTTTTAGGTCGAAGTATCAATGTTAAATCCGCTGGCCTGGTTGGAAGACATGGGCCTCAGTCAAAGCAACCATTCATGGTTGCATTCTTCAAGGCAAGTGAAGTGCTCTTCCGTTCTGTCCGAGCAGCCAACAATAAAAGGAAAAATCAGAACCGCAACAAATCCAGTAGTCAACAGGAGTCCTCTAGGATGCCAAGCGTTGGGGGTAAGATGGAGCTATGATTTACTAGTGTTTTTATGGGAGCTATGGACACCTGCTCAAATGCAACTCAGTCACAACAGCTTAAAAAAGATGCTGCTCACTGGCTGAATTGTAAGAAACACTGTTCCCACTCCTCTTTTGTTATGTTGGCCCTGGGCGTGGTCTACCTTCTGTAAATCAGATTATGTGCCACAGGCTCCAGGCCGGTGAAATGGCCAAGCAATTTAAGAAAGGTTGTGTCTGAGCTTGAAACTAAGCCAACACAGTATGCAACTGGATGATATCTCTGCTATGCATTAGTAAAAAGTAGAGGTAAAGGATTGCACCCCTACTACTTATCTAGGAAGCCTCAGCAAAACTGCCTCTCAGCTGAAGAAGGCAAGATGTAACACAAAAATCTCAATACTGGAAATGAGGAAGCTTAACCAATCTGAAAAATCGTACACTGTTTAGGGTTTCAGAGCAGCTGACAAGTAATGATGTAAATATAAAATAAAGCCCTCTGTGGGAGAGAGTTTGGTCCCTTATCTGAAACGTACTGATGATAATGCACATGAAAATGCTCTTAATCACTTTAGAGCCTGGAATAATTTTTGCTCCAGTTTTTCCTGAAACAATCCTTTGAGCTGAAGGCACAAAGTCACTTTCTAAATAGTCTCACTTTTGAACAAACATTTCTACTTTTTGGGAAAAGGGTGTGAAAGTGTTTCTTTCTAGAAGCATGGCAGATTTAATAACAGCACATCAAAACCTAAATATAAGTGCTGTTCTTAAATCCCATGGATGTCTAAAAGTAAGCAAATCAGTATTTTGTGGAAGGAATTTAGTCTCAGGGTGGGGCTCACCTATTTGAGGAGAAGTGTTATGAGCAATATGAATTACTTATATCTGTCTCAGAACCTTGACAGAGGCAGGCTAGAGACTACTGTAATGCAATGCAAAACCCTTTCCCAGCTCTTTTGCAGAAGGATATTTTCACCATATTACTGCTGAGTTGCTAAAGAAAGCAAAAGAAATTATTTAAATAACTTTTTATATTCCCTGGAAAATCTGCTAATTTTAAGAATCACATTATTTTGGGTGACGGGATAATCACCTAAGTACATGGTACACACAAGGTACCTAAATCTAAATATCACACTTCCAGATTGAAACTTATGAATCTAGTTCATGAAAAAATAAGAATTGAACAGATTTCTTAAGCCTCCTTGATTATAGCAGGAAAGCTGAACACAAGCTCCTTGCTGGTTTAACTTGGGAAATACACATCCTTATGCTGGCAAGTTGCACTGACATAAGAATTACCTCAGGGAGGCCTATCTGTAGGTCTCAAAATACTTCTCAACCTTGTCTGTACATCCAGTTGTGCTCCAGACCTGTTGTAAAATAAGAAAAATCAGAACATCAGTGAATTGTGAATTATGAAACAAATTTTCTCCTAATCCCTTTAAGGTCTACATAAGCATAGTGTACATCACCACATATGTTGATCCATGGCAGATCTCTTTCAAAAGAAATTGCAGTTCAAGAAAACCATACTGCGAAAGCAAGATCAGGTTAAGAAGCAATTGCACATGAAATTGCATCAAAGTAAGAGGCATTAACCATTGCCTGGAGAGGGAGGCAGCAAGACATAGGCAGGCTGGAAAAGATGGCAAAGCTGAAGGTAGATAAGTGACCACAGCTTCACATAGAAATATCCTCTGTGGCAAAACTACTTGGAGGTGTACTTCCTGCACTGTGGCAAACCACATTCCATGCTCCTGCCTTGCAGTTTGCCTCAACAATCCCCACGTCACAAATAAACAATCTTTTATTTGGGTGTCATTAATGATTGCCCACTGGACTTTTCTCATGGGTGATCCAGAACACTTTTAATAACTACTGCAACCATACTTATGAAATAGTGTGGATGAGCATGCTGAAGGCTACAAAGGCAATGTATGGATTCTATCCACATCACCAGTGTGTAAAAAAGACATAGAGAAGACATGTTCTTATTTCTCTGATCTCTGAGTCTTTTCAGAATATAGTCCCCCCAATGTAGAGAGCCTGCTATCAGAGAAAAGCTATGCTCTTTTTCATCTCTTTTCCAGCCCCAGGATCTGGGGGATGTACTGCATCCCTTTAGGTTTGTGGAGAAGGCTAATTCTCCAAGTTCTCTACACCTTCAGTAATAAGCAGAACTTCAAAAGTATAATTCACATTGTCATATTTAAACACAAAGGTTTTTGGGTGAAAACCAAAGAATTTTGCCCATCATCTTTCTCATGGAAGACTATATTCAATTCTTGTTCACTCCTTGATGCATGACACTTGACACAGTGGCAGGCAAAGATAATTGTATTATTTCAGTCTTTTGTTTCTAAGTTTCTTCCCTCTTGGCATCTAAGACAGACACTGACAGTGAAATATGCTCACTTACATAGCCAGAGGTAATGTAGCCAGACCTAGATAAGTATGTTGTCATTCATATATGACAGATTTTTGTTATTTCTTTCTTTATACATCAGTCTCAACTTTACCGCAACCATGGCTTCACTTCCTCCTTGTTTCATTCTTCCTCATTTTCTCTTCCTTTTCCCCTTTTTTTCTTTCTCTTTTTTTCCTCCTGTTTCCCTTTGCTCTTGCCTTTTGTCATCTTTCTTTTGCCTCTTGCCTTTTGTATTTTTTCTTCTTTTTCCCTTCTTATTTTTTAAGTTCTTGGATTTCAACAATTAGCTTTGCTGCATTCTCAGTGTGTCAAAAAGCAAAGCTCCACTGGACAACTCAGCCTTTCCCTTCCAAAGGACAAGACTTTTTTTAATTATTAATGAAGTTTCATGAAGTCATAGAATGGTTAGAAGAGACCTGGTCTAGTGGAAAATGAGGGGAGTCCCTGCCCCTTGCAGGGGAGTTGGAAGTAAATGATCTTTAAGGTCACTTCCAACTAACATTCTGTGATTCTGTCATATACACAATCACAATATAAAATCTTATGTATCAAATTTTATAACACCTGGGAAGTTGTTTTATTTTTGTCAAACGGTAGATAGATTAAAAAACTAATTAAAACCCCCAAACCAAAACCTGCTTATAAAGTACACCACATAATTCTCTACTAAAAAAAAGATGGCTTAATTTTAATTTTTTTAGCATTGTCTACAGAGAGTTACAGTGTAACTGGGCACTGGAGAATATCCACATTTGAACACTGAATAGTGACTTATACCAGGAAAGTAAAAAACAAAGCTGCATGATTTTTGTTCATATGGAGATAAAACCAGAAAGAGTACTTAAGGCTACATTTTGTGTATGCTATTGAATGGTGTTATACTAACTGATTCAAAATATAGTATTTTGTAATAGTTTGTATAAGCATGTTTTTATGTCTTTATTTCCCCTGGAAAAAATTTTCTTATGAAATTTCTTATATTTTATTGACCTCCTTCCACAGCTCTTTCTTCTATGTAGGGGTTTAGATTCCAACTGCAGTCCCTGAATATCTGAGGAACAATGTTTTCTCAGTCACAATAGCCTATGGTTTTGATTCTTGACAGAATAAGCATAAGGGCCTTGAAGCTACAGTGTGTGAAATTGAATCCTTAGCACCCCATCTTATTATAAATGTTACATTTGATACTTACATAAAATGTTGTATTACACACAACATTTGTCTTACATGAAAGACAGAATTCAAGGAAGGAATTCAGACTTTCCTGAGTCTCACCTTCTTCGCTGGTTATATGGATTACAGTCTGTACATGCTGGCCATTTTATCAGGTGTTCTGGTGTGACCACATATCATTTGAACCTATATTCAAATGGCTCAGAATACCACAATGATGACATCTGTGCAATGACTTGCATATATATTATTCAGATTTTCATCTTTAACTGTAGGAACTTCTGATACATCCTGGCCCTAAAATTTCTGTACATGTTCTTGAATATGAAAATGTCACTGCAGAGGAAGCTGGCAATAACACAATCTTCAGCTTTCATTTGTTTGCCTGTCTGGGTGTTCTAAAAACCATTTTGTGACTTTCTCACGTCCATCTTTTTCACATTTTTCAGTCACATTTTTTTGCAAAGTGACTTGTATTCTATATGTATGAGTTTTAAATTCCCTCTAATAGCTGAGAGAGAAAAGCTCAATATTCACCTCCTTTGAGCACTGGTTAGTGAAAATGAATGTATAGATCCTTGTGAAGAGTGATCAGTGAACATAGCTCCATTTTTTTAAGTTCCTTTACTTTCACCTACCTTCACTGTAATTCTAAAGTGTGTGCAAAACACATTAGATTATTACAGACAACTCAGCATGAGGTATGACTGAAGGATTTTGGTTGTATTAAAGGCATATAGATTTTTGAGAAATTGAGATGTCTTAGAGCATCCTGCCTTGCTTCCAGTTGCTACTCAAAAAAACCATAGATATCCCGTGGGATGTGGGTGTATATTTTGACCCTGCATGCCCTGACACAACAGAGGGTATCTAAGATGGCAACACATAACCATCCATGCGTGGTGATCCTTTAATGACTGTCATTGAAGGGCTAGGAAAACACCAGAGGAAAGAACACAGTGTTTGTCTTTAAAAACTATGAAAAATTGAGGATTCATAGCTTAGAGAGCCTAGCTTAACATCTCTGATGCTTATTTAGTATTGCAAATGGATACTTATTTAGTATTGCAGATGGACAAAGTTTTGGGAGCCATACTGGGTCCATGTGTATTCAATAGAAAGTAGACACACAGCCTGTTTAAAAAATAAATAAATAAAAAAAGGCTATTCAAAGAGCATGTTACCAATAAGAGAAAAAATAGTGTATTTTGAATGACGTCTTGTCGAGTCTCTTCTGGATCTGGTTCAGTCCAAGTTACCTTTCATTGGCAATTTAGGCAATGGAGCACTCCTCCCAGATCCTCTGTGAACTTCCCGAGAACATATTCTGTTCTATTGTCCAAACCAGTAAAAAGGATGTTAATACCTGTACAGATCCTTTAGGGACTTCCCTAGTAACCAGATGCCCAGTGTGTACCACAGATCCCAACTCTTTGGGGCCAGTGACTTTTCCCACCATGGGAAGTTTCCACCCATTATATTCTTACCTATCAAAGTACTCTTATCTATCAAAGTTATCGATTGGTTTGACCAATTTGGCTCAAAGAGTACTGTGGGAAACCATATCCAAAACCCTCCTAAAAGCAAAGGGATCAACACCCAGAGCTCTTCAAAAGCCCACAAAGCTAGTCAGATCATCACAGAAAACAGTCAGGTTGGTTAGGCACAGTTTAAACCAGTGAATTCATACTGACCGTTCCCAAAACACCTTCTTGTTCTTTGTGTACCTGGCCAGTTTCCACAAGAATTTGTTCCAAAGACTTCTCAGAAACTGAGGTTAAGCTGATTGGACTTCTTGAAGATGGGTGTGACATTTTCCATTTTGAATCATTGGAAATGTCTTTTGGTGTATGAATGCTCAAAAAGGGCAGGAAGTGACTTTGCAGTGTTGGTCAGCTCATTCCCCACCCTGAAATTCATCTGTTCTGCTCACATGAAATCATGTACCTTCAAGCTTCTTAACTGATTCCTAACTCTATCTCTTTTATTGTGGGTAGAGCTTCAGCCACTAAGGTCAGGGACTTGGGAGCCCTGAAGGTAAATCTTGCCAGTAAGAAACAATACAAAGAAGTCATTGACTACATTAACTGGTTCTGAGTCCTTGTTGCCAGGTCCTTTGCTCTACTGAACAACAAAGCTGTATTTTTCTTATGGTTTCTTTTTGCTATGAATGTACGTGTAGAAGTGCTTCTTGTTGACCCTCACATCCCTCACATTTCAAACTCCAGCTAAGCTTTAGCTTTCCTAACATCCATCTCTACATACCCAAGCAATATGTTTATATTATTTCTATGTGGTTCATCCCAATTACACATTAGTTTTGTTTCCTATTTGAACTTGAGTTCAATCAAGATTTTCCTAGACAACCACAGTGGATTTGTGCCAGATTTGCTTGACTTGCAACAGGTTGCAATGCTGGTGTTGATGTCATCCCTCAGAACTTTAACTCTACCACGGTTGCTGCAGCCCCATCAGGCTGCAGCTTTCATCAACATCCTCATCCCCAATCTGTTCTTTATTTATTAATTTGTATAACTACAACAGACTCCTAAGGCTGACAAGGTAGGAATATATTAAAATAAAGTTTGGAAGCTGATTACTTGACAGTGTTGTTTTACTGCAAAACTCCTATTCTGGGTTATATTACTAGAAAACAAGCCTGAAATAGCTATTTTTCTTTATTTTATACTGTGTTTGGTTGTGGCTATTGTATCTTTGGAATGACACAGAGAAGCTGAAGAGAGCCCAGAGAAGCCACGGCAGCAGAGGTCAGGATGGCTGACAAGAAACACTTAACAAATTTGCAGAAAAACTCCTCTAGGCCATATATTTGGGAGACTTTTCTGCAAGGATGGTGGAGAACTTCAGATATTAATTCATAGACTGTAGAAATTCCTTTCATTTTATGCGAAAAAAGAGTTTCTCTCTGAGTCCTAAATAATCTGAATTTTTTCAGAGACCTTCCCATTTCAGTCTCAAGTCTTATAATTTTATAAAAGAAATGTGCCTAAAAAAAATCTTTTTCTGACACTGAAAGATTTGTTTCTTTTTCCATGTCTTCCTTGTTAGGGTCTTGTGGAATTTTTTTGTTTGTTTGCTTTTTCTTCTTGCTGTTGTAAGTTTTTTTTGTGAACTCTTTATTTTTTTTTTTCCCAGAATGGTTATTTTGGTTAAAAAAAGTCACCTTAAGCATTCTTGAGTTGGAAACAGAAGAGACAGTCTGTACTCCCTTCTCTGTCGCATGCCTCAATTATGACATCACATGAATAGGTCTATAAACCAACTTTGGGGACTAATGTGATGAAGGCATGACCCTGTTCCCTTCCTTTCCTGTTACTTAGGAGCAGTAAGGAACAAGTACCAGAATTTCTCCAGAAGTAAGGTTGTCATGCAAAAGCATGTATGGTGCTTCTGTCTTGACACATCTCTGAAAATGAGCTTTCAGTAATTTAAAAAGCAGCTATTAGTTTACATTAGTATTAGGAACTAAAGATCATCCAGTGGTAAAATATTTCCAGAATATATGGTAAAAAAAAATAAGTATATGTTTAAAAAAGAGACTTTTGGAAATTCCCTTGTTTCAGGACATTTTTTATTGTTGTTTATTCATCTTTTGAATTGGGTTACGTTCTTTACCTGGCAATTAAAACTGTGCTAACCTGCAGATGATTTCCCCCTATTTTGGATCAGGCTTTCACTTGTCTTCTTTGATTACCTGTGTGAATGAGATGTTACCCAGCTAGTCAGCAAACACACATCTTGTAAAGCTGTTTCCCCTAATGTTGTATACTTTATTTTGCCAATGTACAGAAATTGTATCAGGCTGTGCTGATTCTGTATTTCCAAGTTTACATTGCCTTTACAACTAACCCTAGGAATATAAATGACAGTATAGTTTTCCTTTCCTTTGTACAGCTTGGTAAGGGTCTCAAAAATAGCTAAAGCTTATCAGTTCTAGCAATGCTTCCAAATAATTTATTAATGTTATTTACTTCCTGTAGATTATAACACAAGCGAGCAAAAGCAAGCATGCAAGAAACATGAACTTTATGTGAGTTTCCGAGACTTAGGATGGCAGGTAAGATTATAAATGCTCTTTCCTAACAGTTCAAACTGGGACATTCTATTTTAAAGTTCCCCATTATTTATAATTTGTTTTCTTTATGGAAATTGGTATTACAAAGACGAGAGACAAATTCTTTAAATGCATTTTGTAACAAATCCTTATCAGTATTGATATCACTATAACTACTTTTTTTAGCTCTTCTCTCAAAGATATTGCATACATTAGCAGCTTTATGATTTGGATTCATTCACATAAAGATACATTTAAACTACAGCTCAAGAGATGAGTGAATCTGCAGTAAATGAAACCAAAATCCTCACACCAAGTAATGAAAGGTTTCAAATTTTCACTAGTTCAGATTTAAACCTTCCTTGTTCAGTTTGTCTGCCGCAGCTCAGAGAGATTTCACTGGAGTAGGGTCCTCAGGGAAATAAATATTGGATCGCTGTTCAGTGATATTTATG
The DNA here is from genome assembly GCA_013397195.1 of Hylia prasina. Lineage (NCBI taxonomy): Eukaryota > Metazoa > Chordata > Aves > Passeriformes > Sylviidae > Hylia > Hylia prasina. The sequence continues at coordinate 1,023,978 of VYXD01005576.1, read as the reverse complement.
ACACCATAGCTAATTTTATATAATTTTTGAGGAACACTCATCTGCCATACAGTAACAAAAAAATAATGTACTTACAGTAAAAGGTCATGAAGTCAGAGGCAGGGCATTATGGGAAAAGAAAATAGAGATCAATCTAGGGTTTTTTTCCAGAAAGCAAGGAACTCTCTATAAAGAGAGAACAAGAAGGCCTTCAGAAAAACTATAACTGTTGCATATGTAGGTAAGAACCCCAGGATGGTTGTCTGTGCATTTCACATTTCTCTGAATTATTTTAAAACAACTCTCCAGAAGCAGAGCAAGTCTATGAGGAGAAAATGTGTGCTATCTCTTTAGTGATAGCTCATCCTTTATGTATCTAGCTCAGATTCTCATATGGTCTCATTATTCTGTCTGATATTTTGTAGTATATTTATCCCCACAGCAGCCTGAAGAAGTAGGCAGAGGCTGTTTCCCCAAGTCTGCAAAGTGTAATTACCCTGTCCAGGGCCACAGAGCAGGCTTGTGGTATTGAACTCAGGCCACTGAACAAGTGAGCCATTGTCTCCTGGTTACAGGGTTGTTTTTTGGGTTTTTTTTCAGATATCAACACTTTTTTGGGTTTTGGTTTGTTGTTTTTTTTTTAACATTAAATTCTGGTATGCTCCAAGATGTACTAGCTGCTCAGATCAGCGGCCATAGTGGCCACGGTAGTTAAAGAAAAAACAAAATCTATTTTTAACACAAAGACTGCTGTAAGAATTAAAAGTTTCAGCTGGAAAGATGTACAATACAATACTACACTGTACAATATTTGATCAGTGAAACATGGAGTGAAATAAGACACAAAAAAAAGATACAAATCCCAAGAAGTAGCTACTTGATCCCCTCTGCCTTTCCTGCAGCACCTCGCTACCTGGCAGAGGAGGAATTCAGCAAACTAAACACACAGCTTTCATTAACATTTTAAAATATTTTCCCTCTTGTGGTCTTTTGCCCATGCTGTGTTGTTTGAAATACTAGAAATTTATGATTCATTGACATGCCAACAGGTAATCACTAGCAACACTCAGTCTCATGCAATAATACAGTTAATGGTGTTGAGTATGCTGAAGGAAGAGAATGCATTTTAATTGCTTTTGTTGCGCTTCTTTAGTCTGGAAGGAATAGTATTCTGCAAATATATTTTAATCTTTAATCTTCTTTATAACCTCATTAGTTGGTATTCGGTACAGATTTTAAAGTTTAATTAATTTTCATTTTAATTTTGCATGAACAAAGCAAGCACTTTTTTTAAAAAAAACGTTCATTTCACATGCCACCTTCTGAAGTTCATTTTGTCATTGAGCAAGTCTTAGTTTGATATAAATTCCTTGAGTGAGAAAATATAATGAGTGGATTTATTTGTTCTTGTTTTAGGATTGGATTATTGCACCAGAGGGTTACGCTGCATTTTACTGTGATGGAGAGTGCTCTTTCCCCCTCAATGCCCACATGAATGCAACAAACCATGCCATTGTTCAGACTCTGGTATGCCTGTGACAGTGTTATAGTTGCCTATGCTGCAGTTGTTTGTGCCTTTGCTCAGAGTCTGACTCTCCTCTTTACCACTACTGAATTTTGAATATTTCTGGGTAAATCATAACTCATTTCAAAACCTGCTTTAGTCATTTTGTTGGAGAGAGGATGAACTGCTCGCAGTGGCCTGTGTGGTGGGTTTTACCTCCATTTCAAATGCAATTGCACATGAGAAGACTGTGTTATATTACTGGAGAATTGTGTAGACAGGAACCAAAGGGGCCCCTTGGTCTGACTTCCAAGAGTTTTTGCAGCTTATTGAAGCTCAGTGTTAACATCTACATGTTATACCTTCCAGAAATGATGACACTTGGCCACTCTGTGGACCTCTGTTGTCAGCTGTTGGCAGAGATTCTTACACTGTAATTTAATGTGAAGCTTTGCAAACAGATGCATTTGCATGTAAGAAATTGTGTTCAGTCATGCCTGGCTTACAAATGCAATTTAAAAATAAGTGTGTTTGGATCTGTTGCTCTGCCTGGTACATGTAAAAGGGAATTTGCAGCCAGCTTTCTGCCTGTGCTAATTCTGATGTTAGTCCTGTGCTTCAGCTGGAGCAGCCAAAAAGATGATCTTAGTTGAGGCAGCTGGCTAGGTCTCCTCTACCCCAGCAACATTCAGCTACAGAAATCATGACCTTTAGACTACGACCAAATGTAATGCTGTGAGGCCAAAGTCTGGTCAGTCTGGTCAAGAACTGATTTTTCACCTGTGCCAGCTGAAGAACTGGCTCTCAATAGCACTGGAATTAGCAGAATGATTAAGAAGGAGAGCAGTGAGAGATAATAGACAAGGAGGGAGTCACAGCACGAAATGAGAACAGGGAAGGGTTGTCATTCCCACTTAGTTTCTGGAAAGTTCAAGGCACTCAACTGAGATTAGGGAAACATGGATTTAAGGTTCCATTTGATTTAAACTCATAATGGTAAAATATCCTGACCATCAGAATATGCTGATGAGTCTGTCCAAGGATAATGATCTTTTTCTTTTAATTTCACATTAAAATCTGGGCCTGAAAGCCTTTCCCCCTTGAGAAATGAGTAGAGTTACTACCTGGGATGTTGGCCCAAACACACCCCTCAAATTTAAAACCCACACCAAAAAACAACCCAAATCCAAGCAAGCAAGCAAACAAAAATAAAATTTGATTTCTTTCTGATGGAAAACAAGTTCAGTTCGTGAAAATTGCCAAGTATTTCTACATCAGAAGGTCATTTTCAAAAACTCAGCATGTGCCGAGACCTTTTCCCTTCCATTCAATTTTTGATTTACTCACCTTCTCCAAGTCCAGTCACCAATGCAACATTCTATACTAGAATTCCAGTCAGCAAGATTTAAAAAAAAAAGTGAAAATGTCAGAGGATGAAAATAATGAGAAGAGTCTGAAGGAGTTCAGGTGAAAGGGAACAGAAAATGCCAGTTGGCAAGGAATATAGCAATGTTCTTAGAAGACAATGAAGAACAGCATATCTGCAGTCCCGAGCTGAAAAGAAGTAGGTCAGCAAAGCAATAGTTTAGTATTATGCAAACATTGTCCAGAAAAGTTGCCAATATCACTGAGATCCCCAGGTTAGGGTTCCCTCCTGCAATTAAAGACTGTTAAATAAGAGTTGGCTCTGTGCTACTTTCTCTTGTGTGTCTTTCCTGTCCAAAAATAGTTATTTTCCCATTGTTAAGAAATGTGTGTAGTTTGTCCTATTTTTTAAATTGGATACTTAATTTTTCCTCTTTTATGGCCATTTTGGAATTGTGTGTCTCCTTTTGCATGTACTGTGCATGCATTCAGTGCAGCCAAAAAATCATGAGGCCAATTACATTTTAGCTGTACATAAATTAGATGAGATAACAGTAGTTGAATGCTTTCTGGTTTAAATTATACAAAATTCAGATTTACACAAGGTGTGCATATGGGGATGGCTTGGGAAGCAATTATTCATATGCTCCACCCTAATCCAAATGCAGTCACCTCCTGGCCATACTGATTACACCATTCTGAAAAAGCCTATTCTTTGGGTTGGGAAGTGATTGTTCCTTGGTACCTCTCCAAACTTTACTGGTTCTTTTTTATTTTCTTTTGTAACAAGAATATGAGCCAGTAGCTCTCTCTCTCTCTCTTGTTTTTCTGCAACTGAACTCAGGCAAACAGACAATACAGATGCATATAAATAAACAATAGGGTGCATTTAATGAGCTCTATAAACTTTCTTCTCTCCTGCATCACCCTCAGAACAGTCACAGGGATAGAATTGACTTCCTGGTCATTCAAGGCAGTGGATCATCCGGTTGGCTTGCACTGAATTTGGGGTAAACACTTGAAAAGGGTGTGGACATCACTTCCATAGGGGTATTGTGGAGTCACAGATCTTCCATTAGGGGTGGCAGGGGCTGGTGGTACCAGGATTTATGGCTGGACAAACATCTGCCCAGGTCAGGCACAATCATTTTTTTTCTCCGCTGCTTTGCTATTCATTTGTTAAATAGTTTTTAAATGTGTGTCTAAACGGTTACAAAACAGCTACTTCAGGATTTATTATTGCTCATTTCAAAAGACCTTCTCATGGTAACTGTTATGTAAAAATCGTTTCCTGATAGACTGTTCTCCGTTGTCTGGCAAAGGCTCTGGGTTTATATCACTGCAAGACAGATGGCTCTAACAGATTTGCAAAGACTTAACATACAAACAGAGCCTATTACTGCTGAAGTCTTCATCCATGCCTTAATAATCTCTTGCCCTCTCTATTACAACTCCCTCTTCTCTGGCCTCCCCAAGTCTTCATCATGCGTAGCATATTAATTACATCCAACCTTCTTTCAAGTACAAAGAACTTGTATTTCCCCCATTTTATTTCCATTAGATCTTGTTTGTTCTGGGACACTTTTCAAAACTGTCTTCTTTCACTTTAACCTTTCATTGATATATGTCAGCCTGGTGAACATAAACACTAACACTTCTCTGCTTCAGCCCCTGCCCCAAATATTCTGTCCAGCTGGCACCCAACTTATGAACTGATTTTTATTTCAGTGGAAGTAGAATTGGATCCACTGATACCTAGATAAGACCTTAAAATCTACTCATACTGAGACCCCACATCTTACCATTTCATAGGCTGAAAACAATTTTGTTATGAGCCTTTGCCTCCACAATCTTTGCTGTCTGCAATAGATTTTCCTCCACACTGAGCCCCCAACACATTTTAGCTCATGCTGGGGTCCTGGTGAGACCTGGGGCTTGAGCCTCTGCTTCACGTTATGCCCTGCCCTCAGCAAAGATGGTAAGGACAATACATTTAAATGTTTTCCTGAGCAGCTGCTTAACTACAATTCTCTAAATTTCATCTGAAAGCCAACTTTCTGTCTTGGCCACTTCTCATTTATCTCTCCATCTGCTTTTATTGTATAACTCTGCCCATGCAATTGAAATCAGAAAAATGTGCTGGAGGTAAGCTGTACTTTAAAGTTGTTAACCGAGGAAAATTTGTGACCACAGCCCTTGCTGAATTGCAAAGACATGCTTTGCATTGACATTGTCCTTGCACCTCTCTGTTTGATATATGAGCTATGTATTTATCTGTCTTTCAGGTTCACTTGATGTTCCCCGATCATGTACCAAAGCCATGCTGTGCACCAACAAAACTGAACGCAATCTCCGTGCTCTACTTTGATGACAGTTCCAATGTTATTTTAAAAAAATACAGGAATATGGTGGTGCGTTCATGTGGCTGCCACTAAAATAAAAAAATAATCTAAAGCAGAGGGTTTTATTCAAAATTGTAATAAAGTCAAGATATGAACATTGCTGATGAAAAGGCAGGCCTAAATTTATTCCATTTCATGTCATCTCTCATTTAATTGTACAGTATAATGTATATAGTAGCTTTTATTTATTTAAAAGTATATAGTTTCATTTGTATGAGCAAAATTTCAGAACCATTTATTTAATGGGTCACCTCACTATGCAGTAGAAGTTCACAAATTAATTTTTTCAATCAACCATACTGAAATCTGCTTTATCCCATTTCTCTTCAATATTGTAAAGTAAAGCCTTTTTGTACAGATTTTTTTTTAAACTGGAAACTCCAGAACTTCTGTTATTGCTTTGTATTGTTATAGGGACTAAAATGCATTTGTTCATATTATGCCAATGAAAACTGTGGCAAAGCATTTATTTAGAAAAAGGCACAGGAGGAAAAAAACTAAACAAAACCGCTCAGCTGAACGTATTTCTTCTTTTAGAAGTTCTGCTCCATTAGTAAAAGTGAAATGTTGAACAGTGCTTAAGTAAATTAATAGCAGATAAAAAATAGAAGTGAAAAAATTACACATAATTGTTATAACTATTTTCTTTAACAAAATGAGTATAACTGGAGGAATATGTTACTTTTTGGCTTGTGAGTTGCAGAGTTTGCAAAAGGCTCCAGGCTTCAGAAATTCCGTGTAGACAGACTCTATCTATGACTTTCCAAGTTAACCCTAAAATGAACTACAACATTCTTACCTCAAATCATATCAGTCTATTATCTATGATACTGCTCTGGCAGGTATTTTTATAATAGTGTAAAACAAGGCAAAATCAAACAAAAAACCCCACACAAGCCTTCCCATTACATACACAAGTTACTATATACACAAAGTATACAGAACACAGGGTGTGGAAGGGCTTTGCTTTATTTAGCTCCAACTTCTGGATGTGTTTTATGACTGTGTTAGGGAAGGCACAGGGGGTGCAGCAGATGTCACTTGTTTAATCAAAAATCTTATCACTGGTGGTGGCTGTTTTCAGGTAAAGATAAAAAACACCTTTCATAAAAAGACATTGGATAACTTGCCACTGACTTGCAGTCCCATCTGCTTTTCCATCAGGTGGGGGTTAGTTTAAATAATGAGATTCAAAATTGGATACTTTTCTCTTTATTTAGCATTAACTATTGTAACTTTAATAGTTCTTAAATCCATTTAAATAACTTTAATTCCACTAAATTTTGGCCTCAAGTTAAATCCTTTGGCTGTGAATTGCACAACCAATTGCAAATTATCATTTCCATCACCACTACATGCAGGTTTATTTTGAGTTAATTACACTTAATGTCTTTGAGCACCCCATTGTTTTAGTGTTATGAAAATGGGAAAATAGAAATGTTTTTCGCTCTATAACATGGCTAATTATAACATATGCTTTTATCATGAACTGCCTTCATTAAAAATGCTTCCTTTAAACCACTCTCCAAGAATTGTTAAAAATGGATAGCATTTATAAGTTTCTTCTTAGACAGTCTGTTCATGTAAAATCTGACTTCTCTGGTTATTCAAAACATCTCAGAAAATTCAGACGATTACAGACTGATAAAATCAGCATGTGTGTGTATGCATGTGAATAGGCAGCTTCGTTTTTGCAGAAACTAATTTATTTTATCTTGCTATTGGAATAATACATACAATCTGTTTTATCCATACACTCAATTAAAAAAAAAATAAATTAGCAATTCTGATTTCAGCCTTGGAAACTCTTTCCCCTTAATAGAAGAGTTCCATTTTACACTCCCATCTGTATTTTATACTGACATTACCTACATATTTACATTTAGCTGCAGTTCATGCACAAGATTGTATAGGAAAAAAGGTCTGCATCTGAATTACCATTGTAGAAAAGTTAAACTTCTCTGTTGTCTTCAAAAAATTACTGGTTTTTTGTATAAATTGGGTAGGTGGATATGCTTTTTTAAACTCAATTTATTCTAAATGGAATTTGATGGATACTAAATTTTGGGTACATTAAGTAATATATTTTTAAATAATGGTGTACCATTTTTGAGACTAAGAAGCTGAAGATTATTGTTATATTATTCTTTAAAATATGCTGTTGGAATATATTTCTATATTTTGAGACATAATAAACCTGTAATAATGTTTTCCTCTGCTGTGACTTTACTTAGACACATTGCAAAATGACACTGACTTGATGTATCCTTTTAAAAGGAAAAGCAGGAAGTCATCATTGGTTATGGACAGATTTTGTTATAGTTCGTTCTTAGTACAGACATTTTACAAAATTACTTTTATTTTGTTGCTTCTTCAACAGCAGATGGTGAACCATCTGCACTACTAATAAAAATCATAGCTTCAAATCATACCTCCAAGTGCTAGTACTCTACTCAAAATACACTAGAAAGGAGAAATAGTTTTTAAAGTTCCTAATAAATCCATAACTGATCATTCCTCTGTTTGCAATAAAGGATAGTGGCACCAAACTTTCAGAATGCTCTGGAGAAATAAATGTAGGCATGTTTTCATGTAAACCTGAAGCTCTTCTTCAGTAGTGCCAACTAATGCAAGACTTTTTGTTCTTTTCCTTGATCCTATCAAATACTTGTTATTTTATATATATTTATGCATAATGTATACGCAATTATATTTAATTCAACGTGTACATAATTATATGAAAATTTGCCCTTCTCTATAGCTATATCCATTTCTCTAGCAATGAAAACAATTCCATTATCATTTAGGACACAAGAGCTTTGCTCTTTTCAGGTTGTTTAAGGTTTTGACATCCTTAACTGGAACCTCAAGGGTTGAAAACCCAAAACCCCTAGAATTAAGGTTACAAAGCTGTCTGGTAGCTGACAATGTAGCAATACATTGGATCAGTGCAAAGCCCAGCTAGAGAGATCTCAGAGAGTCGTTGGTGTGGATGTCTTCAAACAAAACGATGATCGTGCTTCATCCCACTGTGCACCTCTCTGAAAGGCCATTTGAAAGACATGTCCTTAACAATGCCACGACTCTTCCTTCTGCAGGAGGCTGTTTAGGGAAATATGCATTTGTGGGAGTGATTAGGTAGGTAGTGAAAATGAAGCCACATGAGGAGCTTGGCTATCTTTCAGAATAAGGAACCAGGCCTTTCTTGCTGCACATGAGAGAGCAGCTGCTTGTTTTGCATAGTGGGATGTATAAAACTATAAAACAGTCCTTAGTGTTTACATTTGGGGCCCCATTTTGGTAAATGGTAGATCCATGAGTGGTGTGAGTTACACCTATGCTGTAGACACCTTAACTGAGACTCTCTTAGGGACAACATGGATAAGTTGCTTTCCTGGGTTGCAATTCACCTATTTCTCTCCAAAGACTACAGAGTAGGTTTAGGACAGTGACTTTGCTTAGACCTTGTTTAAGCAACGGTAGCCAGTGACAGTCCCTGACATCTTAGATATAACATTATATTGTTGGAAAAGTTTTACTCAGATGTTTATTTTGTGTGTGAAGCTTTGAGAAACCTTCTGTTATGATGATGGGATGTCACACTTTTGCTTTGGAATATAATTTTCTCTACCATTTACTGGGGAAAGGTTTGATTGCTGACTATACTTCTGTTTTGTTTTGGCTGGTTGTTGTGTTTTGGGTTGTTCTGTCAATTCCTCTTTTGGAAAAGTTTCATGATAAATTGAATTTGACTCAAAGATTGTTAAAAAAATGGGTTAGGCTTGTACTCATAAGACTCTGAAATGTTTCAACAATAACCAAAGCATTCTAATTACCAGGACTTAAAATCATGTTATTTGTAGTCTCTACAGCTTTTTTGCTCGCACATTCAGCTGTGTAGAGGGAGAATCTGACATGTGGTGCCTGAATGACAAACCAGCCACATGTGAATTATACAGCATTATCTTTTACTATCTCATCTGAAGTCACAGAACTTGCAAAATGTGATTTACAATGTGTTACTGAATTCTTACTCACAGGGCTTGAGCAAGAACTTGATTAAAAACAAAAGAAAACTAAACTAAAAATGAAACAAAAAACAGTGAGAGGAGGCTTTCTTGCCATCTTAATTCAAATAAATCAGCATCAAATATGGTATACGAGGGGTTGTGAATCTCATGTGAATTAAATGGGCCGTTTGTATTCTGTTTTCCACATTTACAACACATGACAAAGACACTTCTCCCAACTGCTATATTTCCAGCTAAATGCTTTCTGTTCTCTTCCTGTACGATTTTGCTTCCACTGATTGTTCTTATTAATATGAATGAATATTTTCATTGCTTTAGCAGATGTTAATGCTTTACAATAGAAGTATGTGTTATTAGCATTGCTAAACTTTACATGTACAGGAAAGTGGAGAGGCTTGACAAAGGGAAGAGCAGATGAGAGGCAGCATAGGGAAGACAACTAGGCCTCCAGTGTCCCAGTGCTCCAAACCCTGTTGCACCCTCTTGGCGAGTGATGAGCACATATCTGTCCATGAAGCTCTTAAGTTTAAGGAAAGATAGGCAGTCTTAGGGGTTACTTGGATGTATACTTTGCACTTACAAGGTGTTTTTCTACTTTCATGGTTATTTGTGGGCAGAATGTAGACCACACCTTTCCAATGTGGGAGTGGTTGTGTTTAAAAGCTACTTCTAGGGAACCAACAAAGATTATCTTGCAGCAGATCTTGGAGCACCTTTTCAGCAGTCATAAATCTGTACCAGTAGAGTTGAAGGCAGTGTTACATCCCTCGCTTTTCTTACATTTTCCTCCTCCTCAGTGGGAAGTTCAGCAGTGAGTTAAGACTGGGACTGTGTTCATATCTGTATAGCAGGGGTTCTCAGGCCAGATGTTGGCTGGAGATGTGAGAGCAACATATTTTCTAGGGAACAACTCTCCGAGAATAATATTGAAGCAGAGATATGGGAGCAGATCTTTGTAAAACTTGTCCTGGTCTCTTATGAGTCTCCAGCTGACTTATGAGCAGAAACACTTGTGAAAATGAGAAAGGTCTTTGACTAAATTGTAAGGAGAAAACTTTGTCGGAAATCTTTCTGGTATCTCTACCCCCATAAATTCTTTAACAGAGAAGTCCAGGCTTGAACCTGGAGCTACTGGACTGCAGAGAGACCAAAAGTTGGACAAGACATGGTGGAGAAACACAGTGCATACATCAATCTCCCTAAACTGATCTAATTGGAAAAATAAAGTTTTTCATGCCTGGTTATTTTCTTGGTTGCTGAGCTGTTCTGCCACAAGAACGTGTGTTCCCTTTTATTTGGGCATATTTTTACATCCACCACTGGGATTCCTTTCCAAAATTAGTGTTTCTCCCTTAACTTCTGCAATAGCTCTTTTCAGCCTTCTCTGCATGTTATCTGTTTTATTATTCAAGACTAACAGCTCCCCCTGGGAGTGCTCTTTCCTAGACTGTGCTGCAGGGACAGAACAAAGACAAGACCTGCCAAGTCAGTTACTTGTTTAACTGGGATGTGAAACTTTGCTTATTTTTTCTTTTGTTTCTGCATGCCTTTGGATTTTTCATGGTTTGCTATCTTGGTATGAATTCTTGTGGATAAAAATACATAGGTAAGTGCATGGGGTTCAATGAAACCTGTCTGTGAAAAGGATTTGTGCATTTAGCAGGAAACAAAACTCCCTAATTTGTTTAATCTTTGAAAATTGAATTAACATAGCTAATTGTATTCCCTGTAAAGGAAACAGGTTTTAACAGACTACTGAGCCTGAAAACATTTCATATTTTGAAATCTACTAATTTAGTGAAAATTTAAGAGTTTCTAATTAGAGGGACCTACATTGTGTACCTCAGGACATATATCCAACGACCAGATGAATATTCTCAGATGCATTGATGTACATACAAAATCTATCAAAATTAATAGTGCCCTTGAAATACTTGTAAACATATTTCTGATTCTTTCTGTTTACCCATATTGGACAGTGAGGTAATAAGAATAGTATTTGTGCCAGAATACAATTAACTCCTTAATTCTCAGATTTCTTCTCCTAATAAATAATGCCTGATGCTTTTACTCTTTTCTCTCACTCATCTACAACAAAATATGACTGAAGATTATGGGAAATTAATTTCATGCTTCAGAATTGAACTGAATGTGGAAGTTCCTAAACTTTAATTTGAAGTTTTAAAAACAATCATGAAAGCATTTTTTAAAAAGCTTCTTAAAAGATCCTTGCAGACTTACAGAGCTCACACCAGCACTGTAGAAGTGGCCATTGGGGCAGAGAAGCCAGGACTGTGTTGACTCCTGGCAGAAGCCCCATCAGCCTGGCAGGGGCTGTGGCTGCAGGGCAGTGACATACTCATTTAGAAGCCAGCAGCCCACATTTGTGGAAAGGAGCCTGGGAGCTGCAGGGTTGCTTTCTCTAACACAGTGCAGACACAGGGGGTGTCCAGCAAGGAAGCACAAGTGTCTTGTAGAATGGTGCACAGTAAAGCCCACTGAAAACACTTGCATTTAATCATGAAAGTGCTTAAAGTTATGACTCTATTTCAAAAAAACCAGGAATGTGTGTTCATTGTGAAATTCCCACCCTGGCTAAAATGTTTCCTGACATTTCTGAGTAAAGCTTCACTGACATTTTCACAGTGGTTTGCTCATTTTTGGCAGGAAAGAATTTGACCCCTCTCTTCAATCATGTTACACCCCATTTCCACTGACTGTCTCTTTTCCCATTCTCTTGCTTTTTCCCATGATGTAAATACACACTGCACTAGAAGCAGCAGTATTCCTCTGGATTTATTCTAGAAGAGCTAAATAACTAATAGCTAAGAATAGCTAATTGCAAAATATTTCCTACAATGTTTTCCTCTCATTCCTCTGAATCTTTTCCCTTAGCTAACCTTGCTATTAAAAAAAAAAAAAAATCTGTGAGAAATGAGCCAAATAATAATTGTTAGGGCAGAAACCATGTGAAATGTATATATTTAAACTAAGCATGCTATACAGCTGTTATATCATTCTCCTTACAGTCATTAGTTACATGGCACTGCCCTGACTTTAAGCACTAAGGCCTATTAGCCTTCCAGGAGAGCAGTTTGCTGGACTGCAGATTTTCAAGCAATGCCAGGCTATCAAAGCTGTTTCATCTCACAGATTTTTGCAATTTTTTTAACAGATGGTTCCACTAGAAGTATACTCAATACAGTAACGTTCTTCAGAAGGACACTGCTGTGCAGTCAGGAATGGTAACCTCCTCCATTAATGTATTTGGATCATGATGAGAACACCTGCCCCCAGTTTGGTTTTCTTCATGTACATGTACATTCATTTTATTCTACATATTAAAAACAGGACTATGGCTTTTCTAGCAAGGAAGAGATCTCTGCCAGACAGTAAAACTCATCTGTGGTCTTTTATACTTAGTGGTTCTGCCTTTATAATTCAGTTTTTATGATTGTCCAAAGACTAGAGAATCCATATCACTCATACCAATTATAACAATTAGTTTTCCTGTGGACTGCTCTAATTTCATGCATTTCTAATCACCCATTTGTTGTGTAGGTAATTACTATGCTCATTTAGTTGCAACCAGATGCTTTAGTAATTATATGTTTGTCTCCTCATTTTCCCACCAACATCAGCTTTTTCTCCTTCACAGTCACAATGCAATCTTTTCACAAAGCAAAAAATATAATATTCTGTTTATGAAGAGTTGTGCAACTTCCATTTTTCCCCTTATAAAGACAAAAGAAAGTGATTTCAAAGCTATTTCTATGACATGAAACAGTGGTTCTATGTAGCTATTTGAGCCAATAATGCTCCAGAAGCCATGAAATTGTATTACTGCCTATTTCCAGGTTTTTTGCAATGCCAGCAGCAGCTCAGTCAGAACCCATATATTGACATGGAAACACAGTGTGGGGTAAAAATACATACAAATGTTGTTGGTCATTTGAGGGTCGCTGAAATGAGCTAAGATCCAAATGAGTGTGCAAAAGTTTGTGAATGGCAATTTAAAATGTGTTTTCCTGTGCATTTCCCCCTTGATGCAAGCAAGCCAAGGTGTAGAATTAAAGGGTGTCCTCATGAGTACATTTCTGTGAGGTGCAGTTAGTGAGATGCAGAGCATCATCTCGCATTGAAATCAGCTTTTAATTTACACTCAAGGTTTACTTTCTCTTGCATTTTCCCATAGAGACTCAGCTGCCTTGAAAGTTCTGTTATAATAGCACCATCTTCTGACAAATGTCCTGGTAGGAGTACTTCTGAGTATTTTTTTCTTTGGTTCATTGCAACTCTGAGGGTCTTACTTCTGTGAAAGGTGGCTGCTCTCCTGCTTTATGCAGTGCTCCAGAGGTGCAATGAAATGGTTAACTATACAGCGGCAATCATCTGTGCAGAGCTGGGAATTCCTTAACTTTGGCAGCCCAATGTTGAAATGTACACATATTTCCAATGAAAATGTTGAGCAAATTAAATTAAAACAGAAAGTGTTCCACTGACATTTTTGATGCTGACTCAGTTTTGTATAAGAACCACTGACAGCACTTGCATTCTCAGTCTCTTCCAAGCTCAAGATTGTATGCTGGATATTTTGAAGAGTCTACTACAGTATAAATACAGCTCAGCTAGTAAACTTTTAACCTTGTTTAACTTTTGCTTATGCACAAAGATGTAGATCTTCAAATTACTAAAAATTATTGGATAGATTTTGCAAGAGGAAATTGTAACATTTTCATATCAGACACACTTTGGCTCTTGGCTGTGTTCTGTGCGTTTTTTCTTTTCATTTCTATCTGGACAGTAAAGAAAAGACAGGAGTGACTGTCAGCTGACTATCAAAGCAATTTAGTCAATTAAGTTTGGAAAAGCTAGAAACTAATATCTGAAGTCACTTATTCAGTTCATTTCATATAAATTATTAAAACTTCTAATACAGTTTAAAGTGCGTAACACCAGAGTCAGAAGTTTACTTGTGGAAAAAAAATGAGAGTTCTGGGTTGCTTCCCTGCTTTTATCAGTGATTCACAATGAAACTTTGGAAAGCAACTATTTCATATCTGCATGAATTTGTCATGCATTATTAAAGGACAAGTGAAATTAATTAGGCTTTGTGAGACCTATTGACATTCAGATCCATTAAGCAGAGCAAAAATAGTGCTACCTGTGGCATTACATGCTGCTGTTGGTTTGTTTCTGAATTCTTATCTGCCATACACTTCTTTTTTGTGATAAACCAAAATTTTCACAGATATGTTTGCCTTTCAGTTCTCATTTTTAATACAATAATAAGAACATTTACCAGTATCAAAGGATAATTAATAAGATAGGGGTCAGATAACAGATAGTCCTGTTTGCACATATTTGTTATTTGCATATACAAATGCAAATAATTAATTAAAAGAATATTCCTTCATTAGAAAATTGTATCTTTTTTTCAAATTTTCACTTCAATTCAAGGCAATAATTTTTTTTAATATTAAAGAACTCCTTTAGTCATAAACAAAGAAAATTATTGGCTCAAGCTATTTTTTTTTGGTTTATTCCCTTCAAGTGACTTTCTCCAGTCTATGAAATGTTACTGTTACTGTTCATGTTCTCAAAATTTTCTAGATATTGTGAAAAAGTCTGAAAAGCATAATGTGCAGAGGTGATGACTCACTGAATTTGAGAGGAATTTTCTCTAATTAGTGACTTAGTGGGATGATTCATTGCACAGTAGCAGAATTTTACATGTTAATGCACGGTGTAGGGCAGAGAGAACTGAAATAAATGCTTAAATAGACGTTGTTGTGTTGATCTTTTTTCCCCTCATGACATAAAAGTGAATAAACCAAACAGAAATATATCTTGTTGGTTGTAGTGATATTCTTTACTATATAGCTCCATTGAGATATTGAGTAGATGTCACTAGAAACAGAGTAGTCTGGTGCTTATGCACACTCGGGGCCATCTACAATTGTTCACTTCAGAAGCCTTGCTCCAAAGTGATGGTGAACTCACTGGATCAGAACACTCACTGCTACCATTTCTCCATTTATTTTCAGAACAACAGAAAAAGTAGATGTAACTGTAGACCTCATCTAAAAGTTCAAGAGAAAGAGAACTATCTTAAAATAGCTCGGAGCAAGATGACAGACTCTGCATTCAATTAAAATATTAGTGAGATGATACCCCCAGATGGATTTAGTTCTTAGGTTGGTTTCTAGCTATACGTATTTGTTTCGTCTTCTGCACAACAAAAAGTAGGGTCAGAGCACCCCAAGGGACCAAAAGACCTTAGTCAAGAATATAGATGCCCCAAAAATCACAATTCTCCTAATTTTCTTCTTAACTTTCCCACCTCTAACCCTGTTAACTCTGGTGAACTATAATGCATATTGAATTCACATTCAATACATTAGTGAATCTATCACTTTGATATCTAAGCATTTTTCCTCTTCATACACTATCATTGAAAAATGGTTTCAGGTGTCTATTTGTTAATGTATGTTCTCAGCGTTTGTATATCTCTGTGTCTCATGTGACATTTGTTTTTCCTGTGCTTTATTTGTATGTATAACTAAAGAAAATGTCCGTTGTTGGGATACAGATTAGTCTTTGGGAAGGATGTTAGCCTTTGTGCTGGTTTGAAAGCAAAACCAGTGAGAGACTCCAAGTCAGAAGTACAATTTAATAAGAGCAAAAAGAAGCAGTAAAATAAAGTAAAATAAAATAAATTCAGTGGTATAAAATACCACTGACAGAGTCAGAATACAACCTGACACCCTGTTAGTTAGGGTGGTAGTAGCAGTCCAGATGAAATGGTCTTGTCGAAGCAGTGGTCTTGTAGAAAGGTCTGGTAGCTCTTGTCCTCCGTGAATCCAGTGGGGGAAAAAGCTGACTCTGCTGCCCCAAACCCAGGATTATATGCAGGTGGGAATGCATGGCTCCTCCCCCTGGGTGGAGCATCTCACAATGGGCTGATATCATTCTAATGGGTTCTTGATGGCCCATTGAACAGAAACGGCTTCCGGAGGGAGTTATCTATGAGTCATAGGGCAAGGCATTGATGGGCCATTAGCAGAAGATAAGGGAAACACTGCCCCACCTGGTTCCAACACCGCATGAAGATGGTGATAGAATACATACTTTGGGCACATCTTACTTTTTTAACCTAAGACAGCCTTTTTCACTCCACCTATTTCAGAAAAGCAAAGAATCACTGGGCAAAATAAATTGGTTTATGGACCCAGTATACTACTGGAAAAGATCAGAACACAGTGTGATGATCCAAAGTCTACATTTTGTTTTCATCTTTCTGAATTCCCTGAAAGTAGCTAAAGACCACGTAGAAAAAGCCTCATCTGTCTGGGAGATGGATCTGTGCTTCTCTAGACAGTGTGTGTAGCAAAGTGTTCAAGAGTAGAACAAGACTTCTCCTTAAAGGACTGCACATGTAATACATGCTTAAGGGCTCCCTTGTCCTCCTTTGCTCAAGTTTTCCTGTTATTTAGGGATTGTTGAGCACTGGTGTTTGTCACCTGTATCACCTCAAATTGACATTGTCAAAAGGCATCAATGTCTTTGCATGAAAACAGAATTGCTTGGGCTTGTTTTTTGGTACTGCTGTATATTGCTTTGCTTATCAATTTTTGAGATGTCATGCATAAAACTAAAGCTTCAGTCTTTGAGCTAGATCTGCAATTGGTGCATTTTGGACTAGTGTTGTTGTTTGGCTGGTATCACATACAATTTTGACACTGTCATCTCATTGCAGCAGAGAAAAATGAAGCTTTCCCATGTCATACAATGCTGTGTGCACAGAAAGAAAACCTGGATTCAGAATTTATCCAACAGCAAGCATTTATCTCAATGATAAATTTTGTATCTTTCCAAATAATGGAAAGATGCAAAAAGCCCAGATTTTAATCCCATGGGTTGTACTGGCAGTAGAAAAGTTTTAAAATTTGATTATTTCTAATCTTACTCTTGTTGTTTTGTGAAAAGCTACACATTGTAAGTTAACCATTTAATAGGTGATTATTAATATAGGTATTATAATTAATATAGGTATTATAATTATAATATAGGTAATAGGAAATCTGATTAGAATGCAGTATAAGATCTTTTTCCTCTTGGTTCCCATGAAATTTACTGTTTTAATTCTGTTGAAATAGAGTTTGAGAATTAATGTTNACCTAATATCTAGATTTTTTTTCTCATTTCTCAGAGATCAGACATTCCCAGGAAGATATTATTAATAATAAAACACAATGCATGACAATGCATAAAGATGTGATCCTCTATTGTCCTTTTGGCTAGCAGATTTTTTGCTACAACTGCTGTAATTGCATTCTAGATGACTTCATGAAGGTCAAAGAATAAGTGAAAGTATGAAAATGGCAGCCTGTTGGCTTTGCTGCATGGTTCTTAGGGCCTCACTCAGAAAGTGAGAGAAATCTAGTCAAGGTTTGGATAAAAGGGCCTTATGGAGAATATTATGGGTTGGGTTTCTTACATATTTTTTAAGAACTGGGAAACAAAATTGTCTGAAGCTGTTAATAAAATAAGCACTCTAAGTTATATAATTAGAAGTTATTCATAGATGTATTCTTCAACCATTTATTCTAGCACTATAGTAAAAATAATTATCAGAAAACAGAATTCATAACACACAATTGTAATCTCTCTTTCAAAAAGGCTCCAGCTGAGTACTAGATAACATGGTGCTTAGTAATATATGGCACTTGGAATCAGGAGTCTCTTGTACATGATAGAAATTATTACAACCTTTACAATTAGCCTTGAATGGTTTGGAAATAGAATGGCTAAAATTCTCAAAGATACCCAGGGTAATTAAGGTTTTCCATAACTTTTTCAAAAGTGCCTTTGATATCATGAGTTAGAAACCTCAGATTGATATAGGAAAACAAATGTTATTTAAATGCTGCAAAAACAATCATCCGAACATAAATTCAGATAAACATTAATACAGGCATCACTGAATCCTTAAGTTGCCTGAAGTCTAATTTCTTCTGGTAAATTACCATAAATGCTTAAATACCTCTCCTTAAGAGGTACTTCAGTACTGGCTGCACTTGCTTACTAGTCTGATGCCTTAATGTTTGCAGCAAGCATTCCCTACCTGTTTCCTTGCTGGCTCAGTGGGCTGGTGTGCAATCATAACCTGCCTTAGCTTTTACAAGATTCCCACACTTTGCCAGGGTCCTGACCTCTTCCTCTCTGAGTTTGTTTGGCCTTCTCTGTGCTGAATCATTTCAGCACGCAAATCCAACAGAAAATGTTGGATCTGAAAAAAGGTGTTTTTTTCCCTCAGCATGCTGACCAGGATCAACACAACACCAGCCAAATGCTCAGGTGAGTGTAGCAGAAAGGCTGGGAGCAAAGGGTGGGCAGAACCATCCAGCTCAGTCTTCTGTAGAGACACACCATTGGCAAATGCTGGACTACACCACATGGCAAAAGTGGGAATGAAGATGTTTTCTTCACCCCAGTGGTTGTGAAGGTTGTTTCCAGTCACTTAAACCATGGAGGATTTGCATATTCATTCTTCTATCTGCTTTATTTGCCATGAGCAATTTAAGTTGGGCTCTCCTTTGGAGGCCAAATTCCTTGATCCTATATATGGGATACTGTGGGATTACTGTGCATCCCATATTTTCTCTGTGGTAGCAGCTGACTCAAGAAATGAAGCAGACACTGCCAGACCTTCCTGGAACCTCACTGAGCATCCATCCCAGCTTACTCCACCTTCTGGGAATCTTGGTAGTCAGTAGACTCATCTTCCACCCATGGACTTATTCCTGCAGCTCCTCCATGCCTCTCTGCTTTCCCAGGTACGTGCCACACAACTTGCCATTTTGAGCCTTAACTAGACATTACAAGTTGAGTCTCTTCTGAAGTGATCCCATTTTAGGATAAAATGGTCTTTGTATTGTCTGATAGAATTGCTCTTCTTTCAGTAGCATCCTTGAATCTTTGTGTAGGAGAGAAAATATGTTTATGATTATGAGAATCATTACCTTCATAGCTCAAGAGCTCATATGGGATATGTGGGCTGTAATCTCCTCTAGCTGCTTTGAGCCCAACATTACTGCACTTTGCTCTGTAATGCTCAGCTTTTTTGGGTAAAAGGCAACACTGGCACTGGTATGACTACTTTTTACCACCAATACCACACTTTTTTTTGTCTAAGACTGCAAAAATACCCGTTCACAAAGGAATTCATAGCATGAATTCCGGTTACACAGGGCCTTCTTTTCTGGCAAATCTTTAAAAATTACTTTAGCAGTATCTGCTCCTTAGCTTAGTCAGTTCTCCTCTCAGTTTCTGTTCAGAGACAGCAACTTCAGTCTTGCTGATTGCTCTTGGGAATAGTGAAATATGCAAACCCTTGGGGTTATGATGCTTAGCTTTTTGATGATTATACCCTATATACAGAGCAGGGTCCTGGCTGGAAAGGGAATGCACACCTTTAAGTCCCTTAGAAACTTTTGAAAGTATCATTGCCTGCTATGTTAGCTGAAAAATGTTTTATACAGAATGTGATACTCCCTGCTTGCTTCAGGATATGTAATCTGGACTCTGAACTCTGTGGTCACTGTGAAGCCTCCCATTCACAGACACGTTAAAGAGATGTAGACCAAGAAAGCTTATTGCATTTCTCTGGCAAATGTAACGTGAGACCCTCACATAGTAGCTGATATAATTTTCATCAGACTCAGCTTACTATTTTAGGAGATTTCACTGCAGAAAGTAAAGGAATTGCTTCCACAACTGTATTTCAGCAATCAGCTTAAAAGTACAGGAGGTTTTTCTTCTTGTCTTGCATTGCTTGTTTTAGTTCTGTTCTATGATTGCCAGTTAAAAATGCGTTTTCCTTGTGACTGTAGTGTTTGAGAATTGTCTTTAACTAAAAAATTGTAAGACCATGCGCATTAGATCAGAAAATGCTCACAAAAACTTTGTCCATTTATCTCATCTATACACTTAAAATATATCTCATGAAGCAGAATGGCAATTTTAGTCACTGTAACTATATCTGCTCTAGATTGACAGGGATGGGGCATGGGATCATCTTGTTCCTGTGTTCTTCTGCTGTCCATCTCCAAACTTCTGGTTAACAATTGCAGGTTTTTCTCTGGACACAGTTTTGGCTCATGCTAGCTAGCACTGTCTCACAGGCTCAGTTCAGGGATGGTATGTGCTAGGGAGGGGACTGCTGCCAACAGGCAGGATGGGTGAGGCCATCCTGCATGGGAGACAAGTACACAGTGGACTCAGCTCTGTGGACATCACCCTGCCAAGCCATTTGTCCTTTGAGCCACAGCGTCCTCAGTAATTTTATTCATCAGTGTAGATCTACAGAGGGCAACAGACCCACTTCCAGGATGAAAAAGAACATTCAGCAAGGATAAGACATTTCTTTCAGTCACACAAGACTGATCTGTCCAGACTTCTCAAATAGCAGAATATAGAAAGAGTAGCCAAATGAACATGGTCATTTGCTAATAGGTTGTTTCACTTTTTCACCCATATTTTATTCCCACTTGATTCTACCCTGATACTTTAAGAGAACTGAGTCAGGTGCCACTGTCAGGTGGAAAAAGTTGTGATGAACAAAGGAGCAGCAATTCAGGACAGTCCTGCAGAGACCAGGGAAGACTGAAGACAAAGTAAATAGTTACAAAGTACAGAAAAAAAATAGTGAAATTGGGCAATTCTTCCCTCATCTAGACATGATTGACATTTTTTGATTGAATACTACTGATTTCTGAATTAAAAGAAAAAAAAATCCTAATTATCCAGACTGCTTAACTTCATGTTTCTTTTTCGAGTTGCACATGTCATATTAGATCAAATTAATAAGACATTTGATCTCAGAATATTGTTTAAAGTTTTGTTTAATATCTGCTGGCTCATTAAATTCGCTTAAAGGTTCTTATATTCCTTTTAGCATATAGAACTATGTTCATTAATCTTTAATAAATTATATATCAGTAGCCATATAACTCATTGTAATATTCATATTGATTGTGGTATTGGATTTCAAAAGTTAATGTTTAAAATATTTCTTTAATCTATATTTTCTATTTTTGTTCTCCTTTAAATTTTCCCTTTTTATTGTGTCATCAAAAATTATTTGAAAGAAATAATTTCTTATTGCTAATTTAGTTTTCTTTTTCCTAATGTAGCAAAACTGATGCAATTTTTTATATGATTAAGGAATAAAAATCCCAGAGTGCCTAAAGGAGACATGAAGATAGAAGGGAAAACCATAATCAAATATTAACACATATGCTTCAAAGAAAAATCTTTAACTGAAGAAATGAAAGCTATCAGGGGTTTTTTGTCTTAATCAGAAAAAAACAGTTTATTGGGGGGGGTGGGGAAAGCATTCCAAGACTTCTCTGAACAGAGTACCATAATCTGGATGTCTCTGTGCATGCTAAAGGAAGATTTGAAACTTTTTTTCATTAGTCTGGCACTGAATTTAAAATCTGGTAATACATTCCTTGAATCAACTTTTGCTGAAGATGGCAAAAAGGTAACTTTTGGAATGCATTTTCTGCTAATCCGGCTACTTAAGTTTGCACAGCTGGGAGACTTCTATTTTTTCCTGCAGCCTTTTCTCCCCCTTCCCCATTCTGATTTGTTATTGTTTGAAATTCTAAGAATGTTTTACACACATTTTGAGTGTACAACATTTGGATCCTGATAAACGAATGACAAGTATGATGTAAAGCCTTGTGGAAGACCCTGCACGGTCTGCCCAGAGAGAAGAACACATCTGTCTCCAGCTGTGCAGTTATTTAGGAGTGAAATTACTTGCCCTGGGTTGGGCAAAGATAGTAATTATTTTTTTTGGTTGATGTGAAGATCAAAGGTTATTCTCAGGAAGTAGGGACAAGTACTGTGGTATTTAGCAGGAGAGATTTATCCAGGACATAATTTAGTGCATGGTTTGCATGTTAACCTGGTGCTAATGCATGTAGATAGCAGAGAAATTGTAAACATTCTGATGAAAGATAAGTTATAATTGGTGAAAAGTAAATTAATCTACTGGCCATTAATCTTCCACAGTTAACAGAATCTTGAGCAGCTGCTACATTCCACAATCACACTTTGAAAAGAGGCTGCTTGATCTGAGGATCCCTTGCTACAATGCAAATAACTTCTTCCTCCTGTCCCTGGGTATTTCTCTCTATTTATATATTTATTTATTTGTGTATTTATGTATTTTAATAATGTAACTCTGGTTTTAGGAGCAGTATCTAGTTTTAGACAGATATAATTCACAAGTTTCTTCCCATAAGAGTGATGGTTTTGTGATTTGCAGTGTGCAAACTGAGAATACCCTCCTCCTCCTTCAAAACCACAGAGGTAGGAGCTTATAAATATGACTTTTCATAACTGGGTATAGTATGATCTCATGGTCAGAGATGAGATATAACATTTATATCTGCACAATTTCCTGATGCTGTTTCCATGAAATAGCTTTCTCATGTTTCTCGTTTCTAAATTTGACTTATATATGCAAATACATTTACTCTTTTAAAAGTTACTCAGTATAAAACACAAATACACAAATTATGTGAGAAAAGTGGAAAAAAAAGCAAAAATATACAGAAACAATGATTGAAATCCCTTACAGCAGACCAAGATTTAATTTAATGCGTTATTGTGACACAAAATATTTTTCAATAGTATTGACATAGGCAAAGAGATTTTTGTTAAAAAAGTATGACTTTCACTATCCATAGAACCTCCATGGTTCTCTTTACTTAGTCAGATGCTGCTGAAATTTGTACTATTTTAAATAAGAAAAATGCCATGAGCTATAATGAGATATACTGATATAAATCCAGAATAAATTATCTTAAATTTATGCTTATGCATAAAATGTTTATGGACAATTCCCATGACAAAAATAGTCCGCCTGGAAGAGGTTTGGCAAAAAATCAGAGACAGCAAAACAGTTTCATAATTGTAGCTCATTCACAAATATTAACAGAAACATATTTTTCCATTAATACTAAAATTCGGTCATTTATCTCTTGAATAATTGCTATGTTATGGAGAAACAATAAAGAGAATGAAGTTCAGACTTTTTTTGTTCTTTCTCTGTCTTTGTTTTCATTTCAATGTGCTCATGAAAGCTCATCCAAGGGATCAAAACAAAGGACTTCTCAGATGCCTTGCTATGATCCAGTCATCAGATGTCTGAGGGAAACAGGTAGTGGTGGATTGCACAGAGAATACCTAAGCGAGCTTTGACATGGTAGAGAAGTTTTCACCATAAGCAGATTTGGTTTTCTAATTTCGTGCAAGCCCTGATAAATCTCTCAGCATAGACTAATCTGCTATTACAGGAAGTGCAGCCAAAATCCAGAAATTCTCTAGCTAATTCTGGCTGCAAGCCAAACCTCACTATTTCCCCACTGTACTGCCCTCCCACAGAATAAAATCTTACTAGGTTCCCTTAAATTAGCAAATGAACTTCGAATTCATTGAAGGAAAATCAGCTCTAACCAATGAAAGACAGGCTACCAAGACTTCCTAGGGGTTGCTCTTCATTTAACATAAAAAGGCTAAACATAACACATATATTAGCATCTGAAGAATGTGGATAAATGTAGCATTTCTGTGCATTTAAAACCTTCAGATGGGATGGGTCAATGGGTCTGCAACAGAAGGTCAGTCTTGGAAGAGGATTCTTTCACTGGGTTCTTTTCAGATACACCAAGCAGAAACCAGCAGGTACAGTAAGGCTCAAGGTGAGGAGATTAGCAGTCACTACAGGACTGAGATAATTTAAAGTTAGCATGCTACAAACCTCAGCTACTGAAACTGTAGCTTCCTTACTCACTTTGGTGATGAAGAGCTTCCATGTTGAAAGATTCCAAGGCTGCCAGCACTCCAGGGTGTCAAATTGCCGGGAAAGGAGCACAGTGAAATCAATAGCAGAGCTTGTGGGCATGCAAAGATCATTTCTGTCGAGCAAAGCCAGGTTGTATCAGGTGGAGTGGCTGCTGTGGTTTCTCTGGGAGTGAAACAGCTCTGCGTGCTTTCTGCCTTTGCCGACAGCAGTGGTGCCAAAACTATTATAATGTAATAAAATTTGGGAAAAGGTTATCCATACTCCCACTGATTAGTAGATATAGAAAATGTTTTCTCTACATAACTACCAACAATTAATTTTTAAAAACCCATTGCTGTCTTGTATTGTCTGTAACTTTCTGTTCTTTTTTTATATATTTCTTTGTCATTTCAGAAAGTTCTAATGCATGTCTTTTTGATGTTTTTGTTCAATTTTGAACTTATTACTCAGTTAACACTGTTTTTAAAATTTCCCTGAGTAAGACTGAAGAAATAGTCTTGTATCACTGCCTATTCCTTAGAAGAAAAAAAAAAAAAGGCTCCAGACTTGTCTCCTTCAAATGTTCCCTAACGACAAAAGGGCAAAACCTTCAAAAAATATTTTGGAAAAAAAATGGTCAAGTAACAGGCACTTTATACACAAAAGGATGTGGAATAATAGCAGGTATAATTAACTTCTATAGTACAGGGTAAACATTTGCTAATGATGTTGTATTTTCCAGGATGAATCTATTCTCTATGATTTTACCTATGTTATATATCTTGTTGTAGAAACTCATAAAAGTTAATATAACACTCTTAGTCACTTAATAAAGACTAATAACATTAGTTAGCCAGGGATGGGGAGAGAAATTGAATCAGGTCATGCTACTGACTAAGACAGATTGCACAATTTTCAACAAATATATAGAATGTGAATAAACTCCTTAGAGGACAATTTGTTCTTAAAAAAACAACAACAAAAAAAAAAAAAAAAAAAAAAAAAAAAAAAAAAAAAAAAAAAAAAAAAAAAAAAAAAAAAAAAAAAAACAGATAGTGCCATTATAAGCATCCAAATTTTGCCTTGCAAACCTCATAACTTCCTAGTATCAAAGTGTAGTAAACACATACTATAACTATTTCAGCTATAAACTGAAAAAGCAACCAAAGCATCATCACATTCAGTGCACAGAATTTTTTTAAAAAAATAAAGACAAAAGAAAACACCATTTTCTTCAAGCCACTGCAGATTTTACATTTTTTTTCCTTCCAAGACAATTGCTGACGATATGCTAATAAGGCCTCTTATTATGCAGGAATGTTTACAGTCATTAGTCTTCAGGCAAAGTTCATCAAAAGAATACAGACAACTACTTTAAAAATACCTGTGACACTTAAAAGAATACCTGAATGACATTTAACTCATCCACTTCCAAGCTTCAAACTAGTTTTACAGATTACTACAGAATTTGACTGCAAAGAAAGCCAATGGTGCAAGACACAGCTGCTAGGTCTGGATGGACCACCTTGTTCAGTAGAAAGATCAACTAGCTGAAATAAAGAAGAAAAAACAGTGATTTCCTGCCAGCAACTGGAAAGAAAAATGACATATGGAAATGTTTCTTCATACCATTCATGGCTAGCTGGTGGAACTCATTGCTGCAAGAATTCATGGGGACTGGATCTGAGGGAGGCTGGATATCTACCAGTATATTTCTAACCCTCAAGAATTAGACTAATAAAGCCCAAATCGCCAGATGAGAATGCTAGGAGACATAAAACATGGCACATTTCAGGAAATAAACTGGGGATCCAGATGTTGGACAGCAAGCTGTCCATGAGCCAGAGTGTGCCCTTGTAGCCACAAAAGCCAATGAGCTCTTTTAAGTAGAGCATTGTCAGCAAGTCGAGGGAGCTGACCAGAGATGTGAATCTCCCCCACTGGAAATACCCAAGAACCATCTGGATGCAATTCCCAGCAATGTGCTCTAGGATGTCCCTTCTTGAGGAGAGAAGTTGGACTTATTGTGGTCCCTTCTAACCTTACCCATTCTGTGATTCTGTGACTTGCAGGAACATCTGACACTGCATATTTATTTCACCAGTATTTGTAATTGGATTAGAAACAGTGGTTTGACCAACCATGTCAGATGACTGTGATAATTTGACATCTACTTGCAATACGATCTGGGCCTTACCAAACACTTCTGCAGCATCTTGTATCAAAAGCGAATTGGTATTGCCACACAATCTCTCAAGTTGGAAGGGACCTGTAAGGATCATCAAGTCCACCTCCTGACTCCTTGCAGGACTACCTAAAACTAAACCATATGAGTGTGAACCCCATCCAGAATTCTGACATGCTTGGTGCTGTGACCACTTCCCATCAAGTCCATATGCTACCATCTTTGAGTTCTAACACAAGTTTTAATACTGTGATGTTTAACTAGCAAAACATCTTTGTTTCTAGGTTCTGTGACCAATCTATGTTTTTCTCCTTATTGTCACAAAGTCTTTGATCCTGATGATAGCCTGATTTCAGCATACCTGAAATAAGACCACCAAATGTTAAAAATGGTGGCAATCATGTGGTGAACTTATTGCATTAAGTATTGCATTGTTGCTTAATATTGCATTAAGTAAATCTAGAAAAGTTCAGGGGATAAAAATCTCAGTTTAAAATGCAATGCAATGACAATTCATGCAGAGGTATTGCTCTGTGTGACAGCAGAATCTGTCAAAAGGAATCCTTACAGTTACACTGTACTATTCATGCTGCTTTCTGAAATCTACTGTTCCTTTTATTGTTACTACTTTATTGCATCTGTTCCTGTTTGGTGTTTAGATTAAACAAATGTCTATCGCATTTTCCCTGTAAATACTTGATATGTGTTACTGGACTCCTATAATGAAGCAAGAGTTAAACTATGTAGAAGTGAAATTTGAAATCTGGAAAAAGCTTAAGTTTTAGCATCAAGATACCGCTCGGTCTTTGTGGCTATAACTAACTATTCACTACACTCAAATATAGCACTAGGAGTCTTCTCCTGTCCTGGTCTTGTAGTCTTGTTGTTGGGAACTCCTTATAATGGGAAAAGGCAAAAGAAGCAAGCTCTGCTCCAGATCAGAGTGCTGCTTGCACCCTTAAGCAAGGGCATGGATTATACAGAAGCACAGTTAGAGGTCCCTCATTGCATTTTTTTTAAGTTCTTCCTCCCCATATGCAAGGGTCCTTAAACTTCTCATTATTAAGGGGTTTTGTCTCCAAATGATCAGTGTGTGTCACAGAGGTTTAAGATAACTTTTCAAAGATTTAAGAAAATAAAAGTATTTTCAAACCTCCTCCAGTATAGCACTTAAATCTTTGTTACAATACCTGAGCGCATATCATGGGAGGAAACTTATATATGATTGAAAACACAGGATTTAACACTAGAAAGATTTTTAGGCAACATTGCATCAGTAAACCTCTGTACAAGTTTATTGCTATAAATTCAGTCCCATTACAGAGGGTTGTCTGATGGTACGGCATTCCCTGTTACAGGAGCATGGTAGCAGTAGAAAGTCATATTTACCCCAAATCACAGTCTCTGACCATAAGACCCTCAGCTGTATTAATAAATAACTTTGAGTAGCTCTCAATATTTATTTTAAATTTAATAATTTACTTTTTATGCATCTTTATTTTCTGTCCTTTTTGTACTTTTATCTTTTCCTGTAATTGAGAAAAGAGAAAACAAATAATAGTTTTCATGATCGGTTTTTCACATTATCTCAGTGATTGCTTGGCAAATATTTCGTGATTAGAAGGAGAATAAGAGAGTATGTAGACAGAATGTACCTTAAAATTTTATGGAAAACATTGTGAAATCCATGCATTTGGGTTGATCTGTCCTGTGTGGTGTAGGGGTATTGTCTGGCCCAGCAAGGAACTTGCTTTAGAATAGCACTTCCACTGAGCAGTGGAAATCCTGTATTTCCCACTACTAGGGAAATGGATTGCCCTGTCCCAGTCTGAGAGCAGAGTATAAACAACACCACTCACTCTGGACTGGGTAGCACAGTTTGGCTAAAACCATGAAGAAGAAAAGAAAGACTGACTGATGTGTTAAATTAGAAAGGGAAATTAGAAAGGAAAAAAACCCTTTGGAAATATTCCAAGAAATAATGAAGCACTGTAAACCCCCTAACGTTTGTCTATATTATATGGTTTGTATTGCATTTTTATAATGTGAGTCTTGTACTGCAAAAAAACGCTCGTACAAAATGTTTGAAAAGTATTCCTGTACAGTTAATGAATACTCTAAAAAAATAATTTGGAGGATGAGTCATGTGTATGATTCAGAGTGCAAATATACATTCACTTTGGTGTAGCAGAAGAAATAAAATTTTTCAAGAATAAAATACAGTTTCTCAAGTTCCAATTTTAGCATGATTTTCCATATATTATATGGATTCAGATTAATCTTAATTTTAAATTGGTTTGAGAGCCCTTCAGTATTAATCAACAGCTTTTTCCAAAAAACATATTTTTGCTACCTTCCTTTCTTTGAGTCCTTGAATTTAATAATGTTGGGATTTCCTGCTCCAAAGAGGGATCTGCTAAATAAATTTAAAGGAAATAAAACACTTTAAAAAGAATGAAGCGTGTGAAAAATACAGTCTGATAAGATCAAGAGTCTGAATATAATCCTCAAAACATGACACTTTGAAATTAAATCTGAATTGATGTGTTCTTGAATTGCTATTCTGAAACATTTACTTCTTTCTTAAAAAAAAATGTTTTCCCAAGCCCATAACCTGAACATGAGGTTCATATAGGAAAATAGTCTAAAATAAGGCTATTATTATACAAGCCCCATAACTCCCACAGAATTTCCCTTATGAAAGGGAATTCCAGGCTGGCCTTCCAGTTGGCTTTCCAGTCATCGTTGCTGGTAGACACATTCAGTGGGGTTATTATTGTGGCTAATGCCCCATATGCTTCCTGCATTAAGAAGGTGAGGGGAGATGAACACCTGCCATGACATAAGTCATAGTGAAATTCACTTCACAAAGTAGAAAAGTCCTAAAAATGAGTGGAAAAATTTCTATTTCTGAATTTGAAAGTGGAGTTGTAGAGGAGACTTCCAGCCAAAAACCGATCAGGTTTTGAAATTGATGACAGGGATAGCCTGCATCTTGCATTTGGAAGATTGCAGAAAATGTTAGAAAAGAAAAAGAGAGAAGTTGCCAGATTTTTAAAACAGAATCATGAATTCTGGTTTTGGATGGCAGCACTGACAGGTCTCACCACTTCCTTGGTGTTAAGCACCAGGCAAACAGAAATGTTCAAGAGTAAAAGTACGTTCCCACACGCCCCACCACAGATGTTTAGACATGGCAGAACGAACTGATAATAATATAACTGTACTTAGAAGCAGGTTTTATGATGTCAAGTACAGTATACATCTGCTAAGATGAAACTGCAAAAGAAAAAAAGAGAAATCACATAACTCATTTCTATGATGTAAGACAATGCTATGACAGTAGTTGGGAGGCACAGCAGGAGGGGCAGAGGGATCACTTTTCTCTAAGCAGGCAGATGCTGAGCTTGGACAAATATCTAGTCTGACCCATCTGTGGCTTTTCATATTTTCAAAAACAAGCAAACAAAAAGGACTTGTGAATTGAATTGTTTTAATTTTAGTTGGTTCATCCAACGTTTCCAACAGACCTATATGAATGATGCTTTTTTGAAAACCAAACAATACTTTTACCTCTAAATCAAGCCAGTGTGAAACCCTGAAGTGCCTAGAATGGAAATGCTGACAAACTTTCAGCTATATAATTGCTAGCAACCCACCTCAGATGTATTGTCATTAATTAAGCAGATGAAACAGAAAACAGAGAAAAATTAGCTGAAGTTCAGTGGTTACTTGTTGCAAATTTGTAAATGGGCTCTCTACCACAGAGATATGTAAAATAATTCTCCCATTAAAAGTTATGTGGAAAATAAAGGTTCTCAGCAAGCTAATTTTACTCCGTTAACAAAGCATGGTTTCAAGCTATTCTTGTTAACCATGCACCCACTTTCTTTTCCTTCACCACCTCAGATTTGCAGATAGGAGGTACAATTACAGTCCTTTGTTTCATCCTGAGATCTCTTTACAAAATAAAGTCTGCTTTTATCCTGTTGAAACCTATGTGCTTTCCTTCATTGTGTAAAGCTAAAGGAGTTGATGTCTAACTTTGAAGTAATCCTTTGTGTTGCTCTTTTTTCCCCCCTCCCTACCTCTTTGTTGTATGTATAGCCCAACTGTGTGCCTTCAATTGAACTTTTCCCCTGCCAAATCACACACTTAAAGCAGGAGAAAAGAGGCTGGGGTGAAATCCTGGCCCCACTAAACTTCATGGACTTTAAAGGAGTTAGGTTTCCACTCTAGTGGCCACTGCTCTTTGAATTGCTCATTTTAGTCCTGCCGGAGATGTTTCACCCTTCCTGGAATGGAAGTGTTCTGATGGACATTTCTGGCACAGATGGTCTGCTGCAGCGAACGGAAAGCCAGGAATGTGGATGATTTAACTGGCTTTGACATGGGCAGTTGACACCATAGTGGGATCCTGATCCAAGAATTTAAGGACCCTACTCTTAAAAATGCAATTTCCAATATAACTCCAAAAGAATGATGATAAAGAAACTATATATTTGTAATTACATTTGCATTTTTATTCCTCTAACAGCCTGTTTTCCATCTGTCAGAGCATGCCAGGAAGATGGACTTTACCAGTGTATCTAATAGGGTGTTCTGGGCATTTATAACAGAAGACGATGCTGGAAAAAAGTAAAAAAAGGGGTGTAGAAATAAAGTTAGCAAAAAAACCACCACCACCACTAATAATAATAGTCATCATCATCATCAAGATAAGGTTGACAACAGTGGTAGGAATCTTGTTCGCTTTCCTGTGCAGAAGGAAGGTGTTTGTCTCCAAGATGAATGTAGTGGGTCTACTGGCACGTAAAATTTGGAATGCTAATACTGTGCTGTTCCTCGTGGTAGAGTTATCTTTTTCTTTTATGCCTGTGCCACAGCTGTTCTCCAAAGGAGCTGGGACCAACTGCAGGCTTGTCAAAAGAGTGTTTGCCTGAAGATTGCCCCCTTCCCCCGTCCTCTGCAAGTAGTTCCAGACTGCTGATTTCCAGGCCATCTCCTTCATTTCCATTACATACCAGTAACACACGCTGAGCCCACAAGGCAGCACATGCTTTATGTTGAATCTAATCCACAGGGACAGAGAGATTGAAGTAGATATGTTTGATCAAATAGAATGGGCAGTTTCACATTTCTGTATCTTTACCTCCATTTCTCAGGGTGACCTCACCATCACAATCCTTGGAGAAATTGCTTCTTCCTTATTCAGTTTGCTTCTGAAACTGAGGCACTACCTTTCTGAAATCAGCGCTGTATTAGTGATATTTAAAAGATACAAGTCTTCATACTGCCCTCAAAGAGATGTGCATGATGCTCTGAACTTGTTTGCAGAAATCTTGCTTCACAGTCCACAGACAGCCATAATCTTCCTACCATCTATACTCATCCTCAGCTGAAAAGGAAGAGTAGTTCCACTATCCTTATATCTTTTGATACTTTGAATTTTCCCCAATATTATTTTTCCTATCCTCTTCTCCTGATATTCTAGGGAGTAGATTTTTAACTTGCAACTTCATCTATGAGATGGATACTAAAAAACTATCAAAGACATCTCTGGTGTTTGCATTTTGCATAGGCTGTTGAGAAACTGGAGAGGCATGATTTGACAGCTGGAGAAAATGTCTAAACCCCCTCAATCTGCTTAGGTTATCAAAAAGAAGACAAAGTGGTGACTTGCTCGCTGTGTTTAAGTACATCTGCTGAAACATTTTGACCTTGCAAACTCATACAGAACAGGAGTTTCATGAGGACTGAAACCACAAGAAAATGTCAATGAATTCAGAGCATAGAGACAAAAGCAGAAAACCTTTTTGTTTTGGAACTTTTAAAGCTTATTTCTGCATTTGAAAAGACTTTAATTTAAAGATTTAACTGAGTGAAAAGAGTTAAATAAAAGGGCCTAGCTAATGATTTTATATTGACCCAAACCTTTTGTTTGTTAAAGCAAACACTGGGCTGACTCATTATGTTGATAATAACTGCTCTAGTGGTACAGCTACCACTGTGTTAATTATTCTATTGCTGAAGAGAAATCCCCTGGGGTGGGTTTTGTACTTTGAAGCTGATGTAATTAAAAAAATCCAACGAGATTCTGGAACTATCTGAGGATTCTTGAATACACAAATATCCACCGTCTCCTACCAATGAGAAAGTTAGAGCATGGCCTACTGACATTTTATTGTGATCGTTTTTCTCACATATGCTGAAAAGAAGAGGGAAAACCTATTATTATTATTATTATTATTGTTATTGTTATTGTTGTTGCTGTTGTTGTTTTTCAGTCTTAGTAATAATTTAAATCTTTTCCATGATAACCTTCTGAGGTTACCAGCAATCTTCAGACGGAGTTTTTTTATACCATCTAATATTTTTGCTTTGAAGATGATCACCTTTATAAAAAGTATTTGCTAAAATAATCATTATGAAGATTCCTGCACATTAACCAAAATATTTTAGATCATTTAAACTGTCACATGCCAGGTTGTAGGGAATTCAAGAAAAATAGACACCAGGGTGAGACTGTTGAAGCAATCAGGGAAATGGGCCCCTTAGGCAGACAATCCAAACTTTTTTTCCTCAAAGAGGAATCTCAAGCTTGGGGTCTAGATGAGAGAAAGAAAAAATTTGAAGTGAAAGGATGTATTTTCAAAATTCTTATGAAGCGAAGTCTTGATGTGTTTATGCAGCCCTTGTACCTGCACTCAACATTTTGGCTTAAGTGGTAGTATTTTTCTCTCACTCTACAGAATACCAATTTTAAAGACAATAAGATTAACAATCTCCAGCAACAGTACTAACATCTGCTCCATGGGCCAGCCAGTAACTCTGGACTCCTCCAAGCTGTTCTGAAAAAGAAAGCTTTTGGATAATTGGACAAAGGTGCTTGGTGGAGCTCTAAAATAATCACTACCATCCCTCATCTTTCCCAGCCCTAAATATACATTTGAACTCTATCTTTTAATCCTGGTTTTTTGGCAGAACATCTTTAATCTCTTGCCCTCCATTCTAACAAAAATTTATCCGCATGTGAGTTTAAGTAGAAGTTACTATTTATAGCAGTTTAAAGTGGTTTATATTGTCTGAATTTTTTATTATACTGTCATGATAAATTTGCAAGCTTTTTTTCCCAGTGTTTTTCTGTGAATAGAGGCTCAGATGGGTACTCTGCTTACAGTGTCTAACTACTGAAGCTAAATGATTTTTTTCTTCCCATAATAATTACCTTTACCCCTTCGTTTCCTTTTCTAAAATACAATTTTCAAAAATACAAATAAATACAAATTTATAAAAAAGCATTAAAGTTGACTTGCTTTTTTTTAATTGTTCCTGCAAAGTGAAACAGAAAGACAAAATTTGGTAATGAGAAATTTCCAAATGCTTTAAATTCTATGGTTTTGTTCACAGCAAGCCTAAGGTGCCATTCATTACTCTCTTGCCGCTGTCAGTGCATCCATAAGTAAGATGCAACATGGTAGCTTGGATATTTGATTAAAAGATGTCCTACTCAAACTATCTTCTTCTCTTCTGGAGTGTTTCAAGCCTCTTCCAGTTGAATGCAGTGTGATTGTTCTCACTGGGACTCTTTGTGAACTCCTGTTTAAACTCCTAAAACATCTCAGAAACAATTAGTTAATGTTACTTTGATTAGTGAGAGAGGAAATGAGAATTGCATTGTATATTCTGGTTCTGTGGTCATATAGAAAAGCAATTATTTGCACAGCCTGCTACTCACACCCTAAATATTTGGGTGATGATTTCCTGGATACATTATGCTGAGCTAATACAGAAATTTGATGCTGTGTTTTGGGTAGGGGAAGGTCTAAAAACTGGCTGAATTGGTCACTAGTTTAAGGACTGCTTACTTCTTAGTGACCATTACATAGGATAACCCGTGTTCTTAATCACTGTTTTATTTTCTTTTAATTCCATGGTTGTTGTGATAGGATGAATTATCAGATGTAGGAAACAAGCCAGCTGGGTTTAATTAATCATTAATCCCCTCAGCATTTGCTGGGAGCTGTGGCAGGGGTGGGGAGAAGGTTCTGAAGCCTCTGTAAGATGGATTCAACTCATGTACAGAACAACAATTTTTCAAGAGTCTCTGAAGTATAAAGAAAGGTCTTTCTAATGTGAGATTAACAGTTTGAAGGGCTCATTAAATAATTCTATTCTGATCAAATCTTGCTGTGCCCAGTTTTGTACCTCACACTTCAGGAAAAAGATGTATTTCAAGTAAGAAAGGAAAGCAGAGTGAATTATCTCAGGTCTTGAAGATATAATTTATCTGGGAAGAATGAATGAATAGTGTTAAGCTTCATGTAGTGTGTCTGGTAAGCGAACCTGAAATAAAGAGAGGAAGAAAAAAGTTTGACTTCTTGGTCAGTTAAGGACTGATCAAGAAGTATTAGTCAGAAACCACAGTATGGAAGGTACAAGTTATGAACAGAACTTTCAGTGATTAAGAAATAAGGAACATGTTCCCATATTCCTGGGAAAAACATACCTCCAAGCAAGCTAGGGTTGAGCCCCCAGCACTATCCTGTCTTCTACCACCATGGAAATTTAAATTTTGGTCATCCTCCTCCAGATGAATGCTGTAAACCTTAGACCAGTGGTTTCCAAATTGGAAGATAAGACATGATCACAACGCATATGAATGAGCAATCAAGTCTAAATTAATGGGCTTTGTTTCTGCAGGACAGTATGAATAGTGGTGGCGTGACCAGTCTGCAAGAGGTGAGGAGGCTAAGGAACCAGACCCAGTAATGGATAGGACAGGGCTGATTTATGCTCCTGACTCAGTAATATAAATTCTGGTTCTAGTTAAGTTACTCACACAACAATTCATGGCATGGGTTTCAGTCTTTGGTCTAGTGTACAAAACAGCAGCTTCAACAGAAGAAGCTGAGTTTACCCACTTGCTCCCGCAAGATTTCTAATTTTCAAGCCCTTCTTTAAAGGTAAAGGTTAAAATCCTTCAACCCAGAAAATTCATTGGCTACTGCCTAGATTAGTGCTGAACCCCTGAACTACTGGATAAAAAGAACAGAGAAATGTTCTTCACACTACGTATTTTGTGAAAAATTTGGCTTGAAGAAAATCAAATGAAGCTGTTGTATATATTCAGCAGGATTTATGTATAGTTTTAGAAGGCTGAAATGGAACTTTTCAAGGGAAAAAAACCCATACCTTCTTACCACTCGAAACTACTGCTAAGATGTTCTTCTAGCACTTTTAATTATGTTAAAGTGTTAACACATTTAGTCATGCAAAGTTATACTTCATGTTTGGACATGATCTCTTTGAATATAATGTCTTCACTCTTTTCTGGAAAGATATGACCTGACAACAGCTGTTACTCTTCTGAGGACAATGTCCTGAGTATTGTTTAGATGTTTTAAATGTCTTCATTTCTTCTGCTGTTTTAAATGTCTTCAGGAGACCAGGGAACGTTGCTTGTCTATAGTTTATTTTACAAAGGGACAAAAAAGTTAACTGTGTCATGATCCTAGAAGATGAAAAAAGAAAAAAAAAGACATCCTGTTTTATAATTAGAACACAATGCATGCAAATACCTCCTTTTTACTCTGCCCTCTGATATTAAAAAGGCAGTACCAATTGCAACAGATTTAACTGTTTATAACATGATAATATTTTTCCTTTTTTTGCCCATTTATGAAAGTAACAGAGTATTAGAACAGTCTTTCACACTATTTACAAATTATAAGGAAAAGTTCAAAATTATATTCCCACACTGTTTGCAGAGCAACTGTGATATAGTAGAAGTTCAGTACGAGTAAATGGATTATCGGTTCAAACATACAGAACTTACACATTTCTCAGACAGCCCAAAGAATTACTCAGCTACTTCTTACTCCCCCATTGCCCAAAGCAGAGAACAGTTGTATTCTGAGCCATGGATCTGACTACTGCTCAAATTTGATTTTTCTTTTCTCGCTTTTTCCCCCCTCAGCTATCAGTGATGGGATTTAAAACCATCAT
Organism: Hylia prasina; assembly: GCA_013397195.1. Taxonomy (NCBI): domain Eukaryota; kingdom Metazoa; phylum Chordata; class Aves; order Passeriformes; family Sylviidae; genus Hylia; species Hylia prasina. Next base: position 987,641 of record VYXD01005576.1, on the reverse strand, counting down.
GGAGAGAAAGGAGAGCCCACCACTGCAAAAAGAGAAATGCAATAAGCAATATAAGTGCAAGCCAGGAAAAAAAAACAAACAAAAAAACCAAAAACATGCAAAATAGAAACAGAAGAATACTTTTGGTATTTTCTCTTTCTATGTTAGTGTTTTTTACTATTACTTCTCATTTCTCAAAAGGAGTTTTCCCATTATAAGCTACTTTTTTAAATTAAAAGAAAACAAAACTGGCTCTAGAAAAGTGCTCTATGTGCAGTTTTTAATGGGGAAAAAAAGTTGTAAGAACCTCAAAAGTATATGAAGGGCTGTCGAATCCTATATATGACAATGCTTGTGGGAAAGTCTGGAACAGCAGGGAGGAAAGTGTGAGCCAAGAAACCTGAAAAATTGTCCAAGTACTTTCATAAAGTCCTTCTTTTTCATAATGTGGGTTTAATTTTCATAATATATTACCATTTGGTTTGTTTCTTAGGGACCTGTGTTTATTAGAGAGCATTCCCTGAAGCTGTCAGTCTATGGGAGTTCCCCTAAACTCCCTCAACAGGCAGCTTTAGTGGTTTTCCTCTGTTTTGAGAGGGTACATTAATAACCACACACTAGTCTAGGCATTAAATAGGCCACCCACCCTTCAAGAAGTACAGTTCACATTTCTATCCACTCTTAATGGCAGCTGGCCTAATGGGAATGATGTCAAGGGGTGCAATGAAACACTCTGTGTGTCTCTTTACTCCTGTCTTGGTGAGGACCTTGTCCTGTTTGACAGCTATTTGTTCAGTCAGGGAATGTTACAGAGGGGCTGATTTAGTGCTGATGAGAAAGGAATGGTGCCACCCTTGTTATTAGCAGAGCTGATGTCCAGCTTTGCTGTTGCCCTTTGGTCATGTCTGCACACGTAAGACATTCTAAGTACTCACAGCTCTCAAGTTTGTCACTCACACGTGCTGCACAACCACGACCTACGAGCAACATCAGCAGAGGTGGGAGCTTCATTTTCTGGCTGACTCCAGATTGTTTATTCTTGCTCTTACAGCTCTCTTCCCGTCTGCCTTTGGCCAGCTCTGCTGAGTCTATCCAGGAGCAGACACATGGGCACAAATGAGGTTTCTGAGGAAGTGCATGTGTGTGCATTTGTGTGAGTACAATTTTTTTACTACCAGCAGGGCTGGCAGCCCTGTTTATTTAAAGTTGCCTGGCACTTTCCACTACAAAATCTAATTTCCAGTTGCTGAAATTCAACTATTTGATCCTACATATTTTAAGCCAACAGCCAACCTCCAATTCAGAAGTTTGCAAGGGGTATGTGCATATTTATTTGAAGTTATCAGGGAAGCCCCTTCAGCAGTTTCCTGAAAGTTAAGGACACCAGTACTTTGCTTTACAAGCAGTACTTTTGCCACATTAAAAAACACAGTTCTCTGGTGAGAACTGATGCCTTCACGGTAGCAGGAGTGCTTGCCAGCTCAGTTGCTGGCACACTGGTATCTGCTAATCTAGGTGAATACTCTTTCGTTGATAATGTGTCCAAATCTGACTGAGATTTAAGTGAACACATCAGAGATTGCAACCTGCCCTGTAACTGCAGCTTTGTTTGCTGTTGCTGCAGCCACCTGAAGGAACATCAACTGGTTGTAAGCCGCACTCTAGTGTCCCTTGATGGACAGGGCTGCAGATTCTACTGCTGCCAGAACTCAGGTGGCTGACACCCATCCTACCAGTCTTTAGGACATGCCTCCAAATGCAACATGCATTTGATAGCTCCACATTATACCTGTGACTAACATTCAGTGATCTAAAAGGGCCAGGAACCACCCTCTAGCTCTGATGCCTGATAACCTGGCTGCATCCATGCTATATAACACTCAGTCTAGTGTCCCCAGATATGTGCAATATATACATGCACCTAAACATTTTTATTTGTGATGTGCTAAAATTACTGTGCTGAGCTGTTTCTCTCTGATGTACTGAATACTTTGTACTCTTCCAAATCTGCCAGTACATTGTAGCCATTCCTTTGATGTTGCTCAGCATTCAGTAGCCCAATTAGCTACTTCCCTGACCAGAAAAGCACATGCATGGGGTATGCAAATCCCTCTAGGACAAAGATTCTCCGTGGAAGAAAAAGAATAAGGGCATTTATTGCAAAACTCCAGTATTCAGTAATCACATTTTCAGACTGGTTGGTGAAGAGGCCAGAATCAAGGGAGGAGGACCAGAAGGGGTGCATCACAGCAGGCAGTCCTTACTCACCAAAGGCAGCTCTTCTCCATCCAGAGCCCAACACTTGTTCCCGCTATCACTCTGCTATCAGCAAATGCTAACAATGTGACCTATCCCTTCCAGTGATAATCAACAAAGAAGACCCGTCCAACTGTGATATCAAGTTACTTCATTTGTTCAAGTAGAAGAAACTTTGTCTGGTTTCATGGGAGATCAAAGGGCTGTTATATCAGGTTTCGCTTTTATCTTATTTATTTATTTATTAAATTTCCTTTAAAATTAAAAACCCAAATCTTCTTCATACATAAAAGAATAGTAATCTAATAGTTTATTTAGAAAATCATAATTTAGGAATTTACAGACCAAAAGTCATTTCCACCCTTTCAGTATATAAAGTACGTGATTTTATTTGTGATTTAATAAGACATTTATGATTTAATAAAACATACAGAAAGTACTATATAGTTTGCATTGGTATAAAATACAATCAGATTTTTTAATAAGTCTTAATCACAATGTGCATTTTTCTCTGTTTCCTAATGTAATCTTTTATTACTGTCTGTTTTAGAAAATTTTCTTGAACATTTAATTAACTGTTTATTAGTTGTCTAATATAAATTTCCAATCAACTGCTGAAAAAATCCTCAATTTCATTGCTCCTTCTTACAAGAATTGCCTTCCATGGATTATGTACCTAATCACTTAGATACTGGAAATACCAGATTAAAAAGTCAATCAATCATTTCTAATAATTTTTAGTGTTGTGAAAGGAAGAAAAGAGCCCCTAAAACAGCACATGATGTTTTCAAGTAGAGCAGCTTTTAAAAAGCTTTTATCAACAGCAGCTGTCACAGATGGGTTATGTTAGTCAAGAATATTTCAAAACAGGAAAAAAAGTGTCCATGCTTATATAAATGAGAAGAATATCAGCTTGATTATAATACTCTTTCACTAAGAGAATATACAATGTTGGGCTCGTCTGTGTTTGCTTAAACATGAGTAAAAAAGTGGGATAATCAACAATACACTTCAGAATACACTTCAGAGCCCCTTTTCCCATCTAAAAAACTCGCATCAACTCATATGCTCAGTGATTAAACAGAACACCATATATCATTCTGCATATTTTGAGGACTTTGTAGGAGCCTGGATGAGAGAAGTGCTAAGAAGATCTTGAAGCCAAACACTGAATTCTTCAGTTAAAGTAGAACCATTTATTGCCAGATTTGTTTCTGAACACTATAGATATTTTTATCTTAAGGTATTACAAATTGTTGTAGTTACTAATTTTTTTTCAAAAAGCTTTACAGAACTTCAATTAAACAAAATTGTTTTCCATAAAATTAGCATAGACAGTCACAAGCCAAAAGATATTAATAATCTGAAAATTAATAGCACCTTGTCTGACAGAAGCTCATATTTTATGATTTCAGTCATGTCAATAGAATTAAGAGGAGTGTACTCAGTGATTCTTGTAATCTGTTATAACAGAGCTCTTCATGAAGTGAAGACGATGATGGTTGTACTTGTCAAGTTCATTGAAGAAATAATTAGCATCAGAACGCTGATTTAAAAAAAAAATTCTCTAGCCAAATCTATCAGCATAATCTAATAACAAATTATCTGTTCTAGTCTTTGCTATCAAGATTATGTTCTTTATTCTTTCTATACATGTAAAGCATATAGATTAAAAAAATGCAAGAATGTTCTTGATCTTATGTACACAGAACTTGTATGATCATAAGGTTGTTTGGGTAGGAGAGAACCTTAAAAATAATCTAGTTCTAAACCCTCTCCATGGGCAGGGACATCATCTGGTTGCTCAAATTCTCATCCAACCTGATCTTGAACACTCCCAGGGATGGGACATCCACAGCTCCTCCTATTCTAGTGTCTCTCCACCCTTATTTTAAGAAACATAATTCCTTTAGGTTTCACAATTTGTGTACTTGGCTGTCCAGTGGTGCACCTTCTGGAAAACTGTCACTAGATGGTTTCATTTTCTGAAGAAGATAAGGATCCAAATCACCTGAAGTTAAGGTGGGACCTTGGCTGCATACCATAGGCATCAGAGTACTACTGAATGGTGGTAGTGCTGCTGTCACATCTTATCTGAAGAACAGACCAACCATTTGCATTAAANAAAAAAAAAAAAAAGAGGCAAGTGAAAAACATCTGAAACCTTCAACATCTGAATCCATGTTAAAGAGGTGAAGTATGTATGCAGAGTCTTGACTCAGAGTTATGACTTCCATTTCCTAAAATTGGCACCTGCAAATAAGATGTAGTAAAGCCACATCAACATGCTCTTCTCAAAACGTGCCCAAGCAAGAGACTATCACTCACACCAAGTGCATGTTACAATGTATTGCAGTTTGAATTGTGCAGGTTGTTGCAAGCAGAGGATGAACTGGAGAACAATCATCTCTGTATCCACTTGTACTTCTTTCTAAACTTCTTTTTCCCCTTTATACCTGATATTTTGTTTTCCTGAATAGATTAGAAAGGTTTCTTTAACTACCTGCCTGACATAACCATTGGCTTGCTTTGAGCAAGGAGGTGTTGGAGGAATCTTAGGACAGAAGTTGTTCACTGTAATATATAGAATAGAATGTTCTACATTCTACGTCAATTACATTCAAATAAACCCTCTACCTTCTGAACTACAATCCTTCAGAGAACAGGATTCCCTGATATGTGTCTCTTGGCTCTTTAAGGACTACAACCTCCGTAAGTTTTCCTGTTGCTGACATCCTCCTTTATTCAAATAGTCTGAGCAATATAATTAATTCAGAAGAGTAAAATCAGTCAGCAGTTAATTTGAAGTTTGCTGCCTGCATTTCAGATCAGCCAGGTTCTGTGTTTCTAAGTGTATCTCTTATTTCTAACACCAGTGATCTAGTAAATACCTGCTCCTCCTAAAATCCTTGCCCTGTATTATTGAAAACTCCAGACTAAGGACTCCATAGGAGATCTATTCTCAGCTTGTCTGTAAGTTCATTTAGTGTATCTGCTAAATATACAGAGTTTTCTAAACCCTTTTAAAGATAAGACATGGGCAATCCTATGTGGGAACTATCATATAACACATTGTAAAACTTTTAAAAGTTTAAAACGTTTCACTGTATCAAGATGCCAGAAAGATAAGAAAGGAATGTGTTAGTTTGCTTTTAATAAAGACAAAAGGCTGGGTCAGTAAGTAATGAATAGTAAAGGTACTAAGATTAAGAGGTGCAAAATTATAAGTAAAATGATAATACTATTTAACAGGAATTACATTCTCAGTCAGATTTTGTATTTTTTGTTCTTTATGTGCACAGCAGCAACATATTTAGTATCAATATAATGTTATTTTGATAAAAAACTATTTTGCAAAATTATAATGTAAGAATAAAGATAATAAAAAAGGTAATTAAAACTAGAACTGTCCTAAATGGCTCATAAATACAACACCTAAATAAAACAACAAAATTTACTTCAAGCTGATGATAAAATTGAATTTGTTTATTTGTTTGAATATGAAGTCTTCCAGAAGTAATGAACCAGTAAAATTGAAACATTCTTGAATATACATCAAAATATCATCAAAAAACCTCACTGCAGCTAAAAGGGGACAGACTATCAATGAATTCTGCTTAGTGAATGGTATAAATGGCAAGAAATGCAAACAGAAATTTATTTTTCTTATTCAGTGCTGATCAAAAAGAGTAAAAATTTAAGATTGCCACTTCTCAAAACATATTCAGAATGAAATACTGGGCAACCAATCATTCTGCCTAGCAATTTCTTTCTCTTTTCCCTTCTTTCTTGTTTGTACTGCAGGGGGATCTTAGCCTAGCTCTTACTGAGTACTAGCCTTGACTGTTATAGTTTTTCTTTTTTTTCTTAAGCTGTGATTTAAAAAGGGTCTAACAGCTACATTTCCAATCACACAGCTATAATGGAAATGCTTGTATAGAGGTAGCAAAGACACCAACCTTCTTGTTCTCACTTCTGTCAAGTAAATGCCATTGTTTGGTAAACCAGAGGAAGAAATTCAGGCTGTAGGGAATATTTTCACCCAATTTCCTCTTCAAAGTCATTAACTTAGTTAGCAGAGTTGTAGCTATTCTGCCAAAACACTGTGTATCTTTGGCGTTCCCAGATAATCAGACATAGAATATATTCCTGTACATATAACTGAATTCTGAAACAAGTACTTACTGTAGCATAAAATACACTTGGGCAGCATTTTCATTACAGCACTTAATCCAGCTGAATTCTGTATGAATACCTCAGAATTCCTCTGAAGAGTATCATATTTGCAAAATAGATTTGACAGATGTACAACAGTTCACAAAGTATGTAATAGAGATAACACCTCCAAAACATAATTACTTCCAAAATAAAATGAATAAAAAATAGGCTTCAATATAATGAATCTGAAAGCCTAGATATTTTACTGACGTACCTAAGAGAGACCAATCTTCCAAGAAAAGTGCTGAACCTTCTTAAGAGAAGTGGCAGAATATCTGCACTCTAAAGAGGACTTCCAAAATACCAATTTTTAATATGCCTTTAGTACTTTTAAGACATAGATTGGTAGGAAAAGAATTTTAGTTGGGTTTTAAAATTAATGCTTAAGGGTTGTGAAAATTATTCTAATGATTTATTTTCAAAACCACTACAGCTCATTACAAGACATAACAAACATTGTGAATAAGTATAGTTGCCAAACTGGTTTATAAATTCAGGCAAATCTGGAGCCTTTTTTTTTCTGCAGTCTTTCTGAGATTTCAAAATTTTGCAAAGCTATACTTAAAGACACACTTATGTCCTTTTGATTACTTCAGATGGTGTTTCTGTCTTTGCTGAAGAGATTGCAAACTACAAAAAGCATATCTGGGTAAAAAAAATATTGTTAAAAAGACAGACATCTGAAAAGATCTTTCATTAAGTATATATTTAAATTCCCTTATGTCCAAAAAGAAATATTTAATAATATATGAAACAGATGTTTTCAGAGTGGAAAAATGTGGACATTTTATGTAATTATCAAAATTAAGTAGAGTGTCCTTTTTCTATTTGTACATTCAAATGCTGCAATGCTAAGCGTCTGAACTGCAGAACCGCATGTACCTGCTCCTTAACTATGTAGTTGGTAAATCTGTCAGCTCTTGTTGCCTAATATCAGAGCCAGGTGATTAGAATGGAGTAATTTGCATTATTGTTATGTATTTCTTCTTCAAGAGCCATCAGCTGCATGGGCAGATCTCTACCCAGTGTGATGCCTCCTGCCCTGAAGCTTTTCAGAAATGTCAAGGCCCTGGGCAGCAGTTTCTCTTCTCCTCCCCTCTCTTCAGTGCAGGCAACCACCCTTAACACAACCCAACAAAATGTAACCCAACCCTGCCCAGCCCAACTCAACCCCATAGTCCATAAAAGAGAAAGAAAATCTCATTCTCCCCACACCTAACTCCATGGCAGGTGTATTCAATGGAAGTTTTGTCTATGACCTCAGTAAGAGCAGCACTCTCTAAACCTCCTTTATTCCAGCAGGCCAATAAACTTTTATAAATATTTGCACAGTGACAACGAGATACTTGTACCACATATTTCTGCTTACAGTTAGACTAACTTAACATTGGGAAAAAAGTTATGCAGTCATAAATTCTGAAAGCATTTAATGGGGCTTTTTAGGTATATAATCTTCTGCAAAACAAAAGAGATTAGGCATCTGAAACCTGATTTTCACTCTGAAAGTGCTATTGAGGTACCATTTTCTTGTACATAGTATGGTTAGTAGACATATGGGCCTTATATGAGAATAATGAAAACTAGACATTGTTTATTTGTAATATATGTTATTGATCGTCTGAATCAATGAAATGGAATTCATGGATGGATAGCATGTCCAAGGAAGTAGAAAAGAATTACTGCTTATAATTCAACCTCTGACATAAAGAGTGGCTGTGACAGAATTTTGATGTGCTGCTGGTTTTGTTGTCTCTTCCTGAGAAACTGTTGTTTCAGTAATAACTTCAGCTTTAGAGGAAGGAGAGCAACTATCCATGTTATGAGCATAATTAGAAAGTAAACCAATTTAGGCAAAGCTTCTTTCCAAACATCAGTGTACCTCAGTGCAGATGGGAAAAGGCATCATAGACTGAGATTCCACTTGGGCACAGCCTTTTCTGACTGGAGAAAGAGAAAAAGGTAACTGTGATGGAGTTTTGGGGCGACCACATCTGCCCATTAGGGGCTGGACATCCATCTCTCTTTACACAGTTACCCAGCAGCCACCATTCACATAAAACCTCTCAGTCCATTACCAACAGTTGACCTTGCGACCTTACATTAAATGCTTCACATCCCATTACTTTCCTCCCAAGTCATCTATTTTCCTAATTTTTTACAATAATGCACTTCAGTTTTGTCACACATTTCTGGCTCCAGTTCTGGAAAATGTTCCTGTTCAAGAAAACACTCCATTGTGTGCTTTATTTTGCTTATCTCCTGAAATCAAAATGAAGCATGCTGTTACCATTTGCTCTCCATAGAGATAGAATGAAAACACACTTACAGGCTTCTCTATCCTGGGCTCTGAAAGGTGGCAGTTATTTTTTCCAGTCTGTTTCAAACAGAAGAACTAATGTAATCATAAATGCATTGAAATTAAATCCTAATAAAGAGTCTTCAGAAGAATATTCATGTTCCCACTTAAAAAAAAGGTTTATTATACTTGTAAAAGATATTTGAAGCATTCCAGCTTTCTAAAGCATTGCAGTATACTTCTGCAATAGCTTGCTACCCATTACTGAATAGATTTAATTATACTTTCTCTGTAGTAGAATTACAGTTACAGATGGTTTTTTGCTACTGATTGGAACGTCAGTAATAATTTAATTAGATATTATGACAGTTTCCATGGCTTATATGTTAACACAGTTAAATTCTCTCTGTAAACTAATTTTGAGAACAAATGTTTCTATTCAAAATCTTTTAGAGTGGAAATGTTTCAAAGGTAGAAAAAGTTAATTACAAGGCTTTTTTTTCCCTTCTAAGTCCTCTGAAGGAGCAGGAACATTTTCCATGGAAATATGGTCAGTCACTGAAATGTCGAAGAGGCTCTCACTGAGCAGTATATGGAAAGTATACGAAATTTAAACTACCTCACAATCTAAGTTAAATTGTACTATTTATTTATATAACTAGAGTGACCCTCAGTGTGCAGAAGATATGCTTTTTACTGCGTGGTTTTCATGGATGCAAGAGCATTGAATAGCTGTATTATATTTAATTAAAAGCAATAGTGGGTCTACCCAGATGTTAAAAGGGCTTGATCTGAACAGTGTGTTGACATCAGATGAATAGGAAAGGCCACCTGCTAGCTCCACTTTTGGCTTTGTGGATGATTTGCATTCCTGTGGCCTGTTGCTCTGCATGATTGCTCTCAGCACTTCACAGCCCCATGAACTGTTTAATATCATGGATACCTTCCAGCCATGCAGGCTATCTCCTTTTGTAACATCAGTGCAAAAGAAAGAGTGACCACTTGCATAATTGTGATGGGTAGAGCATGATGTTTTCACTTAGCATATACCACATCAAAGAGAAGGAAATGCTTTTCTATAAACCAGATTAAGATAAAAATTAATTCATTCTTGCCTAAGAGTGCTAACAGACCTTTTTATCTCTTTCTGAAAGATGCTCATCATTTGAACCTGAGTACAGTACAGTTCAGACTGTATCCTTGTTTTTACCGTTGAGCACAGAATGTTTCTTGTTTAAATATGTAAAAGTTAAACAATTCACTAAATGTGTGTATTGTTTGAACACTGAGAAACCCTTCAGTAGCATAAATGTATTCATGAGCACAAAGGCAACTCTTAGATTTGATGTGCTTTATCACTATTAGACTGCCAGTGCTCTTCTAATTGCTGTTATCTTTCTGAAAAACTACAAATATTCTAGAGGGAGAGGCAAGAAAAATGTAATTTAGAAGAGAAAAAAACTCATTATACCATTTTCCAGCAGGTAATACTAAAAGACAAAAGAAAAATTCCACATTTCTGTGAACTGTCCTTTCTTGAGATTATATGAGTATATTCTTGAGACTGCATGGAACTCAGGCCAGGTTCCTTGTAAGTTCCCAACTTGAAGGTTACTGTATCATCATTCAAGAAGTGGAAGGATGTCATCATCTAAAAATACCCATAGTTATTTTCCAGATTCCCTTGTATTTCCAATCTATATTCAGTTCTGGAGTGATTAGCTGACTTCATCACAGCAAACTCTCAGTGACATTTATTTACAGTTTTATACTTCAGTACTAAATAATAAAATAATAGTATGTTTGGTTTTGGTTTTGTGTTTGATGTTTCTTTTTCCTTAGGCAGTATAATGATTTAAGGTACAAGACAGAAAAATCAAATGTTAATCCACAACAGATTTATACGCAAAATATGTGATACTTCCCTTCTAACTTGAGGTTAAAAGATTTTAAAGATTTTGAACATTTTAAATAAAATTTTTTCTCTAACCAGACAATTACCTTCCTGACAAATTATTCATTTACTTAAGAACTGGGCTAATGGAGATTAAAGAGGAATTTATATACCCAAATGCCTCTTTACCAGCCTAACTCTAAAGCAAAGATTTTCTGACTCCTTACTCAACTAGCTGCAGTATATAAAATTCTTACGGATTTAAACTTACGATTTCAAAGTTGTTCTAGTATCACAAATTTAATTTCTCAGCATATCCACAGACAACTCAGTCTTAAGATGAAGAGAGAGCAGAATTTTAATTTTAATCAATTAAAATTAATGATTTTTGAATTCCACAGTAGAAAATGCACTTATCACTGTTGAGAAATGTGGTTTCAGTTCCATCCTTTGGCTGAAAGGGTCTGAATCTAACAGTGTTTCTAAACTGCCAGGCTTCAGAGGTTTCAGGGAATAGGAGCTGTCAATTTCTACTGCTTAATTAATGTTTTCCAGTCAGTGGCTGTGACTAAGTAAGTCAGCAACTCCACAGCTTGCTGATTCATATTAACCCTGGAAAAATTATAGTGATGGGCTAGGGAACTTCTGCAGTTAAATACAAGTGCTCAACACTTCTCAGGCAGGATGGGGATTGCTACCACTGGATTATGCACTGAATAGAAGGTATTTGATTGTCCTGGTTTCCTTGAAAGAAATAAAGAAAATAACTGTTCTCAGTTTTCAAACTGAAACATCATGAGAGAGAAGTATCTCTTTAATCTTTATTAATTAATTAAAATGTTTAATGTAATTAAACATCCCAAACTTTTAAAGGCATGAAGCTGAAGATTATCTCCTATTTACAGCATTCTAATTTGAGGTGCTTGGGGATGTCCAAGACATCTCTGCCATGTTTGACAGATATCACAGGGCCTGCAGGAGACTATTCCTCTAGATGGGCATGCAGGAGAGTATGGCATCTCAATTTTTGTAAGCAGGCATGTTAAATTTAGGCAACTAAATCCCAATAAGGGCATTTAAGCTGGTGTGATAGCAGTTATCTAATCAGCACAGTCTAGAGAGTGATTTAATTCTCTTTGTGCCTGGAGCTGGGAATGGCTTTTCCATCCCTAAAGACTGCATATGCTAAGTTTTTCCTGGCTGCCACTGGAGGTCATGTGTCTAGCACAAGGAGAGACATTTGCATGTAGATATAGTTTTTTCATATATTATTTTGCACATAAATTCAGGTGTCTTAATCATGCACTGAATCTTATAATTAGTTGTCATATTTTCCACTACTTTCACTGTGATCAGTAAAATTATTAGGATTTAGAGAACATATTGCTACAAAAGCAGACATTGAAAATCACCTAACTCTAAGTTGGCCATGGAAGCCAGGTAATGTATGTGTGGACTTCAACAAAACCTGCAATTATTTATGCATGCCTTCTACACAGCATCAGTAAAGTGCAAAGAGAGGAGAACACATTGATATCATTCCCCCAGTGAGCTGTCAAGAAGCACTGGGTTTGACCAACAGCTAATACAGCTCATGTCCACCACGCTTCTGGATGGGCCCTCCAGCCCTAAAAAAGCTGAAGGGCTTGAGATTGGCAGCAAATTAAAGCTTAATATGTGCTGCAATTTGTATCTTTTAGAATCCTACATCACTTCCCCATCATAACTGTGTGTTAACTGCCATTACATGCAAGTATATGAAGTAATAAATAGGTCCCAACTGCCAAGTAAATGCTAAAAAAATCTGAGGCATTTTTTCTCCATGTGGGAACCATCTCAAGTGAACTGTACTTCGGTAAAAGGAAAGTTATTACTGCTGTTCTACAAGCGCTTTCCTTCATTAGAAAGCTGCCATGGAAAATGACAAAGAGTTTACTCTTTTGTTGAGTGCTCTGTAAATGCTGTATGCCTTCTCCAGATACTGCTTTGCAGATGGAAATATTTGAGGTGAGGATAAATACCTTATTGAATTGTGACCTGCTATAATATAAGTTTTCTTCTCAGCCTAATTCTCTCTGGTTTGCACTACTCAGGTGCTGCAAAACAGCTGCTAGGTTAGCTGATCTATGCAGATTTGAATTCTCTTGTGTGCCTAAATCCCCATGTCATGGGGATGGAAAAGGAATGAAAAACTATGTACCAACTGACTTCCAGCCATAAAAAAAAAGAAGTGGGCTCTCCCTGAAGAGCTGATAGTCCACGGCATTTCTGCACTCCACTGATTCCTGTATCTTTGGCTCTATGCACAGATTTGTGTAATTTTGAAGCACAGCTCACTTCAACAACAGTCAAAAAAGTTTCTGCTGAACCTCAAAAACAGTGAAAATTACATAAAACCATCTTTCCCACCCATACATGACAGAGGCTTGTGCTTAATCAGCACTTAGTAAGGAATTTAAGTAGAAAAGAATAAGATTATATAAATTTCACTTTTAAAACAAACTAGATTATCATCCCTTTGACCATATCACAGAGACAGCTTTATGATAATATCTCCAAATATATCCAAACATGATAAGGAATTGATAGTGGATGTTTTTGTTGTTATAGCAAATGGAGTGGTAAGGCATGATGATAACTGCTGCTATGCTTTGCTGTTGTATATATAATGATGGGGTTGCTGAGCACCACACTCTTTAGGGCTTATCTCTGTCTATTTTTAAGCAAAGTGTTAATTGAGTGCAAATGTGTCTGATTCTCTGATGTAGAGAAGTGTTCTTTGTTGACAGTCCTTAGTTTCTTGATTGTTCTTTTGGTATTCGCCAGCTGCGGTCTTGAGTGATGAAATACCTTAAAATATGAACTGTGCTTTCTTCAAAGTGTGTATTTTGCCTTCAATATGGTGAAACAATCAAACTCTTACACATAGCTTACAGGAAGAGAACAACTTTGCTATAATAAGTACTGGGGGGGCCTCAGTTCAAGGAAAGAGAGGATGCTGAGGAATGTTAAAAGCAGACGCTGTTATCATTCCCTTTGAGTACTGACTTTACCTTCACCTACAGTTTCTTCATCTCTTCCCCCTCTAACCTTGAAGAAAGCCTTTCACAAATGTAGCGACATAATTTATGGAAGGTGTAGCACTGGGGAAGGACAGAAAAGAGAATATCTCCATCTTCTCTTCACAGTATTTTTACTGAAAGCATATAGGCAATCCTCTGGATTCCATATAGGTTTTAAAAGCTCTGCCTTCTGCTAGAAAGAAAAAAATACCTCAACCTGCTAATTTAGTAGGGGATCAAAGGCAGTTTCACTGATGTTCTGACATGAGATACATAGCATGAATAGATTCTTTTTGAGAAAGACACTCTTAGTATCACACCACAATTCAAAACCTTAAAATTTCAGGGTCTTCCTGATTACAAAATAAAGAACTGTCCCCAACCTTGACAACAACCCCTTAATCTCTAAATCTACACCTTGGTGAAAACTGAAAGCTCACTGAAGTCTGTGTCTTCCCTTGATCTGGAATGAGGCCACTGATTTCAACAGAGCTACTAAAAAGGAATGTGAATTCACAGGACTGAGCATTATGTACGTGCTTGTCCCATGTAGAGAACATATCTCTCCCTCTCTCTGTTACAACTTCTTACTTTTATTTTCTCTTTAGTGTATTCCCTGAAGTACCTCACAGTATTTCTTCTTGTCCTTGAAAAATAAATGTAATGATCATATTTGTGGCTCATGTCCCTTCCAGTGGGATTCTTGCTTCCTAGCTCTTCTGAAATGCTAATCACCTATTGCCCACTCTCTGACATTCTCTCTTACCTTTATGTCATGTCAGTGCGAGCAAGTGACCCCTTCTCAACTCTACTGAGAAGCATTTGGTTCCCTCGTTCTCTGACTTGTGTTTCTCACCTGTTGAAGGCAAGAAAGTTTTCTCTTTTGACTTAATCATTTTACCTGCTATCCTTTCTGCTGTCTTTCAATAGAAAGAGTTGAAGGCCTCCTGGACCTATACCTTGCTTACAAGTGCTTTGCAGAGATTCACAGGTGTGGGCAGAGTGCAAATCTCAACAGCTGGAAATTGACAGTCTTAGGAAGAATTTGGTGCAGTTCTTAACAGTCTGAGCTGTGAAAAACAGTTAAAAAAAAAAAAGGTAAATTATGCTTTTGAATCAAAAAGCAGGAAGACAATTGCCTTTTTATTTGTAGTGATCATGGGAATTGGTAAATTTTACGTTGTAAAAGTCTTTCACATACACAACACAAGTTTATATACATTTATGAGACTCCATCTTGCACCTGGTAAGATCAACAATAAAGCTAGGAGGGAGTAGTATTTGATACTTTTTTCTGGATTTTCTGTAAATCTTTAGTTATGTCATAAGTTCAAAATATAACTTAGGTAGTTCCTTTGAGATCATGGTAAAAGATTTGTTTCTGCTGTTGCTGCTGAAACTCAGTAGGAAATACAATAATTCCACAGGGTATAAACTTGGAGACGCCATACAGAAATTTCTTGCAACTGGTGACTGCAAAAGGGCAAAGGAAGGAAGGAAAAGAAGGAGGGGTTAGAAATGGAGCATGCTATTCCTTTTCCTTCCAATATGAGATCTGGAAAAACAAGACTGCTTTCAAGATTGTGCTTTCAACCTACAGAAAAGAACCTGGGCTACAAAAATTAGGGTGATTTTCCATCTTTCAGCTTCCTGTAATATTTCCATGAAACCAACACAGGAGAACATCCACAGAAAAAAAGGAATTAGTATGGAGATTGAAAAAAAATGAATTTAAAATTCTGTTATCTAAAAGAAGGGATATTCCTAAACCACTTTATTTTGCTTAATTACCCAGGAGAAATACGTTACCTTTGAGGATTTGATTTTTTTCCCCTCTCTGGTACTTATATGCACATTAGCAGGTATCCTGAATCTGGAATATCTCTTCTTGAAGCATGACTATAGTTATCTGCAGTCCTGAAGCACTACACTCTTCACAGTTAAGAAGGCAGAGCAAAGGTCAATGGAAGCTCAGCTCATGACTTTTTACAGTCCAGCATTTTCTTCAGCACACAGTTTGAGGAAGTCCAAGCTGCAGTGTTTCAGTCTCATGAATGTCTTTTGGCTTTCATTTCAGCTTGTATTTAAGTGTGGATAACTATTTTAAAGGACACTTGAATTCAGTGTCCTTTGTAGTACACTGACCTGCATCTGTTTAAGAGGTGTTCCATGTGCTTTTGGCAGATGATATTTCCAGCCATTCTGAAATGTTTAAAGAGGCCAATTTTCTGAACTGCCTGCTGATATGCTGTAATTCAAATTTGGGCTTTTAGAATTATGGATAAATTCAGTATTTTAGATGTACTTTGTTGTCAAAAAACCAGTAACAACAACAAAAAAACATTCAAAAATACTAATAGAGTGAAAATATCAAAATATAGGTTTAATATTTTTATGGTTTATCTTTTTTAATTTGGAAAATTAATTTTTTGGGATTTTTGACACTGCTGGCACACAGCAAAATCAGTTTTCACTGTGGCAACATGAAATTTGTCAGGCCCAAAATACATAAATGCAAAAGAACAAATCGTTAATTCTGGCAGAACAAAAACAATGGGGATGATTCTTAGAACGAGAAGAACAAATCTTTATCAGATTTGTCAGGTTTTGACACCTCTCATTGCCACACAGGAGACATGAAATCAAAAGGACTGATCAAACAGAAAAGCTGTTTGACCTTGCTGCATTATGCAAAAATACATAGCTGAATGATTAAGATGAAGTGATATATATGGATGTGCTTTCTTTCCTTTCTGTTTTGTCCATTAGAAAATAAAAGCAGAAGTTTTTGTGACAGAGCATGAGACAGCTTAAAATTCAGAGGACCCAGAACTACTTATCTTTTTGTTAGCCTTAAACCACATGTTAGACATCTAAGGCAAATGCACAGCCATTCTTGAAAGGCACAGATCACAGTCCCATGTGTCTGCCAATACATTCAAAGCATGTATCCTCTCTAATTTTGTCTGTTATCTTCACACAAATGTCTTGTTAACTACAGTGCTTAAAGATATCAGGCACCCATGTTCATGAACCTGAGTCACTGCTGAACTAATTGTGAAGAAGCCATAAGGAAATCTGGTCCTTGCACGCATTTGTAATGGATGGTTCACTGGTTATGTCTGGGGCTGCTTTCATGGGTAGACAAGTACCCTGTGTGTAACTGAGATATAGTAAATATAGATACATCAATACCTGAATATTGGTAGAAATACATGTGCATGATGTGCAAGCTCATATCTCAATATTAACATCTCCCTCATGTGTGTATATGTGCATGCACTTACACGTGAAAATTTTCTCCCTAGAAAATATATTATTGGAAATCCTAATCTACTACATTTCCACACATATTGAGAAGGAACGAATTCCTTTAAACTTAACATACATTATTGATATGCATTATGCATCATCTCCCAACTCACATGCTTATAAGATCCAATTGGGATCAACAGGTATCCTTCCTATGTACAGATTACTACTTTTATGTAGATTTCTAAATTTTACATTTAACACAGTAATGAATGCTTTTATAGCTTAACAGCCTTGTTATATAGAATAAAATAATAATAAAGAATCTGCTCAGACACTAGGGGTGTTGAGAGAATTATGGACTTGATGCTTTTAAGTTTCAATGGCTTTCATATAAAATATAGGTATATAGGATATATGCACTCAAGAACTGTTATTTTGGTTAATTAGACCTGATGACATATTGAAATGTCTTTCTTTTTGCCTTGCACAACTCCTCATTATAAAATATTGCATTTCTTAAGTTGAGAGTGCTCAGAACCTAAAAAAAGAGAGTCCTTAACCAGCACAGTCATAAAGTTGCATTTCATTATGTTAAAATTAAACATACACTTTTCAGACTAGACATCAGTTTTATACTGTTCACGTGTTTTGATGGCTTGCTGTTTTCAGGTTTGTCACTTTTGCTTTACAGTAAGAGGCC
Organism: Hylia prasina; assembly: GCA_013397195.1. Classification (NCBI taxonomy): domain Eukaryota; kingdom Metazoa; phylum Chordata; class Aves; order Passeriformes; family Sylviidae; genus Hylia; species Hylia prasina. Next base: position 969,981 of record VYXD01005576.1, on the reverse strand, counting down.
AGTTTACAATGTTGCACAACGAGCTGCACCTTGGTAAAAACAAATATATTGCAGAAATGCTAAGCAACCATCCCTAGTACTGCTTTCCTGTTCCTTGTTTCTGATCGGCCACACCGGGATTGTCACAGACCTGAGCCTGTCAATTTTGCTGAGCTGTCAAATTTGGGTGGCAAGTCTCTGAAGCACTCATCTGACATGAGGGAGGTTTCGCCCATACAGAAGATTTCCCCTAAACAAAATGGGTCAAATTGAAAGTTGTAATGATAATTCATACATCAAATAATACAACTGCAGTCTGCCTGTCATTTTTCATTCAAAAAATATGCATAACTGGTATTTTTGGTGAAAAAACTAAATAGACTTTAAATATAAAAGTGAATGGTTGCTTTAATAGAAGACTGGTGCTTCATTTGAAAAAATATACTTTACCACCAATATTAACATAGGTATCCAAACCAGTATGGGTCTGCAGAATTCCAGAATGATTTGAAATAAATTCCAGTTGGAGGGCAAGGCCCACCTCAGACTGGTTTCCACACTCTGTGACTTGCAGATCAAGGTCTGAAAAGTTTACACCTCAGTGGGAAATGTCCTTTATCTACTTTCAGAGCAGGTGAGTCTGTCAAAGGTGAAGAAGGATACCAAGAAGACCTTTTCCAGTGCACTTTATCTTTCAGTCTTGTTTTGCTTTATTAAATTTTTTAAACAGCTCATCAGGTTAGTCACCAAGCTTTATTCTCTATTATTACACTAATTTTAAAATGATATTATTTTGACTGCAGGAATAATGAGAAAAAGTCACTGGGGATCCAGCTGTGGATATATTGCCACTCTTTTGCTCATGCTCTTCTGGGGTGGATTAGTCATGTGTTGGTTTAAAACATCCCTACAGGCAATGTCATATTGCTTAAGGTTCAGAAATATGAATAATAATAAAACTAGACCATAAGCTATTTGGCTTGCTAGAAATTAAATTTAACAGCTTCAGCTCACGAATCCAGCTGTAAAAGTACATACAAAGCATTAAATTAACAGCAACACATGGAAATCTACAGGATCGTATTCCAGAGGAACCAAGTTTTGTGTTTGTTTTACCAGTTAATCTGGTAAGACTAGACAAAACAGATTTCTTCTTTTTTTAATAGCACTAAGCTTCATATTCCATTAACAAAGTCCTTCTGTGAAGAAACTTGCTGCTGCAAAACAATATTCATAACCCTTACTTGTCGTTTGCTCATAAAAACATTGAATCTGTCAGCCAGTCAACTTCCTTAAGCCTGTAGCTAGAAACTGATGGACTAGGATGGCTTAATGTGCCCAAGAGATAATCTGGTTTTTTTCTAAAAATATTGATGAATACTACTTAAGATATTGCATCTGACCAAAACTTTTTGTGAATATCTATCAAAGTCACAGCACTGCTTCTAGTGTTAGTATTTGAGAAAATATCCATATAAACAAAAATTTGCAACTCTAATCTTGCCTCTCAAGAACAAACTTGAGAGTTTGTCCGAAGTAATTGATGTCACTGATCATATATATGAAGCAATCAAACACTGCAGGAAGAGGCAGCAGTGTAAAATCCCAGGGACAGAGTTTCACTGATATTATCCTAAGATACATTTGAGCCTTGTGTGGCCAAAGAATTTTCATGTAGGAAATTTCTGTGTTAACTTAAATGACTGCTCTTAAGAAGGGATAAGTAAGGAAATAGGGGTGACAACATAGCGGGCTTCATAAAAAGGTGAGCTTTGCATCTGTTACAAATAGTGTTAGCAAATATGCAGATGACACCAAGCTGGGGGTAATATCAATCTGCTGGAGGGTAGGAGGGCTCTGGGAGGGATCTGGGCAGGCTGGCAAGATGGGCCAAATCCAACAATATGAGGTTTAACAAGACCAAGTATTGAGTGTTGCACTTTCACCACAACAACCCCTTGCAGCGCTACAGGCTGGGGACAGAGTGGCTGGACAACAGGTAGAAAGGGACCTGGGTGTACTGATTGATGGCAGACTGAACATCAGCCTGTGTGTGCCCAGGTGCCCAGGAATGCCAGAGACATACTGGCCTGTATCAAGGATAGTATGGCCAGCAGGTCTTTGGAGGTGATTCTTTCACTCTTTGGCACAAGTGAGGCCACACCTGGAATACTGGTTCTGGGTGGGCCCCTCAATTTAGGAAGGATGTTAAGCTGCTGGAGGATGTCCGGAGAAGTGCAACTAGAATGATGAAGGGTCTGGAACACAGGTCCTATGAGGAGCAGCTGAGGGAGCTGGGGCTGTTCAGAAAAGGAGGTTCAGGGAAGACCTTGTCACTCTACAACTGCCTGAAATTAGGCTGTATCCAGCTGAATGACCAGCTTCTAGCGAGCTCTCTTTCTTCTGCAGAGTAGAGTGAACCAAGAATAGCATGCTGTGCTTACTGGCTTATCCCCCAGGCCCACCAGCACCAGCCCCCAAAAGATGAATCACTATCAAAGTCTTGATTCATATCTCATATGAAGTCAAGTGTCCCCTGTTGCCTGGATATCCTTTACTGTTAGGCAGCATTTTCAGGAGAAAGTTGATTTTATCACAGTCACAGATCCATCAACTTTACTGACTTCTGACATCATCCCTCACTGTGTTGCTAGGTGAAATCACAACTGAGCATGTGTTTCTCATGTTATCATGGTTATTGTCTATTCAGCTATTGCATATAGTCTTATGTTTTGTAATGCTACAGATGGAAGGGCTTCCTTATGGCACCATAAAAATCTTTAAAATTATGATCTGATTAGTGTCCAAATTATAAACATAACAATGCATATTGGTGCACATGATGCATTTTGTTTACATCAGATGTATGAATTAAGATAGTTTTTCTGTCCATATTAAGATACAATTAACACCAGCTGTAAGGTCTAGCTATGAAGTAATGTGTCTCAGGATCTGGAATCCATTGGTTACTATAGAAAATCAGACAGTAATTTAAATATGCTTCTAAGTAGAAGTCTCTAATTCCACCTACTGTCAACTGGATAAATAATTATTATATTTTTAAACTTTCTTTTGTAGCTATCTTTTCATGCATATAAACAGTAGTTCTTAGAATTCTGCTGAGCTCTTAGCTTCCAAGATCTTATGCAAAGAAAATAATCCCTACAAGTTAAGAATTTCCTAAATATGCACTGTAAAAAGAACATCGTAATGAGTTTGAAATTTTCTGCCTGATGTGATGCATCCTTGTTTTGAAGTTTTAAGGGAAATGTGACACATTCAATTTTAACCTTGGTTAAAAAGTCATAATGTTCTGATTTGTCATGATGTATTAGAAATCAGAGGAATCACTTGTTTTCTAAATGATATGGAGATATAATTTGCAGTTTGTTTTTAAAAATGGAACAATTATTTTCAGATATTATTCTTAGGATATATGTTTTCAGTTATATCTCCCTCCCCCTTTTCTCTCAGACTAGCAACACAACAGGTAGAAAAGGACCTGGGGACACAACCTATTTAAGCAAGGCCTATTATATTTTTCATAAAGCTTTCTTTCAAACACCTTCTTTGCCAAGTCTCCATTTTTTGTTGGAATATGTAGAATAATAGGCCACTTATTTTATGTCCAGTTAATCCTGAATGTGCATCTCAGTGATTGTGGACTTCATTCACTCTCACTTTGATTCATACTTTGGAAAGCCTAAATTGCTGGTGTTGTTCATAGAGACTTTTAAGGCCCACTGAGAATAAAAAATTTATATTTCTTTAATTCTTTAATGAATTATTTTATTCCACATCTGTATATAGTACCAGCTGCACAATAATTCATGACTGTAAATTTCAGATAAACCACATTTTGACTATAATGCAGCAATTACCACTCTTAACAGGCCGTTTATGTTTTTACAGAATGATCCCCAATCTATCTGGACAGACTAGAGGATTAATGAGAATAATGGTGGTGAATTATTCATCAGGCAGTACTCATTAATTTAGCTGATTGCTGCATATTTTTCAGCAGAAAAGACACTTCAACAATTTTTGCTTTTTCCATACAATTGTTTTCTGGGTGGAACCTTTGTCAAATTTATCCCCTGAAGTAGAAATTTATGCCTTGCTTAGAGGTAACTCCAGCTTCAGAGAACCCACCTGCTCCTCTGCTGCTAGAGCTGGCTTTGACCTCTCTTCCTTCTAAGAATGGCTGAACAAACTCCATTTGTACCATATCACTATTCAAATGCCATAGAAATGATTTGTTCAGATATCTAATTATGACAAACAAAAATTTTTCTTTGTTTTCTTAAAATATTTTTAACAATGCACGCAGTTCTTTATAATTAACGTGTTAACTCCTAAAATCTTGTCACAGATAAACAGAGAACAAGAAGAGATCTTGTACCCTGTCTACCATATTTTCCTGGCTGCTTCTCTCTAAAAGAACAGGTCTGGCTATATTTCATATTATTTTGTCAATAATAGGCTTTTAAAAGTTGATATTTTTCTGACTACCTTTCTCTAACCATATTTCTATTCTCTTTTGATAAACTGGGATAGGAAACATGTTTCATTTTATGTCTGGATATAGTCAATCTCAAGGCAAGCATGCAAGTGTGGTTATATTTTCATATGTTCATCATTAGCATCTTATACACAATACCTGAATGATCTCTTGCTGGAAATCATTTTTTAGTAGAAATAAAATAGTCTACAGGTACAACCAAATTCCTTTAGAACTTGCATTTTCTGAATTAGCATTCTATAAACTTTCTATCCATACTATAGAAAACATATGCATCAAATGTGTAATCTCTGAAGCACAGCATCCTGTCCGTGATCGTAGCCAAAATCCCCCTACAGTAGGCAGATGTTGGATTATTTCTCTGTTAAGGAGGTCTCATCCTAAACCCTGATACTTAAGAGATTGTCTGAAGCCCAACAGCATGAAATTTTATTTTCATTCCAGAACTCCTCTTTAGTGTCTCCCTAAGTTTTACTCTTTGAGAGTGTTTGTTGTGGAGCAGTGGCAGGAATTGAGTTATGTGGGCTCCAGATGTAGGTTCAGTATTGTTTCCCATGCTGGAGTAACATGCAAGAGCAAAATCTGCTCAGAGCAACTGGAATACTAAACTGCTTAGCTGTTAGTCTCTGGCAAACATAAAGAGTCAAACATAGCTAGGAAATCACATTTCTCAACATTTTAGAAATTAAAGTGATATTCACTGAGACAACAGAAGACATTCCTGACTCCAGGCTATACTGCTGCTAAACTCCAAATTCTTGCTACAAGACATTGAGATCTCTGTCCTTTTAGAAACAGTTGGACATACTTTTGTAACAGAAAAGTTTTGGCAACCTAAATACAGTGGTCACTATATCAGGCCCAGATGTAACATGGGTAAACACCACTGTGTTTACAATAGGAACACAAGGTCATTCATTGTCTCATGAACATATGTGGTGACAACACCATGGGAAGGAGCAGGAAATGGATGCTAATGAATCTGAAGAGCCAAAGTCTCTCTGGGACCAATTGTGAAAGAAAGTTAAAGCTCCCCTTCCTGGCTGCCAAGCACTGGAGCAGTCCTACTGCCTCTGTGGCTGCAATGCAGTCTCTCCTGTTTGTGCTGGGTCTTCGGGCACCCCATGGTGACCTGTTCCCTTTGCTCCTGCTTCTCAAAAGACCCACTGAAAGACAATTATAAAAACTCATAATACCTCCAATCTCTGTTAGCGCTCTCCTTGAGCTCAGAATAACAAATCTGATTTATAATAATTGAGGTATTGTGTCAAATGATGTTCCCTAACATGGTGCAAAACACCTCAAAAATTTTAATTGAAGTTCTGCATGAGCAGAAAAGGAACAAACTGTTTTACCAAAAAAAAAAAAAAAAAAAAAAACAACCAAAAAAAACAACCCAAAAAACCACAAACCAAAACCCAAACAAAATAACCCCAAACATAATAGTTTTAAGTCCAAGAGTCTGTTTACCTGTTGACCTTCTGGAAAACTATAGATCTTAAAGAATCTTTCTGCACTAGGACACGCAATACATAAAGGTCAAAGAAAAGTCAGAAAGGTAACACTAATGTATTACTATAGAACTTAATTAAATACATTATGCATTGTGTTTGATTCCTTATCACTCAAATTTCTGGCTATACAGCTATGCAATATCAACAGTTGGTTTGGAATTTAGGATCCTCTCTGAGTAAATGAGAAGTGTAGGTCCAATACTCTGAAGACTTCTCAAACTCAGCCAGGAACTTTGTAGCTATTCCTCTGTGCTTGATGTTTCCTACTGGCCAAAATTCAGTGGCAACCTGTTCAACACGTGCACATATTGCCCTGCCTAGAAAACACCGAAGTTTCCTTCATTGCACTGGAAAAGCAAGTCTGCATTTGAACTGGAGCAAATGCTTCCTGAGGATGATGTGGACACCTAAGTCCCTCTACTTACTCCAGAAAAAATGCAGCTTAGGCAGCTTAAATCCCTCTAAAGGCTTATAAAGGCTCCAATGCCTAATTTAAGCACCTAAAGTAGGAGGTTTGACTAATGCTGTTCACACCTATTTTTTTCATCTGTAGTCCCATGCAGGTTGGATCTGTTCGTTGTGAGTTAAGTCTGGTATGGAGTTTAGCCCCACACTCACTGACTTCTCCACAGTGGGATGGGGGAGAGAAACAAAAGCACAAAGGTGAGAAAACTTATGAGTTGAGATAAAGACAGTTTAATAGGGAAAGCCAAGCTGTGAGTGCAAGCAAGGCAAAACATGGAATGAACTCAGCACTTCCTATCAGCAGGCAGATGTTCTGCCATTTGCAGCAAAGCAAGGCTCCATCACATACAACTGCTACTTGGGAAGAAAAATGCCATAACTCTGAATGCCACCCCGTTTCCTCCTTCTTCAGCTTTTATTAGTATGTTGATCATTTTGGGGTTGGCTGTGTCCCACCTTCTTGCCAGCTGTGTCCCAACTTTTTGCCCTCCCCCAGAAACAGAGAAGGCTTTGACAATGATCAGGAATAAAATAATAAAACATGGGTGTCTTATCAACACTGTTTACATCACAAATCTGAAACACAGCACCATACAAACTGTGATGAAAACAATTAACTCCATCCCACCCAAAACTAGCACGCTGTTGTACTAGGACCACACTAACACTTCTAAAAGTCATTATTTGCAACCAGAAAGATGAGAAAATTATGAATTTTCCTAAGAAAATGTTAGGTTTTGTGTTGTCACATAATTGTGATGCTTAGGGAAATGTTTTAATGATACACTTGGCAGTGCTGGGTTAACTGCTGAACTCAATAATTCTAAAAGTCTTTCCAAACCTAAGCAATTTTATGCTTCTCTGATAATTCTATCTGCTGACACATAGACCTTAAAGCTCCCAGATGTAGTATGTGAAATAAATTTCTTCTCATATTGGTGTACAAACATCTGCTTTGGAGGTGAATTGTGTTTTAAATTGGGGAAAGAAAGAATTAAGGCTAGCATGAAATGGTTGATACTGCAAATGGCACTCTTATTATGAAAAAGAACACTGTTGTTTCACAGAATATTGCTTAACCAACATTGTGAGCCCTAAACAAAAGTAAGACTATTCTGCTTCACAATATGACATTAGCATTTTAATTTAAAGATATTGTAGGTCTTTTCTGCCCAGATGAAGTTTAAATAAATTTTTGTTAGAAATGCTGTGGATTCAATAATGTGCTTTTTGTTGCAAATGCAACATGAAGTAGTGCACATCAATTTTTACAACTAAATCTTGTATTAGTGATGAAGATAGCAAAACAAGACGTAAAAAACCTGACTTTTTTCAAGTTTTTTTTTTACTTTATAGTGCTGTTGCTACCATTCTGCTAAAAAGGAAATCTCTGAATGTCAATACCATTACAGTAATTCCTATGTCAGTCTTTCCTCTAGAGTTACAGTATTCATTTGCCTGGTTCAGTCTTTACTATTGAAGCCAAAAAACACAATTCTTTGTCCTACTTATGCAGACTACTAAAGAGGATTTTAGATCATAGGACTCAGCTGAAAACTTCAGTCTGACCCTGAAGTTAAATACAAACAGAAATGGAGAAAAAAATGATGCACACATCTACCTGATCTCAGATTACTTTGCATTATAGCATATGTGATATTTGCTTTTATCCTACATTACACACTATTCTGATTTATTTTTCATTATTTAGTAGTATTTTGTCCAAAAGTTTTTGTTGTGTTGATAATTTAAAAACTGCTTTCAGTTGCTGTGGCTATACATTTTAATTACACATTGTTTAGGCAAAATGATACGAAGTAAATTGAAAAATATGAAACTGTCATATTAAACATGAGCAAACTACCCTGACAAGCATATCCTTTATGTGCAAACACAAACTTTTCTTTGTCTCTTAAGTAATAATTCTGCCTTTTTACTGTTTCGTTGCCAAATAAGGCAAATTTTTACTGCACCAGAAAACTTCTCCAATGTTTGGAGGTTTTTTGTCCTAAGCTGAGTAATGTTGGTGACAAAAGAAATAGAAAAATTCTATTTGTCTAATAGACTGACCACTATAATAGAATTTAAACTGTTGCTATTGCTCTGGAACAATTTAATGGAAGGCATAGAAATGTGGGATATACTCCAAGTAATTTTAAAAGTACAGTTACATGGCAAATGCCTGAAAAAAACCCTCAGACTTATTCCTGGTATGCCCACAAACATGTTTTGCACCTTCACTTAGTAATTAGAAGAATAATATTAAAAAAAGAGCATGTAAATTTATCTTTTGGGTTCATAGCATCTACATACACTTGTGCTTTATTGGATAATGCCAAATTCATCTTCACTTGCTGGATAAGTTTGAAATACTGAAATTACACATGGTTTGTAGAAGATGGTTCACTTGATACTAAAATAGATATTTAAAATAAATCAGAAGAATTGCTCCCTAAGAGAATAGAAAAGGTTCAGTCTTTTTTCTTGTTTGGAAAGCACTACTCCCAGAATGCAGCGCAGGTACAATTTTCAGGTGGTTATTTTGTTCCTTTTTGACTAAACTCTGTTAAATGCTCTCTATTTGAGAAGCAATGGATATAGCATAAAAGTTGTCCCAGCATTTCTTTATTGAATAAACAATTCCTAAGAGTAATTTATAGTTTCTCTTTATCCTACATGATGTAAAAGGGTGACCTTTGTGAAAAAACAAGAAAACTGGCTTCACTGACAATCAGTACCATTTTATTGTCTCTTAATAACATAAAGAGAGGAAGGAAATCAGAGACTATTTCACCTTATAATCCCTATAAGAAATCACATCAGTATATATTGGCAGAGAAAACTGGGTGGAGATGGAGCTACTAAGTACATTGATGTGAAAAAAAGAGACGGAAACAAACTTGCTCTGAAAAGCAAGTGTTAAATATTATAATAGCACCTTGAAAATCCATTCAGGAATTGGCTCATAGTTTCTCCTGATATTGTCGAGTGGTGGGTCAGGTCACTGAGAAAAAAAAATTACAGTCTAAATGATGGAGTCAAACAAGGGACACATTTGGTTCAGCAGCATTTCTGTCAGTTATGGAAATATCTCAAATGGAAAATGTTATCCATAAATAAGCACTTTCTGCCACAATTCTCTGCTGTCCTTGATACACCTCGTAACAATTTTATGTAGCTATGTAGTGCTGGTACTTTGGAGACCACCCAAAGACCCAAAGGGCTGGTGAGTACGATTCTTGACAGTGTAAAAGTCAGCACCCTTTACAAACGTAAAATAACATAGCTTATAACGTCTCCTTTTTAATGACTCTGTGTATGGGTGTATAACTATGAAACCACGTTTAAACTCACAGAATTTCCTTCTTTTCCTATTTGATGCTGCATAGTAACGTGAGACTAAAGTTAAAATGTGACCCTTTTTGTGTTTGTTTGTTTGTTTGTTTTACATTGTGATCTAGTTGTCATAAACCCTGCCATCTGACCAAATTAGTGAAAGAATAGAGAAGAACAGGCTCCAACATCTGGCAAGACATTAACTTGGACTTTCTTCTTGATTGTGTCTGTTTCAAATGCCAGGTGCCTATCACCTGGGATATAGTTTTACTTTGGCAAAGTAAATCTATTACTAACTCTCTGAAGAATGCTGTCTCTGAATGATGCTGCAGCTAATGGAATACTGATTTACTGCCACAACTGTAAAGGATATTTTTTAACATTGTGTTACACTTCCCATCAACTTAGATCAACCAGACCTACCATATGTGAGAAGTTATCTACATTTTTCTCCAATAAAACTGAAATGATGAAAGCTTTGCTTTCCCTGAGGTATGATCCAGCATTGGTAGCCCCATTGTTTTTTTTTTTTTTAGCCCTCATCTTTGTCAGGGCTGGAGCATATTATTCCTGCAATGCTTGCCAGAATTCTATGGCTTACTTGTTGTTTGAGACTCACCATATGTGTCTTTGATCCCTGCCTAGTAGGCACTTTGGCTGCTTGCCAGTTTGGCACTTATGATTATCATCAGTATGAATAGCTCCCTTGCTTCTGATTCTGTCCTTCTTGCTGTCATCAAATCACTCTTTAAACAACTTTCTTATTTTCTTTTAGATGCTTATAAACGATCAACCTATTTTTACCATGCCTTTCTTGGCCAAAGTTTTGTGTCACACTGCAGGAAATCCAACAGCTTTATGTTTCCACTCCTAATGATCTGACTGCCAATTACCTGTGTAACTGCATGGGAACAATAAGGAGTACAGAAACATCTCTTGTGATAGTGTTTCGAGTTACTCTGCATATTACATAAATATGCCTGTTCTTCCCATCTGGTTGGCTTGGTGGCATGACTTCTATAAGAGATTATTTATTTTAGTGAAAAGCATTCCTTTTAATAAACGTTTTGAAACCTTTGACCAGCACACAGTGTGAGCCAATGACAATGATAAACTCAGAGGAGTATCAGAATGATAAACAGTTTTAAGAGACAGATGGAAAGCCAAAAGCCAGTTGTGTGCAATTTCTACTCACTATCCTGATACAGCACCAAACACATCTGAGCCCTTCCATGTGTTCTAGTAAACTGAAGTTATTCCAAAATGCCGTTGTTGAACAAAAGATATGCAGAATCAAAATAGGGAACAGCACAGGGCACATAAAAGTCCAGACCACGAGAAGCCCATGTGCTGTTACAAAAAGATCTGCCAGAAGTGTCCATTATTCTTTACATGACCCTGTTAATCCTTTAATTAGTAAATATACTGGTACTATCACAGGACAAGGGTATCTGCCTTCATGTTAACTCATAAAGTGGGGTGGAGTCAGTTTTGTAGCATCTGCAAGCAAAGAACAGTATCAAGACGATCGTGTGTGCCTAAAACACAATCTGCTTGGAGCTTCTTTCACTTTGTGCTGTCCAACTGACTCATGTGTAGCAATAACAATCCATTTTAGCTCTAAAGATTTTAACACACAGGGCGTTTTTCAATAGAGAAATTATCACACCCTTCTCCCAAGAAATATGCACGTTTGAGCTGAATGTGTTTTATTTATATGTCTCTTGTTTTTGAAACAACTCCTTGCATTTAGAAGAACCAGTTGAAAAGTTCAGTGCAAAACTGGCAAAGGTGAAAAACAATTTCTGAATGCAGAGAGAATGAGAAGTAGAACAGAAAAGAAACAATGAGAAACTCTTGCTTGAACACTCAATTTGGGATTACTTTAGAATGTATCTGTTATATTTTCCATCTCTGCCCAACAACATTGAGATTTCAGATAAAGATATTATTTTGCAGCATGTGTGGACTCAACACTGAGTCTTGAAGCAGGTTTGTGACAGTAAATATCCACACTGGATGTCGGCAGAAGAGCCCACCGAAGTTTTAGGCCCTACAAAAGCAAAACAGTAACAGACATAAAACCAATACCATTAAAAGGGATGTAATGTGGAGAAAATAGCAGTTTGATATATAAGCTACCTGCAGAGCATTACAATGCGGCTAATTTCAGAGGTATTTGTAAGAAAGATGATTAAAGGACATATGAAATTTGACTTTGCAACTAGAGTAACTCGAGAAGAGGCGAGGTAGGTAGGAGAGGTACACTTTATTCACAGACATACTCTTAACGTTCTTGCAATTGCAGTTTTTATCCTTTTTCCAGCTGGCTATGGAATGTACAGAAAAGTGAAAATTAAATTATTAATCTTAACAAAGTGCCTTTCCCTTCACATATACCACATCATTGATAAACTTTTTCTCATTGGGAGACAAAAAAGAAAGGCATGATTTTTTTTTGCCAGCTTCTCTCTTTTATCCCTAACTATACAGGTAACAAGACCAAAGCAAGTCTTTTGCTAGTGTCTAACAAGACCAGATCCAGCATCTAAGTGGAATTTTGAACTGTGAAAATAAGAGCATGTTGAATTCACAAATGTTTTACTGGAAAAAGGCAGAAAAGATACTAATTGCATCAGATAGTAGTCAGTAAAAACCCTCCTGGCACTCTTCAGTGGCCAGATTTGAAATTGCAGAGAAAACCACCAGTAATATTTTTAAATATTTACATTGTATTTTAAATATCTTATTTCTGAAAAGCCATGGTTATACTTGAAAAACAAAAGCTTCCCAGCCAATCAATCAGCATCCAGTTTTGGTTTACAGTGGCTACGGAAATACAATTTTTAGATGCACAGGACAAAACTGCAAAAGAAAGATGGGGCTTTGAGAGCATCATGTCTATCTGTGAACAACTAAAACAGAAACTTGGTGGCAAACCTGATTGTTTTTTGCAGAAAATGGTTGACAGAATGGTTAATAAATTTAAGAAAATATCCCTGATACCCCAGAAAAGGAATGATCCAGAAACAATTTTTGCTTGAGAGGAGTTTGGAAAGTTGGCTGACACAATGAAGGTAAGGGAGCAGACAAAATACAACTTGCTGCTGCAGAGAGAGCTGTGGAAACCTGAAGAGTATGCCATTTGCTACTCTCTAAGTTTTTGCTACCTAAATGGAAAGCATTAATGCCTGTGCACGAAGCTCAGTGTCACCTGGACGCCCGAGCTAGCACGACCTGGTTTATCTCGCATCGTTTGCACAGCCCCGGAATGCCGAAAAGGACACATAGGCTTGGTCTGGAAGCAGCCGTGTCCCTTCCCCTTGCTCCTCTCTGTACCCCCTGTTGCCTAAAGCCTTGCCAGGTCAGGCTGGGCCAGCTGTCCCGCGGGCGTGCGGGGCGCCAGGGGAGATGCGGGGCAGGACGG